>CM033272.1:23716352-24078852 GCA_019343175.1 Oedothorax gibbosus | reverse complement strand
ACCAAATATTAAAAAAAATCAAAGCTAAATCGTTAGTAAAGGTTGTTTTTTCAGATATTTTCAAAGCGAAATACGTCGAAGAAAACTTTTTTTCCTCGGATTTTTAGATTATTATTCCGACACTTGTAAACTTCAATACAATATATTCGTACAAAATATTTTTCGACAAACCAAAAACAGTATTTTTAACGGTAACATTAAGTTTTAAAACCTTGTTAGAAAAATTGATCTTAAGCTCTTTATTTTGAATAGTAGGATGCTAAAATTAAATTTGTAAAAAAAAATGTCTTATTGAAATATATAATCTAATAACAGCAATAAAATATTACCTTCCGAATTGTTTGGAAATGATCAAAAATATAGGATTGTTTTCTTTGCATATATTTAAAATTAAATTTATTCATATCAAATAACATATTGTTGTTTGAAAAACAAAATTAGGTTTATTTTTGAAGCGATGATCTTAAAATCATTTCCAAATAAAAAAGAACATTATCAATAAAAATTTATTATTTATAAGTTGGGAATTTTATGGTTGTTGAAAAACGACTGATATTTATATATGTAAGAAAAGATACAGATAATACGAAAATAGCCAAGACTAATGCTCAGAAGGTTGCATACTACTTAGAAGTTATGTCTTATTGTTTTTAAAAATAACTGTTTTATCCTTGCTAATATAAAACTTTTAGGACTTAATTAAAAAACATATATAATGCTAAAAAATTAAATTCTCAAATTTAAATAATTTGAATAAATTAAGTATTTAATTTTTTTAATGAAAAGTATTAAATTATTTCCTAACTCCAAACGTTGTTATCAATATCTTTATGAATTGTTAACATGTAAAATTTTTCTCGATCTTGCAATTTTTTTCCTAGAACTCAAAAACATTTCAACGTGTCAAACATGTTGTTTATGACAAATGGGTCCCAAGAAGAAAAATGAAGAAAAAAATAAATACCCAAACAGTTTTTAACAAATAATATTTGTCTTCAGTAATTGAATTGTTTACAAAAAAAAAATATTTTTAACCCAAAAGAAAAAATGTGTCGAGAAGAAAATTATCAGAATTTTCTTATCAGCTCTTATTTGCTGACTCTGTGGCAACAGAAAGTAAATAAATTTCCTCCTGGGGAGACGGGAAATTTATATAAATGAAAAAAAAACTAGATTAAAGGCACACAAACTAAAACACAGAAGGAAAAAGAGGGTCAATTGATCACGTAGATGGATGTTGGTTTTAAATTAAATATAGAAATTGAAACAAATGATTTACATAAGGATTTTTGGTCGTTTGTTTCACTAATGTGTTTGAGAAAATAAAAACAGAAAATAAAGTAATATAAATACTTTTCCAATAATATATATTAAGTCTTTTGTTAATTTAATACACACAAACCAAATAAAAATATAAAATCAAATATCCATAAATTAATCTACAATTTTTAATTTAATTGAAAAATATTGATTTATCGTAGATTACAATATCGTAGATTACAATAATAAATTTTAATAATACAGTTGACTGTTGATGTACAATCGAAAACGTACCAACACTTGTTTATCCTGTCTCCTTAACGTACATTACTTACGAAATAGTTGTTTAAACTACTTTATTAATTTATTGAAAAGTATTCTTACACGCATTTTCAGCTTTTTATAAATCAACAGGATTTCGATCGTGTCAGAATTTGGTACCTGTCGGTATTATTTCCTTGTCGGGTTTATGTCCTGTCGGAATTTCGGGTGTCGGTATTCTGGATTGTCGGGTTATGTCCGGACCCAGTGTCATCAAACCAATCCGCAAATTTTCAATAAACAGAAAACAAAGCATATTGATTTTTACCAATTGAGAGTCATTAATTTCTACGTGCCGAAGGTCATTGATTTCTACTATTCAAAATCAATGATTTCTACAATCGAAAACACACCCACTTCGATGTTTCCCTTAACGAGCAATGCTTCCGAGTGCTCTCCAAAAACGGGTTCCCCAATTAACGGCCTCATTTACACCTCCCCATTTATTTCCAATAATTTCGACGGATTTCTCATTCGCTTTTGTCCAGCTAACGCAAAGTCATTAAGAGGAACCACGCTAGCGCTGAAAATGAAAAACTTATTTCCTTACTTTTCTATTGCTATTTTTTTAGTTAGTTTTTATAGCTAGTTAGGAATAGTGAAAGCAGTTTATGAATTAATTGTAGGGTTTATTAAAATAATTGTAGCGTAACTAAATTCTTTTGGTAAATGCATTTACTTTCGATTTTGAGAATAACAGAGCAGTTCTATCTTTTGTGTGTGAGTTTGTGTTGCTAGTTAAAAATACTAAATGTATTAAATAAACAACTAATTGTAGGGTAAATAAGAATTTGTTTTCGAGCTTGAGAAGAGCGGAATGATACGACTGTTTATTACTTTTGATTGATAAATTATAATTGAGTTTTTTCTTTATTAATCAACATGCATTGTCAAATGATCACATAAAGACATAGAAATTCCAATGCTCTTGGGCGGTAAAAGTTCATAAACAAATATAAATATAAAAAATCGTTTATAATAAAATTATATATAAATAGACTAAATAATTAAACTCAACTGCAATATTACTATCTACAGTGGATTTTATAACTATTCAAAAGAGCATTCGTTTTGGCTAGAAGTATGTCAAACACTTTCTTTTGAAATTCATAAGCTTTTTGCTGTATTGAAATGATGAATAGTTTAAAAAACTTATGAATATGGGTTTTATTTTTTTTAAAACTAGCTCTAAATATTTAATGCCTCTGTAAAACCAGAAAATAATAATAACCTTTATTATTACGAAAACAAAAAGAACAAAAAACAATATAAAAATACTGTGGCACGCCAAGGAGAAAAAATTCCGTGCAGTTAAAATTGATCACAAAAACACAAACAGTTAAGAGCTGGAAACAAATATTATCTAATATACAGATATGATTGAAATGCTTCAAAGTTAAGTGAAATATAAAGATACAAGTCTTCGATATTTATTAAAATATCATAACGTTATTTTTAAAGGCCTAATAATTATTTATATTTATTAAGTGAATAGGCAGTTTATTGTTTAATTTAGATATTAGAAATGTATAGAGATATGGTTTTGTAGAAAACTGGATATTTCATTTCTATACCTAAATACAATCTAATTTCTACCTCTCATTTCTAACATCTAAATATTTTGGCAATACTCCTTCTCGAAAAAGTTCACAGTTGCTATACATAAAAGCGCCTTATAATTCCATTCCCAAGATGCCTTTTTGATATAAACAGTAAAAAAACATCCAATGCCAACATAATACTTCTTTTTCCCAAACTTCGCCCATATGATCAAAATAACACCTTGGCCGTGATAACCAGTGTCTGTAGTTACCAAAGAACCTCAAATAAGTACCCTAAACAAACAGCAAAGTTAAGCAAACAAGCAGTCATTACCAAGAGTAGAGTCATCGTCGAATGTTCGATTCCTGATCCATTGTCGCGAATTCGGCGATAATGGCAGAAGGGATTTGAAGACAAAATCACCCACGACAATCTCAGAACAAAAATTTCCAGGATTTGTTTTGTCCTGAGTTTTGCAAAGCCATTGTCTTCCCCGGGAGTTGTTGCGAAAAGGAGTCTTCTTGAATGGGAATGGAGCTAAATTTGTGACGATTTTGTCGGAATATGGATTGGAATATAATATACCTTTTATTTTCGGTGGAGGGAAACAAAACATACCTTTGATTTTTTTTCCCCATTTTGATTCTTTATTGATACTCTAGAGGAAAGTATGGTTCTTCATAATTTGTTTCGTAAATTAATTTGTGTTGATTCAATCATTGAAAAATACTGTTATCTTAAAATAAAGCTTTATTAGATCATCTTATTGAAGAATTGTTGATGAGTCATCTTATTGAAGAGTTGTTATTGAATCATCAAATTGAAGAATTGATATGCAATCATCTTATAGAAGAACTTTTATACAATCATCTTTTTGAAGAATTGTTATTTGATTATCGTATTTAAGAATTGTTATTAAAAAATATTATTGGAGAATTGTTTTATTGTATCATCTTATTAAAGAATTGTGATTTTAATGAAATGTTTAAATTTTTATTAGGAGATTTACTCCTTTATAAAAATCAATGCTTTATGATAAAAAGAATTGTTCTTTGTTCATGTGTGTTTCAAAAACTCTTTTACCGATCATTAAAAGCCCATAATAGTTTATGTAATAACTTTTGATTTTAATTCTTGATTGATCTGTCTTGTCTTGAGTTTTTCAAAGCCATAATCTTTGGTGAGAGTTTCTGGGGAAAGAAATCTTCTGGAATGGGAATATGGAATAAAGACAACATTTCGTTCTTGCTTTCGGATCGTGTTGAAGAGATGGGATAAATAATTTGCGCATGCGCCATTCAGATTTTTTTAAATTAAGGAAACGTTTCCCAACTAATCGAAAACGTCCTATTAATAGGGGGTCTATTATATTTTTAAGAAACATTTTAGTTTAAGCCAAAAGTTTTCTGAAATTTTTTCAGTGTATAAACACATTAAAACTTAATTCGAAGGTTTTGCCATACAGTTTTTGCATTTGCGTTAAACTGTTTTTATAATAGTGTAATGTATTACTTTCGTCTTATATATGTTACCGTAAAAACCCGAAATCAACTAAAACTAGAATTAACTATTGAGAACTAGTTTTAACTGAGGCCATTAGTTAAAACTAGTTTCCACTAGCTAAAACTAGACCTCCCTAGCTAATATTAGTTTTGACCAATTGCATTGGTTAAAACTAGTTGTAATTAGCAAAAACTAGAATTATCTGACATGTTTCAGATAAAAGTCGAAATAACTGCAAATGCTTGACTTTTAAATTATTGTGAACGTTAATTTCTTTAAAAAGAAGTGGCAATACGTAAACATAAAAAGGTTTGTTTGTTGTTGCAAAGTGTCGTTGTTGCACGAAATTTAAGATCTTCCACTTTGCTTCATTAATTAAACATGAACCTATTATTAAATGAAGAGCTTAGTGGAAGAACGTGCTAAGTGACAAAAAGGTGAAAACGAGATAATGAGCTTCAAAGTTTTTAGTTTGCAACTTTTCTCTACTTCACAAAATCATAGTTTTTTCTTCATGATAAATTAGTTTGGTTCTTCAAAATGCTTGGTGGCTTTTGGCTTAGTCGTACTTTACGTAATAACACGTCATTTACAAAACGCGCTTGACGTCTCCTGCACTTGGCACGTTCTGCCTCCGAAGTGCTTCAGATTTTTTCAGTCGTTTATAGGAAGAACGTGCTAAGTGACATTTTTTAGGTATATTTGATCCATACGAGTTTCATAATTTTGTACTAACATTCCGATTTTCAAAATTCTTTTTCTGTTTGGAAGATAGGACTTCACAGATCTCTCTTATACTTTTTATTTGTCTGCCTGTACGTCCATCATTTTGTCCGTCCGTCCATATCCCTTTCAATTTCCGATCTAAACTGTCTGATTTTAAAAATTCTTTTTTCTTTCGAAATTAAAAAAAATAGAAGACTGCAATGTATAGTGTTCGGCCACCTGCCTGTACGTCTGTTTTTCTGTCCGTCCGTCCGTCTACCCCCCCCCCCCCCCTCCCCCAACTTCCTTTCTACCCGTCCAATTTTTAAAGTTATTACTTTCAATTATCTATTATGAAATATAAGGAAATGAAACTATTGCGATGGTGGTCTAAAAATCCAAAATGAAGATTTTGTGCTCTCTACATGTTTTGGAGGGTGCTGATTACAAAAAACTGGTTTTTTTTCATTGATTCGTCTGTTTGTCTGAAACTACTTTACAGTTCGAACTAAAAGAGTTACAGACTTCAAATTTAGTACACGGGTTCCTAGTACCTGTTGGAAGTCATAATAATATTCTCGAGAAAATTACGCATGCGCAATTAGCAGCTGCTATAAACTTTTTGGGTTTTAAAAGTAGTGCTGAAAAACGAAAATAGATACAGACTTAAAATTTTATACACTTGCTCCCAGTACTAGTCGGACGACAAAATAAAGAGTTCAACAATATTGGGCATGTGCAAAGAGTAGCTGCCATAGAACTTTTTAGGTTTGAAAGTAATTGAAAATACTTTATAAGGTATATAATAACTTTTAAACGAACATATTGATATAATAATCGGTAATTGAAAGTCGTATAGTGTTACGCAACCCTAATTTTTTTAATGTATGATATCAGACATCTATCTTATATACTTTTTGTTCGTCCGTCTGTCCCTACTATAACGATTTCTCTGAGTATTTAAGTTAAAAGAAAGTAGGTTATATTAGTTATTTTAGAACTTCTTACTTAATGTTAGATGAGTAAGTTTTTAATTGAAAATATTTTTAAAAAATACCATTATCACTGAAATTATAAACTAATTACTTTAAAGAATAATAAGACAAATCTCAACTTAGTAAAAAGTATACAAAAAGATAGTAAAAGAAAACACAAATGCTTGTGAATAAAATAAATATTAAATTTAAAAGACTTATAAAAAAAAGATAATAATGCAAGATGTAAGTTTTCGCAAAATAAATTTTTAAATAGTTTTTAGATAAGAATAATCGAATTTAAAAACAAACTTTGATATTAAAAAAAAGTAAAAATAAGTTGTATGGCAAGATATAGATCCTAAGGTTATTTACGTTTTTCTTTCTCCTTTTCACTTAAGGGTTTAATCAATTTTAAGAAACCTACTTTAATTTACAGCATTTCTACAACTGTAGAACATGATTGTTTAAAAAATTTATTTTTACAATCGTGATGCATAGTACTTTTTTAAGGTCATCGATATTTTAATAAACATTAAGAACTTATAACGTTTTATACTTTGTTACTTTATTTTTACATCAATTATTATAAAAATATTTTAGTTTTACATAGCAAAGCAATATCTTGATTAAATTTTTACTTACCGTATAAGCTGCCATTCACACTTTCGAGCAAAAATTCAGCTTTCCGCTTATTTGTTAATTCCATTTTAATAATTTTGGGAGTTTAGGACATTGCACAAAATGTGATCGTCAGCTTTAGAGATCAAACGTAAAATTGCTTTAAAAGATTTTTGCACCCCTAATTCATTTTTTAAAACAAACCGGATGCTTCGATGTATGTTCGGTGTAATGTTGTTTTAACGCGAACATGCGATCTCCAAAGGACAGGTGCAACTTTCTTTTAATGATACCACCTGTTCACTGCTAAATAGACTATGTTTATTAGAATAAAAAACACAAGTTTTTAAAAGCAAACGATATTTTATAAAATGTTAAAACCTTTAGCTCCGATTGAATTCTAAAATAAAAGTGCATTTTCTCTTATTTTCCTAAATGCACTCAAAGCCCGGTTATACGCTATATGAATTATAATTCATTGGTTATATTTAATAATTAAAGTTAATTTTGAAAAATTAATGACATTTTTTAATTCTTTTTGATTAAAACTACAAAAAAACAAGTGCTTTGCGATGAATGCGACATAAATAAAGCGAAAGTCTGACAATTTTCTTCAACTGTGTCACTTAGCACGTTCTTCCACCGAACGATCGTAAGAATCGGGACGATTTCGGAGGAAGAAAGTGCCAAGGGTCCTTAGCACGTTCTTCCATTGAAAAAGTGACGAAAACGCGTGCACCTACCAACTTCGTTCACGAAAAATCTACGAAATCGAATGTTTTCTAAAAAATTGAAAGCTTTTATGTTTAAAGGAGGTAATAACATAATCATTAACACAAAAATGTCAATTTTTTCAAAAATGTCACTTAGCACGTTCTTCCACTCAGCTCTTCAAATGTTTGAAAAGAGGAATTTTATAATCGTATTACGACAATGTAGTTCTTAAAAAAACGCATAGTACCGTTCTTAAAGGAGTCTTGCAATAACCATAACGCCTTCATTGCATTTCAGCAATAATTCGAATAACTAAACTAAACCAAACCTATTATCCTAAATCGCGTTATTTTCAGTTAATTCTAGTTTTATAAGATAAGTTAAAGATTTAAAGATTTATAAGTAATAAGTTTTTTATAGTTAAATCTAGTTTGAACCAATCTATTTTGCTAAAACCAGTATTAGCTGGGGATGACTGATTTTAGCTAGTGGAAACTAGTTTTAACTAAGGGTCTCAGTTAAAACTAGTTCCCACTACTTAATTCTAGTTTTAGCTGATTTCGCGTTTTAATGGCAACATATATATATTTTCCTTATACCAATAACTAAGTTGTTTAAAACAACACCCCACGATAATCGAGGTTACTAAAAAGAATTTTGGAACGTAACTTTTATAAGTGAGCAATTTTTTAAAAAGTATTGCCGATTCGATTAAAGTATGCCCGATATTTCATAGTTGATAGAGCGCTTTTAATCCGGGTTAATATCGAAGGTAAGCTGTTCTCCGAAATCAATATCGTATCTTTTATAAAAGTAATCGATGCATTTTTCCGTAGTGGCACATTGCCAGATGAACTAAGAAATGCGATAAATTTCTAATGCACTCAGAAAAAACTTGTGTTCAAACAGCTCAAGTAGAACACAAGTATTGCATTTAAAAATGGCAACATTACAATATCGTGCTGTTTCAATACAAAAATTGAAGGGCTTAGTGTAAGAACATTCTAAGTGACATTTTTGAAAAAATTGAGATTTTCGTGTCAATGAACGTATTATTACATCCTTTAAAGATAAGTTTAAGTTTATGAAAAAGGAGAATCTTGTTAAATATATTTTTAACCATTTGTAAGTACCGTTTTTAACGTATTTAAGTGCAAATTAAAAACTTTAAAGCTCATTTTCTCGTTTTCGTCACTTAGCACGTTTTTCCACTGAGCCCTTCAAATTGTGTTGTTGAAATATGAATGCAAATTTGTGTAGTTCCAAACATAACTGACAATCACGAGAGGAGATGTTTATTATATCCTTCGTTATTAACACAAAACTATAAACAATGTTACTTTCTAAAAATATGTGTAACAGTTATAATGTTCATTTTTTAATACGGTAATGGTTATTTTTAAGCTTCAGTATAGTACATATCCTATCATTACGATTAGATGCTGGACTACATTTTGGAAGAATGCATGAGTGCTAAGCTTTCAACATCATTTTTGTGTTAACCATGCATTGATATTAGGTAGCAATACAATTTTTGTATTGTTTTAAAGTAACTTGTAATAACTGGAAGATATAAAAAAAATTGTATGGAAAGTCACCAAGTTTTTTTCTGAGTGTGTTTTGTACTTTTGTTCAAAACACGTGCTTATTTCCTCTATAAGGCCTGGTGGGAAAACTTACCCATTGGAAAACTAGCCCCGGTCTCCCCTACAGAATACTTTTGCGGACTAGTGTTTAGCGTGTGCCCGGCTCCTATGCCGTCGACTAGGGTCCGTATACAGGTTATGGCTTAACGGTTTTTTTAACGTACTTAAAGCAATACAGAAAATATCTGTTAGGTACGAATATTTTTTTATTTTCTGGTTAGGAAAACATTTTGTCAACATGCTTTGCCAGTAACTTTACAGATATTTTCTGGCAACTTTGCTGTCAGAAAGCAGGTATAACAAAGCAAATATAACAGGATTAATACAGTGTTTATTCCACGGTTTCTTCTTAGTTAGAATAAAAGTATACTTATGCAAAAGATCATAATACGAAGTTTAAATACAAATGCATAGTATCAAACTAATTTTTGGATAAAGACGTTAGTTGAAACTTTTTTAATCTAATGTAGTGATTTGTTAAGGAAAATAACATTTAAAAAAGCAAAGCAACAAAATTTTGCACAGCATTTCTTAAAAAAATGCTTGGTTGAATGTGTGCCAAAATGATGGCTTAAAATAAATTACATTTCATTGAGTACAGCTTTTTACGTGTCTTACACCGATCGGGACCGATGAAAAATAAAGTCTTTTTTTATGTATTTTTCCTTTGTCAAGGACAAATGAAAAAGAAACACAATCGCTTAGTTATAAAATACTTTTTCTTTTCAAAGTCTGAAGTATAATAATAAGGTTACAATCTTTCTTTATCAATGTCACAATTTTTTTTTTTCAAATCTGAAGTTTGATTTTAAAAAAAACATGGTAATTGTTTTAGATTTTTCAAATTAACAATCAATTTTATTAATTAATCAAAAACTTTGTAAAAAATCACAGTTTGTTACAGAATTTTTTTAATACTTTTCAAAACATAAATAAAAATAAATTTGTTTTACAAGAACTCAATTTAATAAATTTAATGCATGTTTAATTATAGCATGTTTTAAAAATAAATTGCCTAATTTAATATTTTGCACTAAATATAAGCCATAAAAGTATTATCCTAATAAAAAAAAACTACGTAGTCCAATATTTTCTTTATTGGAAAAACTAAAACTTGTGTACATAATCTCACTAGGGAAAATGAGGGTGGTCCATTTAATATTTATTTTAGAAGTTTAAGGTGTGTTTTTTACAAGTTAAACTTTGGTATATTGAATTACTTATTTTAATATTTTATGAGGATTAATAAAAAATCAAAATATTAGTTTTTAAATGTACAAGAAAATGTATTATTTTACATTTTAATAACCTATGTAATCTTCTAAAAATTGTAAAAGCTATGTTAATTCTTTTTAATTGTTTTGGTTCTGAAAATAATATTAAATTGTTTTTGACTAATTGTTACATGTATTGTTACATTTATAATGTATTTTTACATGTATAATTGTTACATTTTGTTAGAAAATGACATTATTGAAAGAGAAATCGAGGGATCATTGAATAAAATTATTTGCTAGATCTGTTCTTTACCTGCTAAGAAACATTTAACAGTTTCTCAGAATTTTTTTAAAATAAGAAAACAGTCTGGCTCTTCTCTAAAAAAAACGTTCAATTTATATTATTTGATTACGGTTATTGGCTTGAGATCGTATTTTTTCAGGAAAAAAACTGGTTCCTTTCTCATTCTTAGAATCGAATTCGATTTCTTTTCTCTAAATATCAAGGTCTAATTTGATATTTTTAAGCAAGCACAATAAAAATAAAATTTATTAGAGTAGGGGAGACCGGGGCTAGGTTTCCCATGGGGTAAGTTTTCCACCAGGCCTTATACAAGAAATGAGCCGGTAGAAGGCACCAAATGGCTACTTGGTTTATGAAGCAACCCGTTTTATGTCACCCCCAAGAATTTTTGCTCAGTTGGTGTTGTATTGTTGTCGTTAGAGCTGTTTTTTTGTGATTTTTTCAACGTTGAGTGAATTTTCATTCTTACATTCAAACCTAAACCAAACGTACTTTTATTAAACTTAGTTTTCTCATTGTGTATACTAAAAAGTGGCTCCTCTCTCTCTCTACGTAACTAAACATTCGTTTTCAAAATAATTTAAAATTTTACTTGTCAAGGAACTATTAAATTCAAAATATGACAACGGGGCATGTTTTCCAAAATTTCACGGGGCAAGATTTCGAACAATGATTTGTAGAAAAGCGTGTTCCAACCTTTGTAAATTAAACTTAATATTCCAAAACCCAAATCATTTTTTATCGTATGAATACGTAATAAATAAAAGTTTTACTCTAGATTCAAAATTGCCTGCATAGTAATGAAAAAGGAAGCTGAACGAACTCGTACTATTCTGAAACACTATAAGTCACTCTAAAAACTATCAGGAATGTATGTAGTTACCGAAAAGCATCCAGAAACTTAAATATTCTCCATAGATCGTGAATAATAACACTGTAAAATAGTAATGTGTCATGTTGCACCCAAAGTTTTGAGTCAATTGGCTTGTTCAAAAAAGAGGGAAGCCGTCACACCAAACTTTATAATCAATAATTTTTTTAGTAATGTTTAATAATACTTAGACAACCTTTAGAAAAGAGCACCAAAGTATAGCTACACAAAAGGGGAAGTTTTATTTGACTTTAATACACATAATAGAAATACTTCTTTCGAAAGATAATATATTTTGTTCAATAAATTAATCTAAAAATTATGATTTCATAATTCTAGGGGCATGTTTACACATCACCTGAGTTCTCCGAAATTTATGACTTGTCATTAATTTTAAAAGTTTCGTTTAGAATACGTGATTACAAGGTTGCACAATATTACACGTTTACACTTATTTTGCCACTTGAAATTGACATCTTATTGTAATTAAGATACAATTAGTTTTACAACAGAAGTGTGGTTTGTTGTTAAAAGACATAAAAACTACAGTCCCAGGACAAATTATTCGACGCACTGCAAGATTTCATGTAAAATATTAATTACCGGGTGATATTGTACCGTTTTATTATTTTAAATTGATATGGTTTTTATTTTTATATTATCCAATCAATTACCGATTTATTTGACATAAATAAATCAGCAATAATTTAGAAAAGCGTAAGTTTATTAAATTTTTAAGAAAAGTTAAATTAATGTTAGTAAAAGTCAGTATTTAGTTGAGCCACCTTTAGCCGCTATCAAAGCTTTAATTCTGCGCGGCATGCTATCAATGCAAGACTGTACTGTCTCCTGCATTTGAGGATGGTGATTCCACACATAAATATATATAATCTTATAATAAATAATTATTATAAACTAATCTTAATCATAAATAATCATAATTATCTTAAAATAAATACAAATATGTAGACTACAACAATTCTTTTAAATAAAAATCAATAATATTGTAGTTTAAATATACCATTATTGCATAAAAACTCTTAAGAAACATAAAATTACTTTAAAAAATACAGTGCGTCTAATAATTTATCCAGGGACTGTATAAAAAAATCAGGAACATTCTTTCGCCTTATACACCGTTCTTCCTCTGCATTCAGTAGACAATAATCCGGGTATTTCTGAAGATCTTTTGATGCTCTGGTTATTTGGGCATAATATTTTTGAGGTAAAGGTACTTTGAAATATTAAACGAGTTATATAACTAATTTTGAAAACAGTTCTGCGGCATGAATTTAAAATAATATTTTTGAAAATAACCCTGCTTAAATAAACAAAGTTTTTGTCAAGCTGATAAAATACTAGTTGTGGCGAAGATGAATAAAAAGTCAATTACATTTGCTGTTGCTTTTTTAATTTTCGTTGAATTAACTTTGCACCAGATCTACTTATGTCTTTTGTCTAAGGGCCGAGTGATTTAACATTTTTGTCTTATTAAAAAAAAAATTATAATTTGTGTAACACTTATAAGTAAAAGATGGTTCATTTTCAATCTATCTCTTTTTTTTAAAAGTTTATTTCATTGATTTTATACATAAACTTTTTGTAGCCAGCTGCTTTTGGTTTATTTGATAAAAAAAAGCTATTGGCATTGTCGATATTCCTAGTGTACTTCAAATACAGTTCAAAAGCAGAGAAACTATGAATACTTGACCCAAGTCTTTCTCATAGAAACATTAAAAAGAATTTTACTATTCGGTATGGCAGTACTTTTTTTTCATTCAGTTGGCTTATCACATAATGAAAATTCTGCTATGGTTTCTTCTTAGCTAGGATCAAAGTTAGCTTGTGCCAAAGATCGTAATATATAAGAAATTTAAATACAAATACATAATATAAAAATCATTTTGGATAAACAAGTTGGTTGAATTTTTTTTAACCTGATGTAGCGATTTGTTAAGAAAATAACGTTAAAGAAAAACAATAGTTTTGCTCTGAAAAAATGCCTGCCTTGTTGAATGCGTGCCAAAACAATGGCTTAAAAAATTACTTTTCATTGAATATGGCTTTTATGTTTCTTACACCGATCGAATACGATAAAAAATGAAATAAAATTCAGTTTTTTATGTATTTTCCCTTAGTCAAGGACAAAATGAAAACGGAAAAGCAACACAAGAATTGCTTAGTACTAAAATACTTTTTTTCTTCAAAGTCTGAATTATAATAATAATATTTTTTTATCAATATCGCCATACTGTTTTCAAATATGAATGTGATTAAACACCACTGTAACTGTTTTAGATTTTATAAATTAACGATCAATATTTTATTAATATATTTTTTACAATTTAATTAACTAAATAACTAATTATCAACTAAAAATACTGACTTTAATACTTTGCATTAAATATAAGCCCCAAAAGTATGGTAATGATAGAAATAAGTCTTCAGAATCAAATATTTTATTTATTGAAAGAATATAACTTATGTTCATAATCTCACATGGGAAAATGATTGTATTCCATTTAATATTTATTTTTCCAAAGAGTTCGATGCAAGAGGATTGCTCATTTTTCTATTATGCGGATTTATATAAAAAGTATTAGTCTTTTTTAAATGTACAAGAAAATATAATATTTTACATTTTAAGGTACCATTTAATACTCTAAAAGTCATAAAAGCTAGGTTGTCTGAATTGTTTTTGTTCTAATAAAATTTTTAAAAAGTTTAATGACTTATTGTTACATGATATTCTGTTATGAACTGAAGTTATTGAAAGAAAAAGCAAGTTGGTCAATAAATAAAATTATTTGCTAGATCTGTTTTTATTTTCCCGCTAAAAAACATTTAACAGTTTCTTTAGAATTTGTTTGAAATGAGAAAACAGCATCTGGCTCTCGTCTAAGAAAAGTTCAATTTATATTATTTGATTACGGTTATTGGCTTGAGATTGCATTTTCTCAGGAAAAAGTTCCTTTCTCATTCTTACAATCGAATTGTTCGTTTTTTCTCTCTAGATATCTAGGTCTAATTTGATATTTTGAAGCAATCCCAGTGAAAATAAAGTTATTTGAGTAAATGTCTGAAATAAAAGTTTTAAGTAAGGCAGACCGGGTTGAATTTACAAACTTTTATGCTCTATTTAGTTCTTTATCATTTACTACACGTTTAAGTTGTTAACGCTAATAAAGGTATTTAACTGAAGTACATATCGCACACCTAGATCTAAAGGGAGCTAACTCAAAAATGTCAATTTTTGAGTTATGCACACTATCAATTTCTTATTTCAATACCTACCGACTAATTAACATATTTTATAATAATCTTTACTATTCGAGGCTAGATGACGACATGTGCCCCTTTTGTTGAACTAGCAGGCCTTGCTCCCTCTCCACCGAAACGGGACATCTCTAGTTGCAATCAGTATTACAAGCGAAGCGCGCGTGGCCGTCCCAAACAAACTGGAGTTATTTTAAGTTGTACCCGTGTTGTGAAAATTTGAAGCAGTATTATTTTGAGTTCTCGCCATTTTGATGGTTAGCGTTGAGTAAATTAATACAACATTCTGAGTTGAACCAGTATTGCTGGCAGGGTGAGTAATTATTTTCTTTCTATTTAGAATTGTTACCGTATTGTTGAAACATTTTTGAATTTGTAGTTGAGTCTGTTTAGTTGAGTCATTTTTGAAACTCTTATATTTCTTTAAAAAACAAATTAAATTTACTTTTTGGCTATTGGCGATTGGAGTCTTTTCACCTGAATATAATTTTATTTTCATCCTAGCAATTACATAGTTTGTTCCTTTTTTACTGATCAATTTTTGAGTTAGATCTCTTTAGATGGGCTCCACCAAGTCTAATTTTACAACATCACTAATGAGATCGAAAACGTTATATTGATGGCTTTTTAAATCTATTTGACGCACAGGATCCTACAATTTAGTGAAATATACATTTTCTATTACATGCCAACCCTGAAACGTGGACGGTTTTAATAAATATGGAATTAGAAAGGGAGAAAGGCAATATCACTCCTATCATATTTACTCAACATGCAACTCTAGAAAATGACTTGAAGATGTCATCAAGTAGTGATGAAGTCTCATCTACAGAAACTCATGCCGCTTTATCCATGGTTGATAACTCTATTCCGATCACGTTTAAACAACAAAAGACTGGTGAACCAAACTATTATATTTCACCAATCCGAAGCGATGAAAGTGATATTGACGACTCCGATGAGGATCCTAATTTTCGATTGGCTCACAAAGTAAGACCCCATCTAAGGTCGTACCTCCTATTGCATCGTTGACTTCGTCAAGCACTAGCAGCTCGAATTCATCGAAATCAAATAGTTCGTCGGACACCGAAGATGATAGTTAGCAAGTAGACCCTCAAAATGCTACGATTGCTGGAAATAATTCCCAAAAGAAGAGTAGAAAGAGAATACGTAAACCAGCGAAGTGGAAATCGAAAGTCGCAAAAGTGCTAAGAAATTCTGGCAAAGCCTACCCATCTTTGTCGAAATCAAAGAAACAAGTGCCACATAGAACAGTTGGACCGCCCTGTGGAGAAAAATATCGGCTAAAATGCAAAGATAAGATCGATGAAATGTCTAGGCAACAGCTCTTTGATGTATTTTAGGGACTCGGCAATCTTGAAATACAGAGAGAATTTGTAGTACGACACTCGCAACAAATAAAGCCTAAATATCGATACTCAAGCACACAAGATTTTAGAGCGCTTAACACCTTCTTTTATTTTGGGGTTAATGGATCCACAATTAGAGTATGCAAAGCCATTTTTCAAATCCACTCTTGACTTTTTCTATAAAGCGATAAAAACAGCACTTTCCAAGAAAACGGAATCGGGAGTTATTAAAGCCGATTTAAGAGGATTTTGATGTGCATTTAAAATTGTTTTTCATAGAACGTAAAGTTCCTATATTTTTGATGTTGTGTTAAAATCTAAAAGAAACTTTTATTTCTTAGTATTACTTTTATAATTAAATGGGACATAAGATACTGTCCTTAGTTAATTTTTATATTATTATTAATAAAAAATATTGATTGATTTCAGTACTTCTAGTGTTTTCTTGCTAATTTATCTTCCAATATATTCCTACTACTGGTCCACAGACCACTGTGAATTGCACTAATTATAAATAATACAAAATGCTATTACATTTTAAATGTATGTTGCCTCTTCAAAAGAGAGCTAACTAAAAACTAAATTCACCAACAAGGGCTCAACTCAAAATAATAAAACAAATATACATACATTATTAAGCAATAGGGAAATAACTACAAAAACCTAATTTTCAGCCCCAAAACATGATGAAAACACAAGATTCGTACAATACATTTCTTCTAGTTGCATATTATAAGCATAAATTTATCAAAAAAAACTCCTGCAGTGCACAGGGACACAGTATCAGTTTTTCGCCTTTTCTGAAAAATGTGCTTTTTGGAGTTATACCTGTTTAGATCTAGGTGTGCGATATGATACAAACATTTTCTTAAGCTAATAATATATTTATGTTTATCCATTAAAAAAGTGCCTCTTTCTTTTTATATGAGTGTCATAGGAAATCCATTTAAAAAGTGACTAAAAACATCTTAACAACTTAGTGGATACAGACAGGACCACTCGAGTTTTCAATCAACGAACGCTTATAATTTTATAAAAAAAATTATATTTTAAAATGGTAAGGGCTGAAAAATATAGTTAAAACCTTTAAATACTAAAAATATCATTTTTTAAAAATATTGGTCTAATAAAAAAAGTGGTAATATATTGAAATTTAAATTCCATGCCGTTAAAAAGAATCCACATTTTGTCTTAATCGCGTGTCTTCGGTTTCAAACAAATTTACTTTGTGTCCTTTCTTTCCTGAAATGTAATCAATCTCGAAGTAATCGAAAAACCAATTATCCACTACATTATTTCAAAGCGATTTGTCGCTAGACATGAAACATTGAATAAAAACATTGTCCCTTGCTGCACAATGCGCAGAAAAGTGGCGGAAAGAAAAAAAAATTCAATCGAATCTTCGTAATATTTATCTTTTTCTTGCAGAAAAAAGTATTTTTGAACCGTACCCTACACTGTTTAAAATTTGGTGCTAGTTTTCACCATGATATTGGTTGGTTTCACCATGATATTGGTTCCTAGTAGCTGCAACGGCTGAATGGTGAAATGTTTCACCTTTTTTTCGGTGTTTGGTTGAACCATTTTTCTGGATTTGGAAACAAAAACCTGAGAAATGGTTCAACCGAATACCAAAAATATGGTGGAACGTTTCACCATTCAGCCGTTGCAGCTACTAGGAACTAATATCATGGTGAAACCAAGCACAAAATTTTTAACAGTGTATAGCTGTTTGACCGATCAATGAAATGCTTTATTCAACATCTAATTCTTAAAGAAATTCAATTAGGTATAAGAAATTAAGGAAAATAATAGAATACAAATGTCAAAATTGCCGACCAACAACAGACCAGAGACTCAGCAAAGTTGGTCCAAAAGTCTACCAATTTTTTTACCATATCTTCAATAACAATAAGATTTTTCTTGAATACTTCTTCTCTCTTTAAAGATACAACATGATCTGGTAAATCTCATTCCACTTATTGATACTTTGTAAAATTAATGTTTCTTACCGCTCTTTTGAAGAAGGATTTTTTTGAAAAAATTCTGACCATGTCTACTGATACCTTAATCTTTTTTTTCATATGCAACACCCGATAAACCTTTAATAACTTAATGCATATAGCCTCTGTGACACTTTGAACTTTGCGAAAGAAAATTAATGAAAAAGGTCAATTTTGGCTTGAAAAAAGTTTAATTTACAACTAAATGTTGAGTTATGGTTTTTTTGTAAGGTGTATAAATCTTGAGTGGAAGAAAATGCCAGGTGACAGTTACTCTTACAAACCTATTTGTTTTTCATATAAGCATTTCAGTAAGTATTTAAGTATTAGGAAAGTAGGCTCTTTAAGAACTTTTTGTTGACTCTATAA
The DNA here is from genome assembly GCA_019343175.1 of Oedothorax gibbosus. Classification (NCBI taxonomy): domain Eukaryota; kingdom Metazoa; phylum Arthropoda; class Arachnida; order Araneae; family Linyphiidae; genus Oedothorax; species Oedothorax gibbosus. The sequence continues at coordinate 24,060,156 of CM033272.1, read as the reverse complement.
CTCGTCTTTGCCTGATATGCATAGATATCATAGTTAAAGTATTAGATAGGCAGATCACGTGACCTCCAATGCTAACGACGGGACACGCATGGAGGCCAAATAAGGGGGCAAAATGGCCAGTATTGCTGCCACTTTAAGGAGAAAAATACTACGAAAAAATACCACCTAATTCTAAAATTACAAAAAAAAATACAAGAAAAGGATTTAAAGTAACTAAAAAGATTCCAAAATGCAGCTAGTATTTGTACGATATTTTTTTTGTAATTTTAGAATTAGATGGTATTTTTTTCGTAGTATTTTTCTCCTTAAAGTGGCAGCAACACTGGCCATTTTGCCCCCTTATTTGGCCTCCATGCCCGTCCCGTCGTTAGCATTGGAGGTCACGTGGTCTGCCAATCTAATACTTTAACTATGATATCTATGCTGATATGTCACTTTTCCGCGTGCGTTGCAGTAGGAATTGCCACCCAAAAGATAAAATGTCGTTCCTCTTTCATCCCAATGACCTCCAAACAATATTCACAATTCCCAAAGGAACGGAAATGAAAATCACACCCCCCTCCCCGGAACGAACAAGATTCGTAATCGAAATGGGCCAATATTCTTTTGGCAGTCGTTTGGTATTTATTTCTCTGAAGTTTACGGATGTCAAGCATGCTTGTGATTTTTGGAGAAACAGAGATTGTATGTTTATGTTTATTGTTAGAGGAATGGTCAGTGTAACATTGTAATAAAATCTGTTGTTTTTACCGAAAGAAAACTGTAAGCTGGAGTGCCAGAAACTTAACGTATAATTAACAGAGGAAACCTGTTTATTTTTTTACGAACAATTTTCCAATTTAAACGCAAATAAGTTTTAGAGAAAAACTAGGGGTGTTTAACACTATACGAATTTCGATGGGAATGTTTCGGATGATGTAACGCTCTTGTTTTCATTTTTCCTTATCCAGCGATTTCATTGGTTGTTTCGGTTTCATTCTCAAAATGACCATCATAGATGAAAAGAAACTACTTTCTATGCGAGCTTAATTTAACAAATGATTTGAACAACCAACAGCACAGTAATAAGTAGGCATTAAAAAAATATTAATAAGTAAAATACTATTAGAAAACTCATTTCCGAATTCCAAAACAAAAGAATCTCCATACAAAAAATGAAAACAAGATCACTGGGGATGTTGCCATTCACGACGTGAAACAACCACTTCCCCAAGCCACGTGTAGAAACCACAATGTCTCCATTTTGAATTTCCGGCCCCATCGCAATACTTTAATTACATTAATAGATATAGTTAAAGTATTAGATTTTCAGATCACGTGACCTCCAATGCTAACAACGGGGCGCGCATGGAGGTCAAAATGGCCAGTGTTGCTGCCACTTTAAGGAGAAAAATACTACGAAAAAATACCATTTAATTCTAAAATTACAAAAAAATACTAGAAAAGGATTTAGTTACTAAAAAGATTCCGAATTGCATATTTCTTCGTAGTATTTTTCTCCTTAAAGTGGCAGCAACACTGGCCATTTTGCCCTCTTATTTTGGCCTCCATGCGTGTCCCGTCGTTATAGCATTGGAGGTCACGTGATCTGGCAATCTAATACTTTAACTATGATATCTATGATCGAACCCTTGTGCAACTCGTGACAGGTAGAGGTATTAACATACATAGTAACGAGTAATAAAGGACTTCTGAATTTTGGGATCAAACCACAGACCTTCGTTTACTAGTGTTAACACTTTCCCAACTAAGCTATTTCGGCATACTGAGTTCCAAATAATAGTTCAAATTTCATTGAATAAAGTACAGTCCCTGGACAAATTATTCGACAAGATTTCATGTATCAATCAATGATGAACAAAATACCTTTAGAAGGACATTTGTGTTCCTAAACTTAAGCTATTGAATAGAAAATACTACCTGATATACTTAATACATATATATCGACATCTTTTGTAATGATATAGCATTCTTTGGTATATGTTTTCATCATTACAAAAAAAAATACAGTGCGTCTAATAATTTGTCCAGGGACTGTATGTGTTTAATGGGTTAGACTATAGTAGCTTTACGTTTTTAAAAACAGAAAAAAAAACTGTTTTTACTTTAAACAGCATATATTTTTACAGAAACAATCTTTTAAAGAAAATAACAGTATTTGTCTGTAAATATAGGGCAATTCTTTAACATTATCAGTTAATTTAATTTTTTTACAGTGCAAAGACTTAATGCATTATTTTTGAAATCTTAAGATGTATTAAAGTATTACTTCGCTATTTAAGCATTTTTTCACCAGGCTTGAAAATCATAATAACAGCAAGATAAAACCACCTTAAAGAAAAATATCCTCTGCTTATTAAAATATTAATTTTTGTGATAGTTGTTGAATTTGGGTGGATGTTTGTGTTGATGAAGTTTTAAAAGGATGGGTAATTATTGACAGAAAGCGATACAATTTTTTAGGCTTTATCAATTAATGATTAATTAACGGATGATATTTTCCAAGCAATTTTGTTTTACTTCTTTGTTATTACTAGTATGATACCTAGAGAAAAAATGCTTTCTTAATAAAACAAGAAACTCTTAAAGAACTAAAATAGCCTACTTTCCTGTTACTTAAATATTTACTGAAATTCTAATCGGGAAACAACTAGGTTCACAACAGTAAATATCATTAACAATCGTTTCTACACTAGATTTACACACATTAGGAAAAAAGCTCTAAACATAGCATCCAGCTATAATTTAAACTTCTAAAAGCCAAAATCAACTATTTTCCTAATATTCTTTCACAAATAAATTAATATTATTTATCGTCTGCTCGATTTATTTGTAGTTCGAAGAATAATTAAATATTTATTAATAGCAAAAATAATGAAACTACTCCAAACTGCATTAAAAAAATAAATGTAAATTAAAACTAAGCAGAATTGTATGCAAAAAATATGCCTTGCCGCTTTCTTGGTAAAAAATTAATGAACAATCAAAGAATTACATTGTGCTACATTTTATGACGTAATTCCAAAATTATCCATGAAAATTTTTTGCTTCAAATTTTTAATAGTTTTCATCATGTTGATTGCAACAGTGATTAAAATGACTCACATTGAATTCAAACTAATTTAAGGACGCATTACAAAATTAGGCTGCCCAAAATACTTAACATGTCGAATGTGTGAGCTTAAGGATATTGAAAAGAAGGATTCTTAATGGTGGGGTTATGAAATGATATAGGTTGTACTAAATGTCTTTGAAATTTAGTGATTTTTAAAGTTAATTTTCAGCTGGAATGTTAAAAACCTAAGGCTTTTAGTAAATTAATGTAGGCTCCAATTTTTACTGTTTGAAACTGTCGTTTACAAAAGTTGTAGGATAAGGTCTATTAATAATTTTTTCTTAAAATGCTGAGGTGAATTTACAAAAAATCTTATTTTTTAGGCCATTTTTTACATAAGCTACATAATTTTATTAATAAATAGCTCAATATCCATACCAACTTTTAATAATAGATGTGGGGAAATTTGAAAAAAATTTAAAAAATTCTTTAATTTGTAGGAAAGTAAATTAAAAAACGTTAAAATTTTTTAATTTTTTAATTCAAAAAAAAAACTTACGTTTTAATATATTATTTTTTGTAAGTTTATGAATTGTTGTTCTTTGTAAAAATAGTTTAATTGAAAGCTACAAAAGTACTGGATTTAGTTTTTGTAACCGCGTCCCTTAATGGGAAATTCGCCGACAGATGGTACATTTATTTCCGTCTGGACGTACAGATAAGCTGACAAAAAGTATGAAAGTTGGGTCTCTGAGGTCAGCTTTCTAACAAAAAAGAATTTTTAAGATACGAATGATAGAACCGATTTCGGAAGGGGGGGGGGGGGTACGGACAGACAGACGGATAGACGGACATCGACCGCATGTCAATACATACTTTTCATTTTTTTAATTCTTTCAAATAAGAAAAAAGAAAAGTAGGCTAAAAAAACAGTTACAAAAGTTGGAACCATCTTGGAACTAACCATCATTCTCAAAGGTCTCCTAGGTAAACAGTTATTTTCAAGAAAAATGAGACAAATCCTATCTGTTGCCGTGAGCGAATTTTAAGAAGACTTTTTCTCTGCCACTTATTACTAATTTATGGCTTTAAAATATAACCAATCATTTCTAGCAAAAGCCAACTTTTGTCAAGTGGAATAATATTTAACTATTGTTAAAATAAAAATTTGAACCTCATTAATTTTTAAAAAAGGTATGATATCTGTTTAATTTACTTTTTCATTCAAATATAGGTAAATGTGTTTGTTTTCGGGATAATGTGTAGTTGGAATTTAATTATTTAAATTTGTCCACAACTTAATCTGATAGAAAAATATGACTTCAGGAAGAAATGCTAAAAGTTTTGTTTTTATGAATGCATATAAATTTGAAAGCGAAAATATCTATTTAATATTTATTAACCCACTTTACCCACTCATGACGATTAGCAAGAACATTTACCATACGAAAATGAGCTTTCTGCTTAATTTGACCTAAATAAGCAAAATATTAGACAAATGAAGACACTAGTCTTCATCAATTTATGTCTTACAAATTAGGTTAAACGTTAAATTTTATATTCGGAAATGCAGGTTTTTTGCAAATGCAATTTTTACCAAAAATAAAAATTGACGGCTAACTACAAGCCAAAAACTTAAAAAGGTTGATACTATTCATTGTTCTTTAGTCCCAACTACATTTTTTAAATTATTTATGTAACAAGTTCCCTTGAAAAAACAAAATAATCTGGTAACCTCGTTTCATTCGATTAAAACTCATTTGTTTTAATAAAACTATTGGGGTTTTTCTTCAATTTGAGTCCATGACCAGTTGTCATATTCCTTTTTCTTTTTATTCTTAATCTGAGATGTTTTAAATCAATAATATGACAATCCACGCTCTTGAGATGTAAACGATTAAAACCATAAACCGTTATGTGAACATAGTTCAAAAGCGGAAAATGCTGGAAATCACAAAGTAAAGTATTATCATTTCCCAGTTATTTTGGTCTCTGCGTAAGTACAAAATGTAAAGTCATGAAACAATAATTGCAAAATACTCTTTAAATAATTTAAATTATTAATTAGTTCATATGCGATTTACGTTGTATTTAAATGTGATTCAACATAGGCTTCATTGATCAAATTTCTTAAAAATACTCTATAATTTTTAAAAAAAATAATAATTACATAACAAACTGTTTCATCTTTCGAACACTGTTTAAAATGTTGTGCTTGGTTTCACAATAAAAATGCTTCCTAGTAGCTGCAACGGCTGTTTCGGTATTTCGCTGAACCATTTTTTAGATTTTTGTTTTCAAAATCTGGAAAATAATTCGTAGTAGCTGCAAGTGTGGTGAAATGTTTCACCGTATTTTAGGTATCAGGTTGAACCATTTTTTAGGTTTTTGGAACAAAAACCTGAGAAATGGTTCAACCAAAACGGTGAAACATTTTACCGCACAGCCGTTGTAGGGACTAGGAACCATATCATTGGTGAAACCAAGTGCCAAAATTTTAACGGTGCATAAAGGACATGACAATATTTTCCTTAACACACCCATTTAGACCCCTTACATTTCTGGAGAACAATACCACGGAACGATCTTTCTCGACCAATCAGAAAGTCGCTTGCCTCATAAAAGGCGAAGGGGATGAGTGATAGTGCTCGTTTGACTTTGTGTGTGGCAGCGGAGGTGGAATATATTCAAGAACAGAATATATTGCCCCAACCGGCGATGGAATCAATTCAAACGGGGCCTTTGGGTTTAGACAGTGTGTTTTTCGAAGGCAGTTCAAGAAAATAGGAAAACTATTGGGAGCATATTTTTTAGACATTTTTGTACTTGTGCACCTTTTTGAAAGTTTATTTGGTTTCCTGTTATCCTCTGTACTGTAATTTTTTTTTACAGAAAAAACTGGTGTAAAAGAAAAAATTCGTATAATTTACAAAGATAATCTGATTAGTTCTTACGAACAATTAGGAATTTTACGCAAAATAATTTTCTACCGAACAAAGTGTAGAAAGTAACTTTTGTCAACTAACCCGGAATGGAACACAGCTATAGCCTCGGTCTGCTGCGTGAGAGGTGGATTGAGTTAAATTATCGTCGCACTAGAGCTATTGACTTACATACTACCGAAAGATGACAGACCGCTGAAATCCGGGAGCTATATAACTACGAACCTTCAAAAATATACAGTATAACTTCCTCCCAACTGATTTATATCATAATACAAAGTTTAGACAAATAGTTTAAAATGTTGTGCGGTTTCAGTTTAGTAAGCCTACACAGTAAAAAAAAATCTGTAGTATTACTAGAAAATCTCTAGGAAACTCAGATGCCATGAACTTTTCTAGTAACTTTACTGCATTAAACTTAGTAAGTAACGCATACATTTCCTTAGTAACCATACTAAGAAAACTGTAGTCGATTTACAGATGCTTTGCTTGTACGTTTACTAAGAAACTTGCAGTAGCTTTCTAGGGGATTTTCTTGTATGTTTACTAAGAAACTATAAGCAGCTTCACCAGTGCTTTTCCTGAAAGTTTACTAAGAATTTGGTAGTAGTTTTAAATGGTATTTTCCTATATGTTTACTAAGAAACTATAAGCAGCTTCACACGTGTTCTGCCTATATGTTTACTAAGAAACTTGTAGTAGCTTTACATGTGCTTTTTCTGCATGTTTTCTAAGAAGCCTTTAGTAGAACTACAAATACTTTTTTTCTTTTATACTTTTTTTCTTTTTCGCTTTGAAATTATTAGTATATTGAAGACGATAGTCCCACCCTTTGTAACATTAGATACTCTACCTGCACTTTTACTGAGAAGCTGTTAAGTAGTGTAACAACCATCACAGAAAATAGTTCTGTATTTCTAAATGGAAAATGTTGTTATCCTATGATTTTTTAAATCAGAAATTGTGGTAAGGTAGCTTGGTAATAATACAAAGCCAGTAGTTCTTAAATTATTAAAATATTAAATTTTGTTTTGACCCAGGTCTTTGAAGCCTCTCAGGTAGTGCCCATCTCCGTTTATGAAGCTTAGGGTCTGAGAGGTTAATTAGTGATTATTGCCATGCCGACCGGGAGCTAGTTCGAACAGCTAGTTCTACAATGGACCAATATAGAATCTTTAAAATATATGAATGGTTAATGCTTTATTTTGATCTAGCATTATAAACCCGGCGTTGCACGGGTGCACCCTTAATAACCCTAATTAGTAGGGGTTTTTTTTATGTAAACTTTTATTTTATACCAATTGATCCCTCCACCGTGGTCCACTCCCTTAGGATATTATAATCTCCTCCCATTCTGATATGAGGGGTTTATTTTATCCAGGCCCTTCCGGAGTTTGAGGGCTTTCCCATAGGGCCCTATTCAAATTGCCAGAACAGCTATGTTATAATGGCCTTTTTATATTTCACAATTAGCGCAAAACGAAACTGCCGAAATGTGGTAAACATTCCACTTCATATTTCATACAACTCGATAAGGCTGGGGGACCCAGTCGGTAAAGACTTTCGTCTTGCATGCGGTAGGTCCCAGGTTCAGGTCCAGGCATCGCCAAAATAACTGCAGTCCGATGAACGGCTCGTGCAGCTAAAAAATGTCCGACGAATAATACCCCGTATAGAGGAAGGGAACTTTAAATATCCTCCAAATTCCCAACGCTGCGTACGATGTCGCCCTTAAAAGTTGCATTGGGTACCTACTCACGTGCCGGCTCGTAACTTGACTGTGGTTCTAAATTACGAATCCCATTTCCAATAGCACTCGTGTGTAGCTTTAATGCGACGATAATTCAAACTAACCCTAACCCATACGACTGGATGGGAATAGCTACCCTACGTTAAATTTTCAACTTCGCCAAAAGCCGCCAATGCCAAAATTCAATCGACCGTTACGCCATCTTAACATCAGAAAAAAAAAACAGACATTCATCCTCTTGTATGGTTGGAAAAGTTTTATAAAGTGCAAATTCCTTATTTATGCCGAATATATTCCGGTTAACCTAAAGAATTATGGCCGGCAATTTTACACCAAATCTGGTAACCCCGATGACAACCTTTGGCGAAATTAGCAATTAAATGAACAATTTCTAAATGTTAATCTATTTAAATATTAAACGCATATAATTTATTCTGAAGTTTTCTTATACTAATATTTTATTAATTAGATGCTTACTGATTTTAAATAATTATTTACTTTTTTTTAAATCAATTCTTCGTCATTTTAAAAATTCACTTTTTTTATAAATCTGGTTTGCAATTTAATGAATCTTTCCGCTGTTTTAAGTCGGCCATTTTAAAATTAGGTAGTATTTTTGGTCATTTCGAGATGGTAACCATCTCGGCAAGTGCCGGGGTTTGTTATCACTTCGACTTGGCGACATTTTTGAAAATTCGCCAAATCCGGCCACGATTCGTTAGGTTACCTATATTCCTCCATATCATCATTTCTTACCATTTGTGAACATCAATTAAATTAAATTCGGAAACGTAATTAAAATCTAGTTGGGGAAATCTGATCCACCATAAAAAAAAATAAAGAGATTTAAAATCAACAAATAAAATACTGATATTCAAATAACAATCCAGCAAATTAAACCGACGTGCTCTTTTTTTTCTTTTTTAATTTTCGTTCACGCTGAACGCGCTGAAATTTCTTTAAATTGAATTAAAAAGTATAAATTCTAATCTTACAATGCTATTCCTATGGGGAAATCAGCTCACGTTTTGCACTCCTACACCCTTTGGGTTCGAATAAAAGTTTCCTATAGCCTATTCCTGGTTCTTAGCTACCTCCCCACCAATTTTCACCCAAATCAGTTCAGCCGTTCTTGAGTTATAAATGGTCCCACTAACACGACTTTCTTTTTTATATATAGATTATAAGGAACAATGGATAATGTATGTGTGTTCGAAATAAATTATTCTGAAAAGGGTAGATTTGTTTCACTCAATCTCATTTGTCTTAGAGGTTCATGTTACACACCAAGATTCTTTCAATTAGTGTGCTAAAGAAATTATGTGGAAATGGTTCATTTAATAGTCATTCAGTTCCTTTCATACAAAAATTGAAGTAAAAGGAACTCGGGTATACAAATAAAAAATAAATGAGAAAATAATTACTTTTTTTAATTCATTTTCTTGCACACACCCATCCCTGCCCTATTTTTTTGTCAAAGACATTATTTCCGCACCAGTGTGTGACAAAAATTCGTTTTTATAACAACGTGCAAAAAAGTTCACTTTTAGCTTCCACACTACGTTTATAACGTAAAAAGTGGAAGGTTTTATAATCGTTCAGTCCGTCTGTCCGTCCGTCCGTCTGTCTGTCACCCACTTTCACAGAAAGAACCACAAGTCCCACAGACAAGTGGAGTACGTCATTTTAAAGCAAAAAATCAGATTAGGCTACATTCCAAATTTCATTAAAAAATTTAAATTAGAAGTTTATTTAAAATTTAAATAACTAATTTTTTTTTGTCTACATTGAAATAACATGCAAATTCTATTTTTATTCATATTTTCACTGTTGTCATCCACAAGTCCCACAGACAAGTGGGATACGTCATTTTGAAGCAAAAAATCAGATTGGGCTACATGCCAAATTTCATTAAAAAATTTAAACTAGAAGCTTATTTAAAATTTAAATAACTAAAAATTTAATCTACATTGAAATAACATGCAAATTCCATTTTTATTCAATATTTTCACTGTTGCCATTTCGTTAAACGTACGAGAAACTTTTGTTAAAATAAAAATACACTTTTGAAAAAATATTTATTTATGTGATATAATTCGGTTTGGATTGTTGTATTATCACAATAGAGTTCTTTTAATGGTTCTATATATATGTATGTAGAAAGATGCATAGAGAATTCTAACTTAACATTAAAAAAAAATATGCTAAGTTTCGCTTTTATTTTTAAAGCATCAATTGTACAAATTATAAATGTTTTGAACTGTAAATTAATTTAACAAATTATAAATAAGTGAATTTTCGAAAGAAATGTAAATGGGAAATTGTGGCGACAAAAATATTTATTAAAAAAGATTACATCATTATTCTTCGAACTTCAAACAAATTTAGCAAACGATAAAGTCTAATTATTAAATCTGAGAAAGAAGATTAATGAAAATAGTTAATTTTGGCGTTTAAAAGTTTGAATTACAAATAGCTAAAGGCCCTGTTTTTATTAGAATTAAATCACATTTGCCATTCGCAACAATCGCTCGAGAAACTTTAATTCTTTTAGACAATAAATTAAAATAAATTTATTTTTGCAACACCGATCAGTTTGAAATGACGTCAAATATATTTCACTACGGAATCCTTGTATGGTGATATGAAATGTTTTCATTCTATTTAAAAGCGAGGAATATGACATATTTATTCTTTAAAATATAAATTAATTTTTGCAAACGATAAGTAATAATTATTGAATTTTCGAAATAAAATAAATGAAACTAGCCAAATTTAGCTTGTAAATGTTAAATATAGAATTAATGTTGTGTTTGGCGCGTTTTTTCCTGTTAAACACAAATATGTGGAAGCGAGTTAAGTGACAGATTCTGTTACAAACCTACTTTTTTATATCATATTCATTCATAAATCGTTGCGAAAATGACACTTTACGTACTTACGTCACAGACAGTGCCGAAAGTACCGTAAACTAAAAAGAGTATCTAGAAAAACAAAATGTCAGGAATATCTCCATGGAAACTAAATGATGTCATGAAACTCACTTATTTCTATTGGTTCATTACTTTTGCATTTTCTAATATCTCCATGAAAACTACAAGTACTACAAAAATTGTTAAAGGAAATTAAATAAGACAAAAGTCACTCATTGGTAGAAATACTTTTTTGCACGTTATTATAAAAAATATTTTAAGCAAGCACGTGCCAAATAATACTTTGTTAAGCTCTTGTCATTATTTCACACGACCTACGGTCTCGTGAAATAAAAGCCACTCGCTTAATAAAGTATTACTTGCGGCACTAGTTGCTTAAATAACTATTTTACACACCCTTTCTCTTTTCGTCCGCTTAATTATTTTACTGTGTCAAAGAAATTCATATTTACTGGTGCATTTCTTACAGTCAAAAATTCTTGTCATAAGGCCGGTTTCGAATTGGCGAGTTGCATTTAGTCGCCACGCAACGAAAATGCCAATATATGGTAAACATTCCACTTCATATTTCATACCACTTGATAGGTTTAGCAGTAGTACGTTAAATTTTCGATTTCCAATGAACAGACTGGCCATTATTGGCTGGCCAGACTGGCCATTTCACCGATTAATGAATTTATACTAAAATAATAAATTGCATATGTGTTGGGCTTATCCATAGATCGACGATCAGATCAGCTCCATGATGTCCTTAAAGTCCAAAAGAAGTAAATTGAGTATTTTATGCCTAATGTTTTGCTTTCGGCCGCTAAGAACTAAGATAACATCAAAGTCAGCATCTAAAATAGTTTCAACTGAATTTTGAAACATGAGTGCAGTACGTAAATTTTATAACAGAACATTTTCGGAAATAAAATTTGAAAAACCCAATCGTAACTGTTTATTTTCAAACTATTCATTCTTTCAAAAATCCAACTTAATCTTTTAAACTTACAACATCGCCCGTTATAGCGCTCTCATGTGTATCAATCCTAAGTGATGGCAACATTTGGAATTCAAAACCTTAATATTCATTTACCAGTTTCGGTCCGTAAAAACAAAGTTTACAACTTTTTATTTAAATTCAACTTCCACTCTTTAAATAAACTAAAAAAAACTTTTTTAATATTTTTTAATAAAAATACGTTCTATGCAAATATTTTATAAACTGTCAAAATTAACGATTTTTATCATTATCTTTATGAAACTTACTTATCTATAATAATAAAAGTCTGCCTGTGTGTCTGTTTGTCTTCGGATCGTAAAAGACCTACTTATTCGAGAAATTCGAAATTTTTAAGATAGATTCCCTTTAATACCAATGTGTGCACCTGAGGCTTAGTTTTTTCATATTTGTTCCCTTTTTAGAGAAAGTTCGAATTTTCTGAAAAAAATACACCACTTTCGCTCAAATCCGATCTTTTTTTCCCTTTCGTGTTGCCATCTGCTGAAAAAATTAAATAAAACTTTTAACGAAATATTTAAAATTGAAAATGTTTATTTTATTCTTTTGCCATTACTTTCAGAAACTAAATTCATTATTTGAAAAATAATTGACATGTTTCAAGTGACGTAATTCTGCCGGTCTCCATTCCCGGATTTTACTGTGGGTTTATTTGATGATTTTTTCATTGATTTTTCTGTTGACTGCATGTATGTATATTTAAGCAATAAATGTATAGTTAAGCTATTACTGAACTATGATGGTTAATAAAGGCCATCGCACTAGAGCTATTAGTGTTTTATGTCTTTATTTTTTTCGCCAAATACGTTGCCAAACTCGTCAAATTATTAACTAAAACTAGCCAAATGGGCAATTTCTTTTATAAATAATTTATGGTCGGTTGTTCGAAGGTCATTGTGTTAGAGCTGTATAATGGGTGTGTTTGTATCTACACTGCTCAAAAGAATTAGGGGAATTCATGGTTTAAACTTTCACCCCCAATGATTCCTTTGGTATCATCAGCTTCCGATTTTGGTTTTCTCACTAAGTTAAGCTCGCTCTTATTTATCTTTAGATGGAAGAATCGTGTCTTTAGAGGAATTAAATAATGTTTGGTTAAATTAAATGAAAATATGAAAATATGGTAAAATAAATTTCACTCCCAAAAAATTTTATGAAATAAATTGACCCTAAATTCTTTACGCTTGCTGCATTCTTAGATGTTTGATTTGAATTTTTTTTAACAAATAAAGTTTTGAAAAAATTATTGTTATAATTTATTCAAAAGTTATTATTCCAATTTTCCCCCCTTAAATTTTAGTTAAAAAATCACTAGAGATATTGTTTTTTCCTTATTTTTTACCAAATATTCAAATCGGAAATATTAATAACTAGCCACAAATGGCAATTTTTTAAAATAATTTAGGTCATTGTACGAGGTATTAAAAGTAGAGCTGCTCTAATGGTTGTTTGAGCATGATATCTATTTTTCGCCAAATTATTTACCAAAACGCGCCAAATGAGCTAAAAGGTTTTTATGTATTTATGATGACATTTATGAGTGCATTTTATAGCTTATTTTTCATTTTGAATTTTAAGGCAATGAAACGGGATTTTATACTTTATAACGAGCGGGAACAATAACATAAGTTTATGATCCTATAACAGGTTATATGGTACACATATTTGGAACGATTTGATATTTTTTAATCCGTGCGAAGAACGGGTACAAATTTGCTAGTATTCGATATACGAAAGCTTTTAAACATAATCTATGCATAAATACCAGTTTTCACTGTGAAATATGAATAAAATAACGACAAATCAGTTAGGTATCACCAATAAAACGGTAAAAGTAAATAAAACACGGTCGTTAAACTAATATAATTGAATCATATCTTAAAATTTTTGCACCCACACGCAGTATTAAGCAAACATATGTACATGTTATGAGTTTAGGAAATATTTATATTAGAACAAATACGTATTCAAAATGTTAAAAATTCGAATAACTTGTAAAGTGGGGCTTTAGCCTACTTTATTTAACGGGAAAAATAAATTCATATAATATATAATTTTTAAATATAGTACGGTTCCTCTTCATATTCCTAACTTTAAACATTTAGCATTTCCAACATATATGTAATACATTGGATGACGGGCTTTTTTTTTCTATGACTTTGGATATCAATCTTTTTCTACTAAGTTACACTGTGTAGCGTCCCTTGACTAGGGTTCTAAATTACGAGGCATAATTGGATATTTGAAAGCGTCTCAGACATACGGAAACTTTCAACCCACATGGTAAAAAAAAACCCACTATTTTTCAGGAAAATTCCAGTAACTTCGATGGTTTAAAACCGTTTCACTTTCTTTATTGTCTTAAACCGTTTTCTTCAAAACTTGCTTTAAATGACGTCACATTGAATACATGTTAATGTCAACAATATTGCCTCTTTTTACTTCAATCTGTTGAGAAATTAGGTGGCCGAGTTGGTATGACGCCTTATGACTTAAGAAGGATTTTCAGTTCCATAAAAGTAATGCATTTGTTTTGAAATCACAACTTCAGCGAAGGTAATGCTTTTCCATGTAATTATTAAGTTTTTATTACTCCAAAATAAGGCGAAGCTATTTTAAACTTCATTAATTATCAAATAACAGAAGGCTTTTTTTCCCTTTAGAGTTTGTTTTATTTTGCTGATATGACGATTTTCATACCTGATAAAAAAAAATGCTTACATAACAAAGCAATGTTTTCATAAAGGTTGTGATTTTAAAACTAATGCATTAGCTCTACGGAACTGACAACGTCTAAACATCCCGATTAAAGGTTTGGGGTTCAAGCTGCACTTAGAATAAAACTATTTTTTAATTTAAGGAGTTTAAATTATGTTTAAATCATTAAATTTTACGGCAAGTTTTGCAGTGTACATACAGACACAGACAGCTGTATTTACAGATGTAAAGAAGCGTTACGGATCTGACAATGAAATTAAATTATACAATTAATCATCAGTTAAAACTTCAAAATATAGCGAAATGCGGATTACGAAATAACGTGAAAACCTTAAAAATCCGAACATATTTACTTTTTAAAAACAATTCCGCTTGCGGCATAAGAACTTAAAAAAACTTAATTCCCTTACCTGGCCAGGGCGTACAAACCCTATGCGACGATTTGCTCCTTATTTCTTGTCGGCCATGTTATGCTTCGAGTGTGCACAGTGTCTGAAAGGAAACACTAGGTTTGGTTGGTTGGTTGGTTGGTAGATATATATTCAGGTTTGTGTGCTTGGTCAAAGACCCTTTTATAAACCCTCGTCAAGTAAGACAGACACAACAGACAAACACAAGCCCCCCACACAGTAAGTGGATCCATCTAATTTTTAGAGAAGGTGCCAACTAGAGGATCCCAGAATTTCTTGTCACCCCCAGAGGTATTGATTTGGTATGGGAACTTAGGAGGACTTTTGGACCACACGGATTTAAACCCTGCCAGTACCAGCGTATACTCGGGGTCTTCGAGGCAGCGGGACTCGATCGCAAGGACCATCCAACCCTTAGACCAGGATCTTGACCACATAGACAAATACGTGGGTTGTACACCGCAAACCGTCTACACCCACAACGGTCACACACACAAAGTTTCCCCTATTTTTAGGACATGGCAACACAGGGTGGTTGGTTCGGGTATTGATTCTAATGGAAACTTGAATTCGACCCAACAGTTAACGAGAACAAGTCTCGCAATCCGACATGTAGAAGACAAGGTGTAGGTAAGAAGAAGAGTCTATTCACTCCTTAGAGCTTACCCCTCTGTGTGGTGTGGAAAGGTGTAAAACTTCATATTCGTCCACAAGTGTGGTGTGCTCATCACTTTACAAGGAAAGGGCGACTCAGACAGAATACTGTGTAGGGTGAGGTGGAAAGAAAGAAAGACTCTTTTCATCTCGTCCACTGTCAGTTTGTATTTAACCACTCTCTGTGTGTGAGAAAAAGTGTATTCACTAGAAAAGTAGCAATGCTAGTTTGTAGATAACTATGTGAGAAATTCAATAATATACCTTATTTTCTGTAAAATAAATAAAATTAAAAAAATATACAATAAAAAGAAAATGTACAGAAAACTAGCGTCGGTCTCCCCTACTGATCTCTCTAATTTATAAGATTTTTTTTATTTCTCTATTTGTCACACTGGACTGTCTACGAAAATTATGATTTGATATTTAAAGAAAATACTATATTTTATATATTTTGATTATTTTAGGGCGCGTTACCGATCTGAGCTACTCAAAAGTACGCGTAATAATTAAAATTCCTACTTGCTTTTCATCAGATTGTTTTTAATTTGCCGCATGGAACTTTGCGAGTAGTCTACGGAGAAGGTTCGTTAACTTAGATCTTTCAGAAATGGTGTTTTCAGCTCGGAACTCGTTTCGGAAGTTGATGTTACCTATCTTCATCTAAACTTGTGAAACGCATATTTTGCGCCTTATTGCATATTTCGGGTCAAGTTTAATAAAAATGAGGCATAATATTCATAAAAGACATTGAATAAAATACTTTTCACTCTAAAATATATTGGCTATGACAATATAAAAGGAATACGATATCTTTGCAAAATATTCATCGGTAGTTGTAACGCTTTACTGATTTTAAAAAAAGTAATATTAATAAATCGGCTGGGACGCAAATTGACAATTTTTCCAATATCGACCCTTATATGTTGTCATCAAAAATGTACGTATTAAATTATATTTAATGTATTTTATTTGTAAAACTACATTTGGTGAGCATTAATGTTAGTTTTAATGCAGAATACGCTTCAAAAGTTTTGTTTATTGAATTTGTGGTATCCATTGCCCCACTTAATTCAATATTAATGAGCTAATCACGATATTGAAAGGCACATTTAAAACTTATTAAATGAAGTTAATTAGTTTGGGAGCTTCAAGTGAAAATATTTGAATTTCAAGGTTTATTCAATTTCCATGTGTTTAAAATGAATGCTCTCTGAATCTATGGGTATCAAGGTAAACCAAACTGCTGTTGTAGAGATTTGAGATTACTTTCATTTCTAAATGCAACTATAAACGTAATCCCAACAAAAACATCACCGTAAAAAAGAGCCAAGTTCTTACAATAACAAATAATGCATTAAGCTTAAGGTTTGGTCTAAAAACGAAACGTAATTTTGTTTAATACATCAGTAAGTTTCATTGTACTTGGTTTTATCCCACTCTTTTTTAGGACTAAATCTTTTTTTTATAATAACTTTTTTTACAGTGATGTTTTTGTTAGGATTTCACTTCTTTTTGTTAGTATGAGTACAGATAATAAAAAAAAACTAGCATTCAGGCACAAATAACACGTTGTTTTTTTCAATTTGAAAAAAAAACAACTTGTTTAAAATTTCGTAATAGTATCCATAAAAAAAATTTCTTTGCGTACATGGAAAATTAAGTTTTTTTTTAAATTTCCAAACCTATTTAGTTTTTTATCTGCATCATTCCTCACAAAACGTACAAAAGCATGTCCCAGAAAGATATCTTTCATATGAAGAAAAGTTATGCATCCACTTGAATTAATTTAAGATGAGGAATATTTTAGCTACTTACTAACATTGAATAAATAAAAAAAATCAAACATTTTTTTTATAAAAATATGTCCCTACAGACTATGACAAATCATGTCCGTGGGCTGTCTCACCGTCATGTCCGTGGAATGTTTTAGTTCGTAAATATTAATTAAATCTAAAGTTCGTACAGCTAATAATTTGTTATTTCTAAAAAGAAATAAGAAAAAAAGCTAAGTTTACATGCTTCGTTCTCTTAAGCCTAAAACTTTTATGTCTGTGAGCCCTTATTTACGATTTCATCATGTCCATGTACCATTATGTCCATGTATTTAGGCGCATGGACATGATTTATGTATCCACGGGCATGACGTTTTAATTATATAAGAATAAATTGATTAAATGTAAATGAAATGCATTACAGTAATATTATATTTTGTCTGGAACTAATAAAATAAAGTAAAGCTGAAATTTTATACCAGTGTAACATATCAATAAAATATTTTTATGTTATTTTTGGAGATTAAAACTTTTCTAAATGAACTATTATTAAATTAAGACTTTCTATCAGAATAATTCCTATTAATTGTATTATCTGGACCGATGCTATAGTTCCAATGTAGTATGTAAGTGTAACTCAAATTAAAAGTTAATACTTCAAATTAAAAGTTAATCCAATAATCCAAAGTTTCAAAACCTTTCATCAATTTTTTTCGACATTCTTCGCCTCAAATTGTACGTTTTATGAGGAATGATCCCATCGGCTGATTGAAATATTCTACTAGTATGTATCATGTGTTTAAAATCCATACCAGAAAACTTTTTTTGGCTTACAGGTAAAAAAAAATGAGTTTATTTGTATATTTTCGAAATTATTCCCTTCTTTAATCTGCTGATTTAAAAATTCTGTTAAATTCATGTTTTAAATCCTTAAAGAAAATCTAGTCTTTGCAAGTACGTAATATAGGTCTCTGTTGTAATACATTTATGAGAAAAACAAGAATTAGTAAAATCGGACAGATAAAACGGAAAATGTGATTGACCACTTTATAAGGGACGAAAGGACAGACGGACAGAAAACCGTACAGAGATACGGATAAAATAGTATAGAATTAATATTTTGAGTAGTTAAAATTATCTGAAAGTAATATTTACAGCTATTATCTTGAAAATACCTTGTAAAATTATATAAATACATAACAGAAAAAATATACCAAAAACAAATCCAACAAGTCTACTATTACATATTTAACCAAAAGGGAGAATCACTTATATATATGTCGCAATAAATAATAAGAAAAACACGAATTTATTTATGAATATATACACTTTTATTAAATGAAAGGTTTTCGAGCAGATATTATGTACCCTTATAAATTTAAAAGTATCAATTCTATTTATAATTGCATATGTTTATTTATGAATTTCCATGTTATGCATAAAAACATTAAATTTCACACGAGAACTTCTTAGTATTATTCCTTAAAAAAAAACTTTACCTTTAATGGTGAAATTGGTTAAATTTCACCTTTCAGATTGCCAGTACAAATATTAAGTTACCATAATTCAAAAGCGATTATACGATTACTGTACTATAAATATATTTTACACACGTTTAGTTTTACCTACTTAATATGTTTATCGTTTCTCTCAAAATTCTAATTCTAAAAATTAAAAGAATTTTCAAACATCTAATCTTCTTTCCAATGCAGATTCGCTAAAATTCGCTGATTCTGCAGTTTAATGTAAAGTAGAAATGAGCTTTAATCAAAAAATGCGACATGTTGACCTTACCATTTCCAAAAGAAAGTATATTTTATAACTTAAAAGAAACTATATAATTGCTGCGTCATAAATTTATTTAAAACATTTTTTGGTTCATTTGGAAATAAAAGTTCACCATGTCTCCCAAAATTTACATTAATGCTTAAAAATAATATTAATTCTCAATTCTTAAACGTTAAGACCAGTGTTAATTGCTCATTTGCTGAAACAGTTGATTCGGTGGCTTCATGTGAAGTGGAAATGGCCTTAACTCAAAGGGAATAAGCAACCTATGTTGCAGATTTGAAGACGCAGATACAATTTCAAGAACTTGTCGGAATGAACCTAGAGTAATTCTATTTCCGACAAGTATGGGTAGTTATCGATTTTCAGATAAGTACGGATAATTTTCGATTTCTAAGAATAATTGCGTTCTCGGGAAAAAAATATAATACTATTAAACATTCCAAAATATTTCGAAAGGCAAAAGGTCTTACTTATTGTTAAAGGGTTGCTTCGAGGAATATTAGATGGGCATTAATAAAATGTCTTGATAAAAATAAGGTATACAAAATAAATTTCTCATTGAAAATAATTAAATCGCTTTAGCTATAATCAGAAGAGTGTAAATTTATCAAAACTGCAAGTGTTAATAAGATACTTTTGAAAAGTTTAATGACATTTATTTTGAAAGCAAGGACATTATTTGTGGTATTTTAATATGTTAATTTAAATAGTATACAGAGAAAAGAAGTTACTTTATACCTCAATTTGAAAAACTTTTAATCCGGGTTTCACATTTTATTTTCATGATATTCGAAAACAACTAGTCTAGTTTAATTTATTTGGAAAATCATATATTGCGCAATTATCTTTCGTAAAGTGTCCGCCTTAGCCAAAAATAGCATTATAAGACGTTAAATGCTTTTATCAAAAACTTTCTAGTAAATTTTTTTATCTGCGAACATGATAAAGGTCTTATTCGAAGAAAACAGTTTTGTGATAAGCAGTTACGAAAGTTCTAAGGCCGGATTAAGGTTATAAGTCTATAAAAGGTATAATATCCGTTTAAAATCTCGTCTAAGAACTAACTTAAAAATCCGTTTATATAAGAGATTTTATAAAAAAGTTTCAAAGCAATTCCATAAAGATATGTTGGATGATAAAATTTTATGTAACGAATGAGTTTAATAAAATATAGATAACAATATATAGTATAAAATTCAAGTAGCGTTTTGAAATAAATCTGAAGAAATATCTGTGTGTTCTTTTTCACACGAAAAAGCAGCATAAAATTATGTCTCAAGCAATTGATAATGGTAAGACCCATTCATAATAAAAATATATTTACTGAACAATAATTATTGCTGAATTTTTTGTATGCATAATTTGATAAATAAATAGAATACATGATACATAATAAACTTTCTTACTCTTTAATTAAATATCATTCGTATTTTTGAAATTAAGGGGACGTAATAACGTTTCAACTTTTTTAATGTTAGCTTTTTAATTATCGCATTTATCATTTAATAACTCAATTTACGCCTAAAATTTATAATTAATACACAATTTTCATAAGTTTTGCTTAAATAATACTTTAAAAATGTAAACGCTTTTTGTAAAGCTGAAATTAGTTTGAGATCAGGTTTCAATCATTCACAATTCATCACATTTGATGTTCATTTGTACTCATACGTACTTCATGCAATTTATATTTTAACATGTCTTCGAGTACTTGGCATTCATTTTGAAGACAATTAACCGCAGTACTTTAAAAAAAAGCCGATTAAACTCTCAAAATCTGCAGAAAATTAAGTTGAACAGTGAAGCTCTCTTTTGTATCATTGCCGTTAAATTTTGCTTTAATTTTTTCGAAGATTCTCTCAAATAAAAACAAAAAAGCTCTGTAAATTACTAAAAGTTTAAAAAAAAACATGTCTAACTAGAGGCGCGTAAAACTACGCAACTTTCACACAATTAGCACTCGATAAATCAATACATTTATAAGTAGTTTTCGACACTACAATTTAAATATCCTTAAAACTTAAAACGTTCTATGGCAGCTTTCATTTGCGCATGCGGGATTTTCTCAAAAACCTTATTATGACGTCCGATAAGTACTGGGAACTCATGAATCAAATTAATCTATAAGTCTAGTATCTTCATTTATCGTCGTTTTCGAGCAAACTCCGAATTTAATTCCTAAACACTTAAAAATTTCTATGGGTCAGCTTATTGGTGTGGTTTCTCTTTTATGACAGTTATAAGCGGGCTGCAGCACACAAATTAAGTCGATCTATTTCGTTTTTCAGCAAACGTTAAAACCAAAAATTTCTATGGTAGCTACTCTTTGCATGCGCATGCGCAATTCGCTCAAAAGCTTTGTATGACGTCCGTGGCTATTTTAGTTCGAGCTGAAGAGTGGTATAAGACGACCCGGGTAGACAAACAGGCTGTCTAACAGACGGATCAATATTTAAAAACACTTTTCTAGAATCAGAATCCTCCAAAATATGTAGAAAACACAAAATCTCCCTTTCAGATTTTAAACCCCATCGCAATACTTTTATTCCCTTATATTTTATATTAAGTATTGCAAATTAAACATTATTTTTACTATTCAATAAAATAGCAAACTTATTTCATGTTGTTTGCAAATGCTCAATATTAATAAAATTGGAAAATAATATATTTCTCTAAAAAATTTAAACTTTTTTAAAAAATTTCCATTCACAGAAATAATAATTTTCGTTCTCGATTTAAACCATTTCTAAAATATCTTATTTTAGCTTAAGCTATCTGATTCCTAAATTTAGAGCCTATTTGATAAAAAAAAATATTGCAAGATGCCATTTTCAAACACTTGTTCGAATACAGAAGTACCAAAATAATATTGTCTGAAAGTTAATAATCTTCCACCAGTTGAAACCTTAGAACTTGTCAAACACAGAAGTGGGGAAAGCTCTTTTTAGTTCTAGTACAAAGGTGACAAGTATAGATGGTGAACAAAACCACAGCCTTATTCTTATTCACCTGTTCTATTGATTCAGTAATAAATTTATAATTACGATATATTATTTGATATTACATAAAACCATGTTGTTATTTTATAAAAATACTTTTACAATTGATATTAGATAATTTGTACATTATTTTCATAGTTTTAAATTATTAAAACCCATATTTTGTCAAAGAAACGGCCAATTTAGCATGACAATGAATTCCTTCTCTAGCTCTTGACACAGATACTTTAGCTTTGACTTATAATAGAGTTATATTCAAGGTCGCAATACCCTTAAATTTGTATACATAAGTCGATTGATTAAAGAAACACACAAATGTATCCTTCCATAATACAAAGTTTTTTTAAAAAAATGATTGAGAAATACCTCCGTAAACACTGAGACAGCCCATTTTGTCAGCTTACACCTTATTTAAGGAGTAACATTCTACTAATTTCTTACGGTGTAGGTTCTATTTGAAGCCAATAACGTTAGTCACAGTTTGCAACTGGAGTTTCTACAGAACAGCATATGACTTTGCTTTAATTAACGTCGCACTAGAGCTATATGGGAGCTATTAACGACGTACTTCGCAATTTTTAATAATTCTAAAGTAACAATGCTGACACTTGAATTTAGCATCCAACGCAAGACATTGGATCCCGCCTCAAATAGACGACTGTCCTGAATGGACACGCCTACATTGACGTCACAATTACATCAACCCTTGTCTTAAACCCCACAAATAAAACCCCCCGCAGTTAATTCGCTTAAACTAGAACGGTTACGTCTACAGAGACGCCACAGTTACGTCAAGCATTGTCTTCTTTTCCTTCTTGCCCTTTCGAATCATCCTTTGGACTGTTACTAAGTCTAGACTAGGTCTTAGTAACCTGGTTACTAAGACTGGGACAGAACATCCAGGGTATTCTCTATGATAAAAAAAATATCACATGATAGTGGGGTTCATCTGATAGAAATTAATCGCCAACTCATGTACGTAAAGCGTTTAGGGAAATAACCGAAGCGTACCACAAATGTTCACTTAGAAAACTTTCCAAAAACCTTCAGTGATACAAGTCGAAGTTCTTTAGAAAACGTGGAAGAGTTTTAGAATCGAAGCAAAGTATTGATTTCGCAAAAGCGCTTCAAGTCAAAATCGAATTCGTCTTTATTCCACCGAAATGCTTTTGAAGAAAGGCACCTCAGGGTTGAGGTGGGAAGTGCAATGCCGACAAAAGCAGGTGTGAACTTGGCTGTTTACCTTTGAATACGAAATTTTTGTGACTTAAGGCGCTTGCGAAAACTAAATGTTTGTTGTTCACTTTGAGGTATGAAATGGTGCTTCAATTTAGTTTATTGGGAATGAAATGGAAGGGAAAGTGTATATTTTACTTTCAATTACCTAATCTGAAATACAAGGTAATGTAAGTATTGCGATGGGTACGAAAACCCAAAATGGAGATTTTTTTGCCTTTTCTATACATTTTAGAAGGTATTGATTCTAAAAAAATTTTGAACAATAGTTCATCAGTCAGACTGTCTGTCTGAAACCCATAAACAGCTCAAACTAAATCAACCAAGGACTTCAAATTTGGTACCAGAGTTCCTAATACCAGTCGAGGCCATAATAACGCTTTCGAAAAAAATAGAGAGTGTGCAAAGGGTACATATAAACGCGTAATTTTACAACGAAAGCATGCATATTCTTGCCCCTAGAATGATTTGCTTACGTGTGTAGAAAAGTGTGTAATTTCAGTTTACACACTTGACTGAGTGAATGATAATTACACACTTTACTGAGTAAATTTGCATTGCACACTATGTTAAGTAAGTGATAATTACACACATTACTGAGTACGGGAAAAATACATACTTAACTGAGCAAATGAGTAATACACGCTTTACTGAGTAAGTGAGAGAAGTAAAAATTTACATGCCTAATTAGATAACACATACATACATAATACATATTTTACAAAGTCAATATTTACGCACATATAGAAGTTAAACTAGTGACCTGCAAGATAATACCTGCATTAGACTTATAAATAAACCCATCAAATTTTTTTGTAACCTAACACAAATTAAATTCATATAATAAACTAGCAAATTAATACCCGTTCTTCGCACGGATTAAAAAAATATCAAATCGTTCCAAATATGTGTATCATATAATCTGTTATAGGATCATAAAGTTATGTTATTGTTCCCGCTCGTTATAAAGTATAAAATCCCGTTTCATTGCTTTAAAATTCCAAAATGAAAAATAAGCTATAAAATGCACTCATAAATGTCATCACAATTCCCTCATAAATACATAAAACCTTTTAGCTCATTTGGCGCGTTTTGGGAAATAATTTAGCGAGAAAATAGATATAGTACAAACACACCCATTATACAGCTCTAACACAATGACCTTCAAACAACCGACGAGCTTATAAATTATTTATAAAAGAAATTGCCCATTTGGCTAGTTTTAGTTAATAATTTGGCGAGTTTGGCAACGTATTTGGCGAAAAAATAAAGACATAAAACACTAATATGCAGCTCTAGTGCGATGGCCTTTATTAACCATCATAGTTCAGTAATAGCTTAACTATACATTTATTGCTTAAATATACATACATGCAGTCAACAGAAAAATCAATGAAAAAATCATCAAATAAACCCACAATAAAATCCGGTAATGGAGACTGGCAAAATTACGTCACTTGAAACATGTCAATTATTTTTCAAATCATTAATTTAGTTTTTGAAGGTAATGGCAAGAAAATAAAAGCAATTTCAATTTTAATTAATTTTGTGTTCATTTTAATTTCTTCTGTCGAATGGCAACACAGAAGGGAAAAAATGATCGGATTTGAGCGAAAGTGGCGTATTTTTTTCAGAAAATTCGAATTTTCTCTAAAAATGGAACAAATATGAAAAAAGTAAGCCTCAGGTGCACACGTTGGTATTAAAGGGAATCTATCTTAAAAATTTCGAATTTCTGAGGGCAGTATAAGTAGGTCTTTTACGATCCGAAGAAAAACAGACACACACACAGACACACAGACTCTTACTTTTAGCTTCCACACTACGTTTATAACGTAAAAAGTGGAAGGTTTTATAATCGTTCAGTCCGTCTGTCTGTCCGTCTGTCTGTCCGTCTGTCTGTCACCCACTTTCACAGAAAGAACCACAAGTCCCACAGACAAGTGGGATACGTCATTTTAAAGCAAAAAATTAGATTAGGCTACATTCCAAATTTCATTAAAAAATTTAAATTAGAAGTTTATTTAAAATTTAAATAACTAAAACTTTTTTTATCTACATTGAAATAACATGCAAATTCTATTTTTATTCATATTTTCACTGTTGTCATCCACAAGTCCCACAGACAAGTGGGATACGCCATTTTGAAGCAAAAAATCAGATTAGGCTACATGCCAAATTTCATTAAAAAATTTAAACTAGAAGCTTATTTAAAATTTAAATAACTAAAAATTTAATCTACATTGAAATAACATGCAAATTCCCTTTTTATTCAATATTTTCACTGTTGCCATTTCATTAAACGTACGAGAAACTTTTGTTAAAATAAAAATAAACTTTTGAAAAAATATTTATTTATGTGTATAATTCGGTTTGGATTGTTGTATTATCACAATAGAGTTCTTTTAATGGTTCTATATATATGTATGTAGAAAGATGCATAGAGAATTCTAACTTGGCATAAAAAAAATATGCTAAGTTTCGCTTTTATTTTTAAAGCATCAATTGTACAAATTATAAATTTTTTGAACTGTAAATTAATTTAACAAACTATAAATAAGTGAATTTTCGAAAGAAATGTAAATGGGAAATTGTGGCGACAAAAATATTTATTAAAAAAGATTACATCATTATTCTTCGAACTTCAAACAAATTTAGCAAATGATAAAGTCTAATTATTAAATCTGAGAAAGAAGATTAATGAAAATAGTTAATTTTGACGTTTAAAACTTTGAATTACAAATAGCTAAAGGCCCTGTTTTTATTAGAATTAAATCACATTTGCCATTCGCAACAATCGCTCGAGAAACTTTAATTCTTTTAGACAATAAATTAAAATAATTTTTTTTTGCGACATCGATCAGTTTGAAATGACGTCAAATATATTTCACTACGGAATCCTTGTATGTTGATATGAAATGTTTTCATTCTATTTAAAAGCGAGGAATATGACATATTTATTCTTTAAAATATAAATTAATTTTTGCAAACGATAAGTAATAATTATTGAATTTTCGAAATAAAATAAATGAAACTAGCCAAATTTAGCTTGTAAATGTTAAATATAGAATTAATGTTGTGTTTGGCGCGTTTTTTCCTGTTAAACACAAATATGTGGAAGCGAGTTAAGTGACAGATTCTGTTACAAACCTACTTTTATTATTATAGATAATAACAAATCCCACGAATAAATAAAAAAACACAATCATTATGTAGTTTTTTAAGTTTTAATTCACTTTAGAAATTACAACCAATTTGAATGAACAACACAGTAATAATGCTATACTACTTCTTAAATATGATATAATTTCAATTTCAGATACATTTTTAAAAAGAGTATTCCATAATAAAGAAAGATCTTTATGCGTTGTTGTTGTTCCTTATCCTCCACTTGTCTGACGGAGTCAGACAAGATCCAATAAATTGTTGACCCTCAAAAAGTCGATGACAAGAAGTGGAGAAGCGTATAAGTCCTCCTTGGAAAGACCCAAGCAGTCCAGGATATGTTCGGCAGAGGCCTGCTGAGCCCCACATTTGGAGCAGACAGCGAAAGTTTTTCTACCCTCAAAATACGAGAGACTCTTCGTGTGTCCACTTGCCAGTCTAGAAATTGCCGTTCGAGACGCTCTATCACCAAAAGAAACAAGTGAAGAGCCCGGCTCCTTGGCCGCATACCAGTGGTCTTTATGCGTACAAAGTAAGAACACCATACAGCACTCCAACTAAATTTTAACAGCTGAAAATTGGGCGAAAAAGTTTTTCAATGTTAGCGGGATTCAGGTTTGCAAGTTTCGATCCAAAATATGTCTCGGGCTACGAAATCAATAACAGTCTAGACGGCAGCTTTTGATAAAATGAATCCGTCCAAAATAGATGATCGAGTTCTTACTAGTGCTTCTACAAATTTCTTGTCATATCGATAAATTATGGTAAGTTTCTTAAGTTTCAACGATTTTGAAAATATTGATATAAGCTCTAGAAAATAAAGTTACACATTTGCCTGGCGTGCTTGTTAGTATTTTTTTTTTGAACAAATCGAAATATAGTTTGCGATAATATCACTTCCCTTTTTGACTTAAATTTGTCGAAATTGATTTTTAAATTACATAATTTGAGCCTTGAGATTTAAATAACTAAGGGTGTGTAACGCTACAAATTTTTAAGTTATCTTTCAATAAATCAAAATACACTAAGGTGAACTTTTAAACCTAAAAAGTTTGAGGGCAGCTACTTTTTGCGCATGCGAAAATTTCTCGAAAACTTTATTTTGGCGTTCGACGGGTACCAGACAGGAAAAGCGAGAACCAAATTTGAAGTTCGAAACTCATTTAGTTCCAGCTGTAAGAGTAATATCTTATTATAGAAATAACACAGTCACACTACTACAGCTAGTGTCAGGCCTCCTCGGAGGGATGGTAGGTGCATCCACTCCATGATGAAATTGTAACTATGCAGGCAAGACCAAACTGCTCTCTCCAGATTCAGGACGGGACACACAAAGAGTCTGAAATTTGAGCCCGGAACCAAGCTGTAGCCGCGGTAGCTCAGTCGTGTGAAGCGTCGTGCTCGCATCGGAAGGGTTGTGGGTTCTGTCCTCGGCGGTGCTCGCAATTCTGATGGTTGCTGGGTCGGCGCTTGTATTCGACTAAAGACCGCCGTGTTGCTAATGGTGGCTGGGGCACGTTAAATATGTCGTGGTCACAAAGTCCTCCATGTTCCCATACTAAATTAATACCTCTGGGGGTACCAGATCAGGGGGTTATCGGCCTTTGATCTGGATCAAAATTCCGATATGTGAGTGAGAATGGATGTGTGAAAGGGACCTTCCTGTAAAACGGATGTGTCATGCTGCGAGCAAAAGTCGGACTTCCTCCCTTGTGGCGCTCAATAAAAACGGAAGCTGCCCCACTTCGCCTTAAAATCGGGTAGTTCTCTACCCCGGGCTCGGTTACCGAGTGGCATTAGGAACAACAACAACAACCAAGCTGTTCCCTGACTGCCCCAACTGTCGTAGGATATTTTAAAAACTCATATTAAAAATTGAATGACATTGCCAAACGTAACATTAAAAAAATGTTTACACTTTTTTTAATAAATTAAAGAATTACAAAAAATATTTCTTTCATAACACTCGTAGAAATTATCGCAACATAACATTTTAAAACTATATATTAAATAATGTTGCACAAATTTTTCAGCATTTTTTATTTTCCACCCAAAGGATAAATCGTTTAAGAAAACACATTTTTTAGAATATATTACTTTTACAATTTCGTTCGATTAATTTGAGTTATTTCATTTCTCTTATGTATGCGTTTTAATAAATTTACATAAATAAATATACACAAATGAAAACTTTTACTCTTTTTCTATTCAAATGCACACTAGCGCATCAATCATCTACACCAAACTTGTGAAACCCATCAAAAACACATTTTTCAATGATTTGTTCAAACTAAGGAATTACAGTTTTTTTTAAAAAATCTCTAGATAAGCGAAAACCAGTTATGTATTTCACTAAAATGTTTTCTGCTTCTTTTTTCAACAAAATACTTTAAAGTAAGGTATGGATATTCAGGGCTTCAAAAATTTAGATTGATGGGACAAGCGAAAATTTTAGCATTTTTACCACAACACTTCCATACAGTTAACTTTGAGTTTGGAAAAGTAGTCATAAATAAAAAAAATTATTAAATTGCTTAGTTGAACAAATTGGGAGCACTGTGCCACTTAAAAATACAAGCATTTTTTCCTGTCAAGAAGTGAAATTTAATGAAGATAAAGTATCAAGTTCTTCTTACCAAAGTCAAATACCTTATGACAGCAATTTTTGGTCTACTTCTTCATTATCTTGCGTTTTTCTTTACCTTACTTAGAAAAAAAAATTTAGTAAAACTTTTAAATTAATTTTTTTTTGCCAAAAACCGTTTGTGAGTTAAATTAAAAACTCTGGTGTTTTTAAACTACTAAAAAAATTGTAATTAGGAAAAGTTAGGATAAATAGTATTCGCCTATTGGTCGATGTGTATTCTTTTTATTAAAAACCATAATATTTGAAGAGCTTAGTGGAAGAACATGCTAAGTGACAATAAGGCGAAAACGAGAAAAGCTTTAAAGTTTTTTGTTCGCACTAAGATCCGTTAAAAACGGCACTTACAATATGTAAAAAATATACTTAACTTAAAGTTAATGAAAAGGGGGAACTTCGTTATCTTTATAAAAGAGGTAATAACGTATTCATTAATACAAAAATCTCAATTTTTTTAAATGTCACTTAGCACTTTCTACCACTAAGCTCTTCATTTTATTCACAAGAAAGTTCAATTCTTAGTGTTCAATATTCAAGTTCTCATATTGTAAATACACAATAGCGAGAAATGCTGGTATAAAGTAATAGATGGTTCTAACGCGGTGAAACTTAATTTGTTTGTGGGATAGAAGACAATGTCTGACGTAGCTGTGACGACACCATAGCAGTAACCGTTCCACTATAGATGATTTAGCTGAAGGGAGGTTTTTTTGTAGGGTTTAAAGACAAATGAACCGATCAACAGTAGGTCTCATAACTTAAATTCTTCTGTGTTAATCCAATGGAAAAAATATTTTCTTTACAAGTCTCTCTAATCCTACTTTTTGAAATTGGTTCGTCTTTTCTATTTAATTTTCAATAAACAATTTTACACGAAGTATTCGAAGCAATTTCAAAGAGTCGGATTACAGAAACCTGTAAATCAGCTACATTTATCAAAAAGAAAACTATTTGAAAAAATATTTAATGCAGCCGGAGAAATGTGGCTTAGTAAATAATTTTTCTTCCATTGGATTAACACAGTGGTACTTCGGTTTTGAGACTCGTGGTCATTTGGGCTTATTCGCCATTGACAACGTGTTCTATTTTTTAAGTTAACGGATAAAACATATTTTTTTTTAATGCTTGAGTGCAATTGCGTTCTCTTCTGCTCCAATATATATGAGCAAAAATGTAACGCCTTATTTTGTCCCTGAGTTTGCACACTTACACTAAGAAAGATCGTTATTTTGCATTAAAAGTTTGACGACAAAAAAAATTAATATAATGGGACATTTCAAAAGGATATTATGCTATTTTTTTTTTCATTTTAAAGTGGTTTGTTGGTAGACATATATTTTCAGGCTTGTGTGCTTGGTCACAAAGACCCGCTTATAAACCTTCGTCAATAAGGACGGACACGGCATACACACACATACAAGACAGATGCTGCCATCTATCGCCACCTCCACAATTTAGACATGTTCCTGAAGGGAAAGGAAATAGTCTCCAGGGACCTGTACCCGTGGTAAATTGCGCAATGACCGACCACAGGACTTTCGGACCCAACAGATTTAACGAGCACGTTCTCCGCATATACTCGACAAACACAAACATCTATGCCTTACCGGGATTCGAGCCCGAACCCAGAAGCTCCAAAGGCTAGCTTCCTAACCGTTGCGCTGCCGTGTCGGCTTTTTGTTGTGGTTTCTTGATGTTTCGCGTTTAATTGAAGTGTATGTTTATTGTTGCAGGCCGCGATGAATTGAGGCGTGGTGGATGGAGGAGTGCTCGTGCAAGATTGTTCTCGTTGGTGATAGTCGATGCGGAAAGACCTCCCTCATACACAGGTTCGTCAGCGACAGGTACACGCAGGTGAGTATCCCACAAAGCAGAGCGCCACATATTAAACCTGCTCGGACTAATGAGTTACAGTAGAACTCCAATTATCCGAAGCGTTACTGATTATCTGAATTTCAGAAGAAAAAAAACCATACGGTAAACTTTTAATATTTTTCTTTGTTGGATGACATGCTTTGTAATTGTTTTTAGACAGATCAAAAAAATTACTAGACATAACATCCAACAATGACGGACAGTAACAGATAGGCAAGCTATAAAAATTGGTAGGTAGGTAGGTTGGTACATTTATTTTAAGGTTTGTATGCTTGATCAGAGACCCGCTTAATAAACCTTTGTCAAGACACAGACAGAATATTTACTGACACAGAGAGAAAGTACACCAGAGTGAAGGCCGGAATCGAACCCGCACCCGGTACAGTGTGCAGACTGTTAGTGTAATGAGCTGCAATGAAACCCACTAGATCACCCGGGTCCCCTATAAAAGTTTATGTGCCACAAATAAACTTTTGCACTTACTGTTATGCTTTAATTGTATGTGCTCATCTGTTATTTATGTAAATTATCTCTTCAATATATAATACATTAAACTTTTAATGTATTTCATTCGCCATAAGAAAATGTGCTGTATTGTCGTTAGAGGATTAAAAACCAAAACCATAGAGCTCGAATCCAGTCTTGTACGAAACTAGAACTATATGATCTCACAATAAATTAAGTGAATAAAATATATCCTTTTTTTCCGAAATACTCCAATTATCCAAATTTGAGGTTATAGGTCCCAATCCGCATCGGATAATTGGAGTTCGACTGTATTGCTTAAACGTGAAAATAACACGACCTACTCAACTTTATTTTAATATTTTTGAAGGGGAGTTGCGGACAAAAAATTGAGTTGAATTATCGTCGCTCTAGGGCTACAAAAGGACTATTGGCGATGAGCGTCATAATAGGGTACTTGACAGTATCGCTAAAATACCTTCCAATATTAATTTAATTATAGTTTGAACCCAAATATAACAAACGTATATATTTTTTTGCAAAATAAATCTTTAAATGATTAATAAAAATTATTTTCAAATGGCTTTTTTTTATCGGTACGTCATGTAAACACAAACACGTCGATTTGGCTGACGTCAATAGTATGTATTAACAAACCGGTGTGATGTTTTTTTTGTTTGTAATTAAACTGGTTTTAATCTAACTTATTATTAAAATAAGAATTATATAGATAATGGATGGAGGTTTTACAGAAGCGGATAGTTCAAATTTATATATTTATTTTAAGCCAATAAAAAAATTTTGGTCAAGTACCCTCTTTAAACCAGTCAACTGACATATAATGATAGAAGTTCTCCATGGAGTCACTGTTCGGAGTGTTAGTTTTTCTGAAAAGAAACCTGCTCTTTCTCACGGCTGTTTATACTTTTCTATTTCTTCGGAAAAGCCGACTCTCAGAACAGGACGGCGAGTGTAATGTCAATGAGAGCTTTTCTGGCTTTATAAGTTGAGTAATCCACGACTCCTCCCTAAAATAATAAAATACTAGCTTTATAAACGCTGCGTTGCACGGGCGTACCCTTAATAACGGGGATTTGTTTTTAATGCAATCAATCCTTTCTCCACTGGTCAGCACCCCATTTGGATATTATAATCCGACTTCCGAAGACATCAAGTCTATACAGTACATAAAAAAAGAAAGAAAACGAAACAGACATGCATCACCTTGTATGATTGGAAAAGTTTCATAAAGTACAAACACATTATTTACAATTTAACCTTCGTTAATATCTTCATTTCTTGTCATTTTAAATAATAAATTAATTTCAAATCAGAAATATAATTAGAAACGAGTCGAGGAAATCCGATATAGCATAATACTCAAATAAAATTTTTAAATCTACAAATGAAATAAAATATTGATATTCAAATTAAACTGGCGTGCTTTTACGTGTTTATACTTAATTTTCGCTCGCGCTAAAATTTCTTTCAAAATAGAAATTAAAAGTATAAATCCAAAGTTTATAAGAATGCACAATGCTATTCCTATAAGGAAAGAACAATTTTTAATTATAGATTTTCAACAATTCCATTTATAGTTTGTTTTTAACAAATGAATCATAGCGAAAGCAACTTTCCCCACCAAAACTTATAATTAAGATTCTATTTAAAAGTTCTAACACATTTATTCCTTTGCATGGTAAAAATTATCTATTTTTGATCAAAAGTTCGTTACTTTGAAGATTTTCAGTTAAATAACCGACTTCCAAAATTTGTTGTTTTACAACTTAGTTCTTCAAAGAGGTAATTTGACACGCACTGCTGGACGAGGAAAATTCTTATAAAATTTCACAGAAAAATGCAGTTATTGGATAGGAAACTAGTTTCATACTGTAATTAAGATAGTCCAATTGGTTGGTATTGGGTTTCCCTAGAGCTACAGGTTGGTTATAGAGAGTTTAATGATGTCAATTAAGCCATCTTTGGATGTGGAATAAGTGGGGTTTGGAAAAATAGTTGTACAAGGTAGGAAAAGATCTGTGGAAGTCAAAGATAAGTAAATAAAAGTTTTAGTTTGAGAGCGAATGTTATACTTTTAAACAGAATTTTTGAAAAATATTGTAGCTGGTTTTGAGACTGATTAATTGGCGGAGCGTGGTTTGTGGGGATAGTAAAGTGCTTGACGCAAGTCTGAGGACACTTGTAGGAGTGTCTTTTTTTTAGTTTAGACGAGCTTAGTTTGTGGGGTGTTGCCAGTTTGTGGCAAAGTTTGACGTAGCTATGACGTCAGTGTAGGCGTGGTCATTCTACTCTTCCAGTCCACTGAAACTATCATAACAAAATTGTCAAACACCAAAATAGCAAATTCTAATACATATTTATTTATAAAGACATGTACATTTAAATAATATTTAATGCTTAAAAATTGTAGTTTACAACATTGTATGCAGATAATTAAAAATATTGTCATGTAAAAGATAAACTAAATCTAATGTTTCTGTCCTACATTAAGATCGCTCATTCCCAAATGGAAGTCTCCATCTAGAAGGTCTTTTATGTTTTTTTCTTTCTTTAAAAGTGGCTTATCGTAGACAACTTCTTTTCCTTTAAGTCTGAAAAAGAAAATGACAAAGTTGTTTAAACTGGAAAATGGAATTTCATACACTAAAAATTTTCGTAAAATTTCAGCATTCCGTATATCCACAGCACATTCTACTGTATTTTTTTCAGTTATTGCAGTAAACAATTCTACAGAACCTCTGATTTAGTAATATCAGGTTAAAATAAGACTCGAGTGCCTACTCAAGTGTCGTTTCGTCACTTGACTGTGGTTCTAAATTATGACGCCCGTCGCCTACAGCCCTCATGCAGCTCTGGTCCAACAATAATTCAGCATAACCCGATTTAGTTTCTCAACTTGCGCTGGCGCTGTATTAAACTGGATCATGGCTGAAGCATATGTTCTTGAAAATGTAGCACACTTTGTAGATATTAGAATGCAGCAAGCATGGTGTAAACACAACTAAATTGTTTTTACTGTGTAACAAGCTTTAAAATTCTCATATTTTATTTTGACGTTTCCTAAATATTATTAATTAATAAAAATGGCATCCTTCATTTTCCTGAAAGATTTTAATAGTTTCAATGCTCTAAGCCCTTTAAGTCTAAACGCTTATACGTGTATGAAATTATCAAATTTAAAGATAATATAAAAATTTTCTTATTAAGTTCTGTGCATAAAATGATAAAATTCTATTTTAATAAGCTTCTTTTGTTGAATGAATTAATTTCAGGGAAAGTAATTGTTGGATGCCATTTTTAAAAGTTTAAATTAACAATACAAGATCTTAAAAATTCTAAATTTTTCAAATCAAAAGAATTATTTTTTAGTATAACTTTCCTTACAGTGTTAAATTGCCACATTTTGAATTAAAAAAAAGGTGCTTAAGAATTCCACTCGTTTAAAAGGATAAATTAAAAATTTTATCCGAGAAAAAACTCAAGTAGTGGGTTCCCATCTAAGTAGTGTTATTCTTTCTATAAAATAGAACTTATTCCCGATAGGCACGGTAAAGAATAATCCAACACTTTTCTGCTACGATGCACAAAACCAATATTTAGATAGCTTTAATGCAGGAAAAGATGCACCACAAGGTCTTCCACGTCACTTTGATGAACGACAAGATTAAGGCTTTGCCTCCTCCATAAAACGGCTTTCTTTTACCCGAATTCAGAGATTAATTCAGGGTTTATTCGCTTGAGAAGGTTAGTCTCTTTTCCCAACGCGAATTTATATTACCCGCGTTTTCCTAGAATAAACATTAGAAGGTAGCAAGCTGCGTTTATTTTGTTCCTCTAGTGAAATAAATACATGGTAAGCTTTAAACAGAATTGCATAAGAACTAAACGTTAAAGTGTCTTCCCCAATTAAATTTTTTGTAACGTTTTGGAAAGATTACTTTGAAGAAAATAAGCGATTTTAATTCGAAAAACCTGAACCGGAGTTAGCCCAGGAGAACATAAATTTGCGTAATTTCATGAACAAGGTTATTGCAGGTATTTGGTATTTTTTTATAGATAACACGGCATTAGAGCTGCACATGGAGTATTGATTAGAGATTTGGGTATGAAATCGCATTACTTTGGAATATTTTTTTTAACAATCCCGTTATGCAATGCTTTGAATAATTAACTAGGCATTTTGAAAATTGTGTTAGAACTATTAATTTTTGCAAATTCAAGCAACATTCAAGATATATGGCTAAATGGAAGATCAGAAAAACTGGTTATGTCAAGATCTCCTTGTTGCTTGTTATTTTAAAATTAGATTTTACGCTACTCAAGAGGGCAAGAGGGAATTATTAGTCAGTAGCTTTTAAACGTAATTTATGAGCAAATAAGGAATGATTAAACTAAGTATCAAGATGTATTTTATCCGACCCATAAAATTGCACTTACTTTGCTGGCATCGGGAGTTTGGTTATTACACCTTTTTCTCGAATGATCTCAACAGGAACTTTAATGGGTTTCGGGATCGGAACAGGAAATCCTTTCACAACAGGGACGAAGAACGGTTTTTTAACAGGAAAAAACTTCTTAAAAGGAACCAACTTCGGTACTGGAACCGGGAAAGGTTTCTTCACAAAGTAAGGTTTCGGGATTTTCACAAACTTTGGAACCATGTACGGTGCAGGGAAAGGAATTTTCTTCGGGATTTTGACAATTTTCTTGAAGGGAACAAACTTTGGAATCATTTTATACTTCTTCACTACCATCGGAACAGGATACTTTTTCACTATGGGTAAAGGTTTGAGATACGGAACAACCTTGGGAATCTTTACAATTTTCGGTACTGGCATAGGTACAGGCACAGAAATGTGTTTTGGTTTCTCCTTAATGATGAAGTGGATTGGCTGCTTTACGAACTTTGGAATCGGCTTAGGAATCCCTTTGAAGATTGGCACAGGAAAAGGTTTAGGTACTGGAACAAATACTTTCTTGAAGTACGGTTTCGGGATAGGAACTGGGAAAGGCTTCTTCACCATGTAAGGTTTCAAAACTTTCACTTGTTTGGGCTTTAAATAAGGTTTCAGAACGGGGACAAACTTCGGTATTTTCACAAATTTTGGAAAAGGAACGAATTTTGGTATTACTTTAATCTTGGGGACGAAGAAAGGAACGGGGACAGGCTTTTTAATTATCACCGGTTTCAAGAAAGGCACAAATTTCGGAACATTTACTATTTTTGGTACCTTCACCATTGTAGGAACGAAAACTTTCTTCGGTTTCTTCTTAATAAGTATGTGAATGGGCTGTTTCACAAACTTAGGCACAGGAATGGGCAAGGGTTTAATAATTGGCACAAAAAACTTCTTTGGAACCGGGACAAACACTTTCTTCTTGTAGAACTTCGGAAAAGGAACTGGAAAAGGCTTCGGTACCGGAAAGGGCTTTGGAATGTTTATTTCTTTTTTGTAGAAATAAGGCTTCGGAACAAGTATCTTCTTGGCAATAAAGAACGGCTTAGGAACCAGCACTTTCTTAGGGATCAACATCACCTTAGGGACCGGAAAAGGTACAGGAAGGGGTTTTAATATGGGAACTTTCTTCAAATAAGGAACAAACTTCGGCACAGGAACATAGTGTTTGACTGGATACGGATGGGGTACATTCACAACATTTGGCTTGTCTCTAATGACAATCTTGATCGGTTGAACTGTCCAATCCGCTTTCGTCCCTCCTTTCGGAATAAGTGATGGTTCGTCGATACTTCTGGAAGTTCTCTTGTACGGGTTTTTGGGAACATGGGTTTCATCCTCCAGCATACAAGATACTGCTGTCAGAGTGACCAGTATGATATAAACCCTCCACAACTTCATTGTACCTAAAAGACATTGTTCGTTAGCTTAACAAATACAAAAAGTTCACATTTATATTTAATAGCGTTTTAAAGACATCAGTTACTCAATTTCCATTCATAGGTACAAGTTCAATTTTGCACTTTAAAAAAGCATGGCAAACTATAAGGTCGACAAAAATGTGCAACCTCAGACAAACTGAACATACCCAATGGCAACCTACCTTAAAAGTTGGGAAAAGTTTGGTGGGAAAAATCGTGTTTTGTCACCAGAAAATTTAGTTTGTCGCCCAAGATTCCATTTAACGAGATTCCCGTCCAAGAAATGGAAGAGCACAAATTGAACACAGACGGGCCAAAAGAATTAAAATTACAATACACAAAATATGCTAGCAATTTTCAGAACATACAAGGTCCAGAAATTAAAGCAAATTGGACGATTTTATTTCACAACCCCGTTTGCTTGACCACGTCATGGCATAATAGAACCTTTCCAGTTCCTTAGTCTATTTGAGAGCATTCGTTTCTTCTCCCACATTAAAAGTTGGATTTTAACCAACAATACTTAATCCGGCTGTGAAATTGAGAATCAAAAATTCACATTTTCTTATGGACCGTTATCATCGTTGTGTAACATGAATTTTAGCATGTACCAAATCTCCTTTACGCACATTAGCAATATATTTAAAGTAGGATAATTTAAAATACTTGAAGTACTGGTTTTAAGTGACATCCTATTACAAATGAATAGTACATTATCTTATTCTACAATCACAATTTGTCTGTTAATTTAAAAATAACCATCGTTAAGTCAAACTTACTAATTAACTATAAAAAAATCTATTTAAAGAAGTAGTACAAGAAATATTACTCATTATACAAGAAATATTCTATACTACAAAAATATCAAAGCTCCTGTTCAACATAACCGGCTTAGTAATTCCATAGACAAGCAAATTTAAGGAAGTTTAATCCGATTTGGCCGTTCCAGAAACTAATTAAGTTAATGAACGGAATTTGCACAAAAAGACAAAATTCCTTCAATTAGGAAAGTTTACAGCCGTTCCAGGTTCGAGATATGAAAAGACTGTGCAATCAAAAACTTTAATCTTGTTTCGATAGTTTTAAGCATAACAAAAGCAATTGAGTTTTATAAGTCCTCAAAATTGGTATGAATGTAAACAATTTACAAACTAAAGAGTCTTACTTTACAAAATAGTATAAACGTTTTCTTGCTTTACAATGTTTAAAATAAATTTCGCAGGAAGGACCTGCAGAATCAGTCGGACCAGATTTATTTCAGTGATTAACTTTTCGCCTATGAAGCAAGAGATTTTTTTATAAGATCATATTATTTATGTTTAACTGACTTATTTTTTAAAAAATAAAACCGACTATTTGAACATTTTATATCTAGATGAATAACAAACTAAACAGAACTGTATTGCGAAATACAGTACGTCTGGTCACCCCATATAATAAACCACGTTTAAAAGTTTCAGAGTGAAAGAAATTAAAATCATTAAGACAAAATCTTGAAATGGGTATTTTGTTTAACTCGTTTACAGAATCCAAAGACAATAGCTTGTTAATAAATTAAGAAATGTCGAAGTTAATAAATCGCAAGTGTGAATTGAAAAGGAAAAAAACAAGTCATCCCCAGGATTGTATATTATTAGTTACTTGTGACTCTTCATGTTGTTCAAAAACACGACATTCGAATAGCTATAAAGAATCATTGGTAATAACGTTATTCTATGATCATAAATCCAATGCCGAAAGAATCATTTAAAAGCAAAATTTTGCAATCAGTTTTTATTGTGAAAATAGCACAAAAAATACTGTCCAGAAAACTGGACACAATGTCTGTGGAGGTTACATAAATCTGTTTCAAACCACTAAATATATTTAAGAAAAACAGATAACTACATCCCAAACAAAAGCACAAACCACCCTATTTACCTCAATGGTTCCAATTCCTTACTATAGTACCATGGCACCGACTAATCTCAACACGAAGCTAGCAAAGAACCAAAACCACACATCAATTTAAAAAGTTCTTTAGGAATCCCTTTAAGTTGTAAATTCCACACGTGACTTGGTCCAGAAGCAATCTTCTTCCATCTTCTCCTTGTCCCCAATGCGGCTCGACCGATAAATGATTCCGAAGAAGAAAAAAAAGTTTTTACAGCCTTTTACAGTTACAGCCCTTGCACATCGATGTAAGTGACGTTCAGGACGCTAAACTCTTTGAATAATGGGTCCCAATAAAGTGGCAATTCTTGGCAAGAATTTAAGTCGTGACTCCCTGTGGAGTAACAGTTTTCGCCTCTTTTAATGCTAGGGGATTGCGGGCTGGAAGTTGGCCATGTGTGCTACCATGCTGAATTTATTTTAATTGTTTTGGTAGGGACTGGGACTTAATGAAGGATTGTTATTATCTTATGGAAATTTTCTTTATATATTTTTGACATGATGGTATAGTGATCTATTGGAGTGTGTTGTTTTTAGATTACGACAAAAATTAAACCCTATCGAGATTCATTCAATTCTTCAGTACAGGGAAAACTTCCACTTAAAAATATATTCCTCTAAAAAAATAAACTAAATTTAAAAATGACAAAGAATACTTATAAAAAAACACAAAATTCTATTAAATTCAAAATATAGAGTTTAAATTTTAAAATATCCAATCAGGTTGTTTCACGTTGTGGATGGCAACAACTACATCAATTTGGTTATCTTTTTTTTGTCTGGAATTACTTTGGTTTTGGTGTTTGAAAATGAGTTTTCTAAAAATATTTTACTTATTAAAATTTTAAAATGCCAACTTCTTGCTTTGGTTGGTTATTCAAATCATTTGCAGCTTGTATAGAAAGACAAGTTTCTTTTCATCAATGACGGTCTTTTTTGGGAGTGAAACCTAAACATCCAATGAAATTGCAGGAAGTTGGAAAATGAAAACAAGAGTGGTGCATCATCGTAAACATTCCCATTGACTTTTATAACGACCTCGTCTACAGTGACGTCACAAATGCTTCAAGCATTGTCTTATATAACACACACATACCACGCTCCGCCAAGTTCGAATTGTACATTTAGGTAAATATTCATAAATATCTATGCTTATTAATAAATATTGTTTTATTGCTACAATGTCTTTTTTTTATTTTAAAAGAACGTGATAGTTAAAAGGTTACAGTGGTATAGTAAGATAAGGTTAGAGTAGTGCTTGAAGTGGCACAAAAAAATTATCTAGTCCATACAAGGGCCCTGGTAGATAGCCAGTACAATAGTTGTTTATTTTCTGTGACAGTAAAACGTCTCTATTGAGTGTCGTGGGGAAATTTTTAAATACTACTACCAGAAAGTTTAGCACCTGATTTTAAATTTCGGACTCTTTAGTTTCGTTTTTTTGAAATAGCAGACCCAGAAATCAAAGCATTTTTAGCCATAACCAATGACAGTTCTTGTGCATCGTCTCAAGTAACCATCAGAACGCCAGTTCTTTCAATAATGAGCTACGATAATGTACAATGGGCTTGTTTCACGTGAAATCTGGCAACAGCTCTGCGGTCTTTTTTTCATTTTTCTCGAATTACTTTTGTTGATATTCGAAATTGAGTTTTCTAAGAATAAGTTATTTTAGATGTTATTTTTTTAAATTACAACTTCTAGCTGTGTTGTTAATTGTTTTAATCATTTATCAATGAAAACTTGCATTGAAAGAAGTTAGAATTTAAAAAAAAATAACAACTAAAACATTCTTAGAAATCTCAATTTGGAATACCAAGGAAAAAGTAATTCGAGAAAAATGAAAACAAGACCGCGGATCTGTTGCCATATCCTTCGTGAAACAAGCCCATTCTTAGAAAGTTGTTAAAACGCTCTAAAAATCGAGTAAAATTTTTTACCTTTTTTATGGGGATTAAGGATTAAATGGAGGATTTGAAAATCTTTATTTAAATATTTTCTTTGTAAGTTTTTCTTTGCAACCTGAATTTACACGATTTATTTTTACTGGATTATTTTAATAAAGCAAATTTAAGTAACAGATGGGTATTATATGTGATGATATCTTAAATTAACTAAATAATATATCTTATATTAACTATTTTGTTTAACGAGGTCAGGGAACAAATCCCAACGCTCTACTATGTAACTGAAGACAAAAGACACCTCAGTTTTATTTTACTATGATATGGACGAATATTAACTTAACCACTATCATGCTCGTAATATTATACCCAGTCAACCGACGAAAATCCGCCTTCAGATATATTTAATTATTTATTGTAATATGCATTTTCCCCACTATCTTAACAAACTATTTTTTTTCTCTAACAATGAGTAGACAGATTATTAAAGGGTGATGCAATACGTCAAAGCAAACGAGCTACTAATAAGGTCTTAGAATTGCGCCTGGTGGAAGTTTTTTTGCCTCTTACTTAGAAATAATAAGAGAATTAATATGCAGAAATGGGTATCTTAAAATCTTTTGGAAATTGTGAGAATTATATTAATTATGTCAGAATTCTCTCTTGTTAAAGTGATCTGGAGTTATTATAGATTGAGCAGATTTACCATTTTTAATTTGATTAAATCCAAGCAGGGTATACTCTAATTAAGTATTTACGAAGAAAAGAATTTACTTGACGTTAAACATTTTTTTACTGTTAGCTTTCACGAAGTTTGTAAGATGTGTCTATGTGAAAAGGTGTTCGATGTTAAGATTTTTATTTAATAAAAATAACAAGTAGATGACTGATTTGACACCACAAAAATTTGGTGTAACGAAATGAAAGGAAATCCCCACGCTTTACCTTTTAAGTTTACCTTTTGAGAATACGGTAATTTAAGCAAACATTACTAAACGCATGTAATGTATTTAAAACTTCAAAAGGAATTACTAAAGAACTGTATTTTTAGTAAAAAACGTTATTTCAAACCTTATACCTCAAATTTTTAATATTAAAATGTCCCCATTTTTTGGAAATTTTCCATAAATATAACTTTGACACTATGTTAATTCTAAAATGATATGAGTTGTGCTTAAATATCATTTCAAAATAAGCAAAAAGGTCGAATTAAAGAGTATGCTAAATATTTAAAGAGCAAATAAATTATTTTATGACAATGCATTTTCCATAATGATCAGATTCAAAACAAATTTCGTCAAAATTTTCATTTTTTAAAAATATCTTTTAATTTGATTTTTGTCCAAATTTGGTTTAATAATATTATCCATAATTACCTATAAAAAATCAAAAGATATTAAAATATTTTTTTTTAAATTATAGACCCCTCAAAGTTACTAAACACAAAAATTTTACAAACAGCTATTGCCAAAGATGATATTTTTTTTTGCAATCATAGTGTAAAAACATCTCTTATACTAATACTAAAAAAAGTTTAAAAATTAATCAATTTTACAGTACTTTTTTCAATGCCGGCAGATCAATTGTAAAATCTCATTATCTAAAATGAAGATAAAGAAGGATTTACGTTTCCTAGAATATAATCTAAAACGCTTAAAGGTTTTTATATGGTACTTCTGCAATTCCACATTTCCATTAAAGTTTTCTTTTGCGTCTGATGCAGTATCATTTGGATAAATTGAACCATTAAATTAACAGAACAAAAAAGATGTAAATTTATCTTAGAAGTATTCAAACTAAAAAACTTTGCGTAACAGTCACAAATAACAGTTTTATCAAATTAGATGCTGTTTTTTTTTTGGTAACGGATTCTCTATAAAACGATGTAATGAATGGGCACTTTTCAAATCGCAATACATTACACTTAACTTAAAGTTTCTTATTTGTGCCTATTCCTTAAATATTCTAAAATATAAAAGCTTTTATACGATTTAAAAGAACATTTGAAGATAACATATTAGCATTAATAAGATTGTATTTTAAACTTTATTTATAACTAGCATAATTAGCATTTAGTTTTACAAATTTTCAGCCATCTATCAGTATACTCAATCTAATAAAGTTTCTAGTTTTACTTTATGCACTTATGAGTATAACTGAAGTGTTTAACACTGATTCTCACATTAATGATTATTTTTTTGAAAAAAAAATCAGTAAGCTAGAACATTAAAAATTAAGGTTTTTTAAGTACTTGTAAGATACTTAAGTACCTGTCTCAATAATATATTCCCTATCAAAATTAAATATATGAATCAACAAAGATTAACATTATATGTGTATAAGTTTTATTTTTACCGTATAATTACTTTATAGTTTTATTAATGTACTCTATTACTTGGTAAAATTCAATAAAGTTCTGTTTACTTTTAAAATTTGCTTTTACCAGTAAAACTATACAAACATACAACTCGTTAAACTTGAATTTTTTGATAAAAACTTATTACGACAGAAATTTATTAAAACCAAAAAATTGGATACATAAACTCTTATTTAAATGTGCTTTCATCACCCAATCGATCAATGTTAATTACTTCATTGCAATTCAGTTTTAAAAATGGCGAATACCACCAAAACACTGTGCGTTTTTCTTATCTTAATTAAAATCTTAATGGAAAGATAAGCGAATTGTTCATAATTCCCTAACTTTTTGTAGCGATGACAACTCGTTATGGAAAATACTCTGTGGATCTGAATTTAATTTATAACTTAATTTTCGAAAAAAATACATGCTATAATCACAATAAAAAATTCAGTAATATTTCAAGCAAACTT
Source organism: Oedothorax gibbosus (assembly GCA_019343175.1). NCBI lineage: Eukaryota > Metazoa > Arthropoda > Arachnida > Araneae > Linyphiidae > Oedothorax > Oedothorax gibbosus. Next base: position 24,016,174 of record CM033272.1, on the reverse strand, counting down.
ATCACTTCATGAAGACGTGACAAAATTTTAATTCGATGATTATGTTTATTTTCAATTACTTTGATCTTTGTGTAATAATGTGCTTGACGTCTGATACCAATTATGAATTTTAATGACTTGTTTTTTTTAATTTTATTTATTGCATCAAAATTCTTCAAAGAATTCTCATTCAATTTACTTAATTAAAATATATTTCTAAGAAAATTCAGACGTATCTGAAATTAATTGAAAATATTTTAAGAAGAGAGTGCCAAGTGTGAGAGTGTGTTGGAGTGTGTGATCGATCTTCATGAAATCTGGCAACTGTTTCAAACCTTTAGAAAAATGTTTAAAACTCGAAAGTTAAGAATTTTACTTTAAAATCTTATAAAATATATAATTTAACATTCATTTTTCTGTTTATTTCTGACTAGCAAATAAATACCCGTTCTTCGCACGGCTAAAAGAATATCAAATCGATCCAAGTATATGTGTCATTTAATTTGCTGTAGGATAATAAGCTTTGCCTTTGTTCCCGTTCATTATAAAGAATAAAATCCCGTTACTTATATAGCTTTAAAATTCCAAAATAAAAATACATCACTATAAAATGCACATCCTCATATCACAAAAATCTTCCTCAATATGAATTTACTGTCATCGCAATTTTCCTGATAAATTCAAAATTAACCATAATTGTATAACAATGTTATTCCACGTTAAAACCTCCATTCTGGGTTTTTTTTAAACAATTAGCTCATTGGCACGCTCAATTATTTTTCACATCATTAATTTAGTTTCTGAAGGTAATGGCAAGAAAATAAAGCCATTTCAATTTTAATTAATTTTTGTGTTCATTTTAATTTCTTTTGTCGAATGGCAATACGAAAGGGAAAAAATGATCGGATTTGAGCGAAAGTGGTGTATTTTGTTCTGAAAATTCTCTAAAAATGGAACAAATTTTTTTTAAAAAAAACTAAGCCTCAGGTGCACACGTTGGTATTAAAGGAAATCTATCTTCAAAATTTTGAATTTCTGAGGGCAGTATAAGTAGGTCTTTTACGATCCACAGACAAACAGACTCTTTCTTTTATTATTATAGATTATTAAGTGAGTTTTAATGTATTCTCGCGTTTCAGCGCTAATGACACGAGATAACTTTTAATATGATTTCGAATGTGACATGCAAATCCAGGCATTTCATAAAAAAGTAAAAAATGTAATTAATTAATTCAATCACTAAAAGTGTCAGATTAAGTTTGATGTTTCAAAAAATCGAATTGCATCCATCATTTATAATGACAGAAGATGGATTATCCGATTGGAAAATAACAAAACATGTTTTTTTATTATTAAGCCGATTTATGCAAGGGAACAATGCCGGATACGATAAATTAAGCAAGATGGATTTCATCCGTTGAAGGCATTGTATCAATTACCATTTAACATCCACCAATTTCCTATGCAGATAGCGTTTCATTACTTGAATCTTTTATTTACAATATTCTACGATCCAAATCAATCAAAACATCATTTAAAAATTATAATTTTAAACACCAGGTGTCGAACTCGTAACTCTTTACCTTGGTTTAAAAAAATACGAACTCCTTCGCCAATGTAGTGCGAGGTGGTTTAACAAACCAAAACCAAACTAATATTATACCAGTTTCAATAATAACGAGCTGATAAAACTAAAAGCTTAAATCATTTTAACATCCACACTACGTTTATAAAGTAAAAAGTGGAAGGTATTATAATCGTTCAGTCCGTCTGTTTGTCCGTCCTGTCACCCACTTTCATAGCCCAAACTACAAATGCTACGGACAAGTGTGATACGTCAAAAAATTCAGCGAATCGAGATTAGAATACATTGAAAATTTCAGAAAAGAATTCGAATTCGAAGTACTCCAATTATTTAAAAAACTGCAAAATTTAATGCTCATTTAAAAAGCATAGGAAGCCATTTTTATTAGAATTTAATCACCATTGCCATTCGCAACAATCACTCGAGAAACTTTAATTCTTTTAGACAATAAATTAAAATAAAATTATTTTTGCGACATCGATCAGTTTGAAATGACGTCAAATATATTTGCTCATCAAAAGGAAAATAAATATTTCCGATTAATGACACTCAAAAATTTCTCTGCTTTTGAAAATTAAACAAATACCTACTTAAAATTGCCAATGTTTCATTAAATCCCCAAAAATACAACATGGCTGATTAAACAAATGGAAATATTATAAAAGTAAATACCTCCCAACAATATTCTAAAAATGAATTTGATGGTGGAAAAGGGGCTTTAGTTCCTTTTGTAAGAAAAATTATCGTTAAGTTTTTTGTGGGGCAAATGTTAAGTATAGATGCTTATTCAATAAAACTAAATTATCTGCAATGGTAGGAAAGTCTTTTTGCGTGACCTGAGAATTAAGATATTTCAGACATTGCTATTGAAGGAAAGAATTAAGAAATTACAGGAAACCAACTTTGGGGGACGTTGTGTAACTTTTTCTAACTATGATTTTACCATGTTGCAATTCTTAACTTACCATGTTCAAAATTATTTACATATGTTATGTTATTATTTCCTAAATTTCTATATCTGTAATAAATTTACATGGTGTAGTGTAAGTCACAAATTGAATGTAGTGTAGTCACGTACAAAAATTTTAATAAATTATTTCGTATGATATTTCAACACTTTTTTGCAATTAAATTGTTTATTTTAAAACCTTATACTTAAAATAGGCCATGGTAGAATATTGATTTACTGCACTATGAAGAAGAAATGAGTTTAGTTTAGTTTGAAATATCGTCGCACTAGAGCTACACGAGGACTATTGACCACGGGCATCGTATTTTAGAACCACAGTCAAATGACAGAAGAAATTAGAGTTTATAATGATAACCAAAAATCGACTTCATTTCATGTAGTGTAAGTCACATCAGGACATTTTTATTATTTTTAGTAAAATATTAAATTAAAAAAGTTTTTACTGATTTCTAAAAATACTATATGTTCATGGGTAAACTGACAAACGATATTTTTTTTGTATAAATAGAAAATAGTTGATATGTAGAATAGTTGATATGTAGAATATCATTACTAATAGCTGTCTATTTCTTTTCCATTTATCTCCAGTTTCCGCTTCCAGACGAAAAGCTTATTAGCGTAATACAAACTAAACCAAAAACACGCCTTTTCTACCAATACATTGATAGTTTCACAATTGTATTTTACATGAATTCGCTGAAACGATCCCTTCATATAGTTTTTTTTGCCACATCTCCAATTCAAACATATTCTCGCCAACGACTTCAATGTAATGGACCGCAGATCTAATGGTAAAAAAAATCCGCATGAGGAGAGGATCAGATCAATGGCTAATTTGGGGAGAAAGTTGGCTACTTTTGCAATTTAAAGCTACTTTTGTCGCTGAAAATTAGATTTGAAAGCTTTTTCTTTGGTATTTCTACTACTTATATTTTGATGCATTTGTTGCATTGTTAAAATAATTGGTTTTAAAGCACTTAAAAAAGTAAAAACATTGTGATTGTTTATAATTATGCGAATTTTCTCTGGAAAATCACGTGACTCGCTCATCCATAATGGTCCCATTTTACATTTGCCAATGCACAGTCCACCAAATCTAAAGTCTATGATTCTCGCATGCAATCCTGGGACTAAACGCTTGATCCCACATTCAATCTCCAATTTCGAATATAGTTACCGAAGGATCATAAGTTTATCTGCGCAGTTGTTCCGATTTGACAATGGACACAGTTTTATTATTTTTTAGTAAACGTGTGCGAATTGGTCACTATTTTTTTCGTAATTTGATTGATTACTATACTTTCCTATAATAATCCCTAATAATTTCTGTGAGCATCAAAATAAGCGGAAAGTAGGGGAATCAAGTTCTTTCACAGAACCTCCTTTTACTTTCAATTACCTAATATACAACATAAGGTAATGAAAGTATTGCGATTGGGTCGAAAATCCGAAATGGATACATGGTGCTTTCTACACGTTTTGGAGGGTGCTGATTCTAAAAAGGTCCGTCTGTCATTCGGCCTGTCTGAAACCGCACTGAAGCTCGAACTAAATGATCTATGGACACAACAATTTATTAGTGTCATAGTACTAACACATTTACTATATTTCTGTCATTAAACACCTTTAGCTTTTTTTTCATTACATAAAAAATAGAATTTCTGTAGCATGGATTACCATAAAATGTAAATTTATTATTAATTAAACTTTATTATGTAAATTTTCAATCATACTTATTCAACATAAAAAATGAAAAAATGTCCCAGCCCAAATAAATAAAAGAGTTCACTGCACTTAATCGTAGTTACTACAGAAAAAATTTAGTAAACTTCTTTTGATATGAAAATAGGATTAAGGGGACGCGCTTCCCAAAAAATTAAATCCAGTATTTTTATCGCTAGCATTCAAATTAACTATTTTTACAAAGAACTAACATTCAATAACCATATACGAAAAAATGATAAATATTAAAACGTAAGTTTTTTTGAAAAATTAAAAAATTTTAACGTTTTTTCAAAATGCTACTCCTCTACAATTTAAAGAATTTTGTAATTGATTGTTTTTCAAAATGTTCCCACAACATCTATTAATAAAAGTTGGTATGGATATTGAGCTATCAGTTAATCAAAAAAAAGTTATGTAGCTTTATGTATAAAAATGGTCAAAAAATAAGATTTTTGTAAATTTTCACCTTCATGATTTTTTTTAATCTATTCACACTAGACCTTACCCCATAACAACTTTCGTTAAACGCAAAAGTTTAAACACAGGAAAAAAATTTGAAGCTCTACATTAATTTACCTAAAAGCCTTAGGGTTTTAACCATTCACAAGCTGAAAAAATTATAAATTTAAAAAATCAACATAAAATTTCGAAAACCATTTTACCAAACCACCATATCATTTTCAATAAACCTCCACTATTATAAAAGAATCCTTCTTTTTTGCAATATCCTTAGCTCACAGCATTCGAGCATGTTTAATTATTTTCTGGACAAACCTAAATTTTGGGTAATGTCCCCTTAAGTGGTTATGGCACTAACTAGAATAGAATACAATAAATTTTTATTGTTGTAGGCCATAGCCCATTTACAAAGGGTGGCAATATAGAAGTTGTAACACTATAGGTAATGTTGATTATAAGTGGATAAAAAATATTTTTTAAAAAATAGCATGTAACAACCATCTCTAAAAGCTTTTATTTAGCACAACATTACGCGCGAAAGCTTTTTGAATTTATAGTTATAAAACAATAAATTTGTAAAAAAGAAATTTTAGGTTTTTTATTATTGAAAACTTAAAATCAATTCATTTAAAAAAACAAAGGAAATACAATTAAGTAAAAACCGTGAACGAAAATGAAAAGGCAAAATTAACACTTATGTGTCTATAACAGACCTTCAAAATCTTTTAAAATAAGAGATAATAAATTACTTTTCGTGTTTAACAAAACTAGTTATGTTGAATTCCTCTTATTTAATCACTTAAAGCAATCAAATAAATAAACTTTTTTTTAAAGTTTCTGTCATGAGTCACAGCCTGCTCAACTTACAGAAATTCTTCGTGACGTCACGTTTTCGAACTGTTCGTATTGTCGGCTGTTCAGCAAAAAAAAAACCTACTCTCAAAACCTATTCGGAACCTAAAAAGGATAGTAGGATGTTCGTGAGCAGGTATCTTTTTCTTCGAAGCAGTCGATACTCCGAACAGGCTAGCTAGCATGACGTCCGAGAGAGCTTCTCTAGCCCTAGAAGTTAGTCGTAATTAAATTAGCAAACTTGTTACAGAATGTTCAAAAAGTATTAATTGAGACCCTTTTTTGGTAAAAACGGTATTTTATGTATTCCTTTGTAAATTTTATAATGAAACATAATAACCAGTATGGAAAATAGTATTTTATCTGTACCTTAGTTCAATTTTTAATGGAACATAATAACCAGTATTGAAAACAAGTATTGTATCCTTACGTTAGTTCATTTTTATAATTGAACATAATAACCAGTATTGAAAAAAAGTATTTTATCTGTACCTTAGTTCAATTGTTAATGGAACATAATAACCAGTATTGAAAACAAGTATTTTATCCGTACCTTAGTTCGTTTTTATAATTGAACATAATAACCAGTATTGAAAAAAAGTATTTTATCTGTACCTTAGTTCAATTGTTAATGGAACATAATAACCAGTATTGAAAACAAGTATTTTATCCGTACCTTAGTTCGTTTTCATAATTGAACATATTAACCAGTATGGAAAAACAGTATTTTATCCGTACCTTAGTTCATTTTTATAATGGAACATAATAACCAGTGTGTTAAATTATTCAATTTTAAGAAGCAATCCATACATTTATCTCTGTTTTAGAAGTTAAAAAAGTATTTTTATGTTACATTATACCTCTAATTATCTAAATCAATTAAGACTGAGCCTCATTTGAATAATATAAATTTATTATCAAAAATAATCGGATTCAGATTTCATTCACTAAAAGATAGAATTGCAATTTGAGACGACAATTCTTCATAAAGTCTTAATAATTGGTTTTCGGAAAATTGTAGTTCTGATTTTGAAGCTTAAAATTAAACTTCTATAATTATATCAACCATCTTATAAGATGGAATTATTTGATATATATGTACATTGAAAGTTGTAAAATAGTTCGATGGAAAGTTTTATGTTACAAAATTTTGCAGAAGAATTAACATCAATTATGGTTTGTGATTTGCAAATGTATTTAATGAGGCTGTAACAGGAACATTTTATATTGAAAAATTGCAACTTAATGCGTTGCCTTAAAAAGTTATTGTGAACTATCATAAAAGGCTTGTTTCAAATTTCAAATTAAGGAAATTATTATAATAATTAATTACCTTAATTTTCGAAATCTATGTAATTTTATCACAATATAAAATTCATAAATATTGCAAACAAACTTATCGTCAGATGAAGACATGACAGAATTTTAATTTTATGATTAAGTTTATTTTCAATTAATTTGATCTTTGTGTATTACTGTGCTTGACGTTTCGTCTGATATCAATAGGGCTTATTTTTTTATGTTTTATTTATTACATCGGAATCTTTCAAGGAATTCTCATTCAATTTACGTAATTAAAACATATTTCTAAGAAAATTCAGACGCGTCTGAAATTCATTGAAAATATTTTAAGAAGAGAGTGTCAAGTGGGAGAGTGATCTTCGTCAAATCTGCCAACGGTTTCAAACCTTTAGAAAAATGTTTAAAACTCGAAAGTTAACAATTTCACGTTAATATCTTATTAAAATATGCAATAATATTTTGTTTAGTTTAATTTTTTTAGTAGTCAACAAAAGATTTTTTTATAAAACTCTACACTGAAAAAGTAATCCTGAAACGTGATTCTGAATATACCAAGTGCATGTAATTTTCATAAAACGTTTTCGAGTATTTCGAAAACCTCTTTCCGTAATATTCAGGGGGAAATTGAATTGAATCCCCATCAAAGTAATTTGAAATAATAAAAAGGGAAATCAATATTTTTCTTAATTAATTGGGCTGAAGTGTTGCCTAGTATGTACTTATATGATTTAAATTAATTACTGTGCAATATTGAAGTGTTTTCTTAGTTTTTTTTCAGAAGTTAGAAAGCCATATGGTTTGCTCACCACATTTTACTGCTTCTAAAAGGATTCTTTTCGGTTGCCAGATTCATGAAAATAAACTTTTTTTTACATAAAATATGTTTCAAACACCTATTAAAATATTATTACAAAAATTGGTTCGGAAAAACAAATTCTATATTAAGTGACATTAGGATATTTATAAAGTGACCCATTTTACCCCACCCCACCCTATTACATAATATCAAATAAAAATGCTGTTATTATAATTTAAATGAAAGGTTATTTAAAGTCTTTTATTGTCACAATATTAATTTATTTTTCATCGTATTGAATAGAATATTTAACTTAATAAAACTTTTATAAAATAATTATATTCTATATTTTTTCTCTCTAGCATTCTAAATCTTATGTTTAGGGTTAGTTTAGTAAAATATACATATTTTAAATTTCCCTTTTCAGTAATATATTTCCAAACGAAAATTACGATACATAACTCTTTATTATGTAAAATTAAACGTTAGACACTTTCTCAAAGAATCGCTTAATTATATATTATCAGCCACAGCCATAATACAAAACTATATTATCTTTTCTAAAGTTTCCTATTTCCGCCTAACGATTTCACCAATGCACTCTATTTATGTAGAATATCATTACTAATAGCTGTCTATTTCTTTCCCATTTATCTCTAGTTCCCGCTTCCAGACGAAAAACCCATTAGCGTCATCCAAACTAAACCAAAAACACGCATTTTCTACCAATACAATGATAGTTTCACAATTGTCTTTTAACATGCATTCGCTGAAACGATCCCTTCATATCGTTGCGACATCTCCAATACAAACATATTCTCACCAACGACTTCAATGTAATGGACCACAGATCTAATGGTAAAAAAGGCCGCATGAGGAGGGGATTAGATCAATGGCTAATTTGGCGAAAAAGTTGCCTACTTTTGCAACTTATTGCCATTTTTATCGCTGAAAATGAGATTTGAAAAACTTTTTTGTTTTCACGTTTTTTCACTTCTTATATGATTCATATATGATTGTTAATGCATTCGTTCCATTGTTTAAATAATTTGTTTTAGGGCATTCACAAAGTAAAAGCAACGTGCTTTTTTTAAAAAATTAAGCCAATATTCTATGGGAAATCATGTGACTCTCTCATTGATAATGGTCCCATTTTACACTTGCCAATACACAGTTTACTATATTTAAAATCTATGATTCTCGCATGCAATCCTGGGACTAAACGTCTGTTTTCACAATCAATCTCCAATTTCGAATATAGTTACCGAAGGATCATAAGTATATCTGTGCAGTTGTTCCGATTTGACAGTGGACACACGATACTTGTGACAGTTTTATTATTTTTAGTAAACGTTTGCGATTTGTTCACTATTTTTACTTTCTTAATTCGATTTCTTAACCTACTTTTCTATAATGAGCCCTGATAATTTCTGCGAGCATCAAAACAACCAGAAAGTATATGATTCAAGTTCTTTCATAACCTCTTTTTACTTTCAATGAAGAAAATATACAACATAAGGTAATGAAAGTATTGGGGCCGAAAATCCGAAATGGAGATACGGTGTTTTCTATACGTTTTGGAGAGTGCTGATTAAAAAAAAGTGGTTTTCGGACATTGGTTCGTCTGTCATTTTGCCTGTCTGAAACCGCTCTAAAGCTGTACATATAAAAGAGCTACAGACAAATTTGGTAGTGTTTTAACACCTGTAGGACGACAAAATAGCTGTCATAGAACTTTTTTTGGTTTTAAAAATATTGCTGAACAACGAAGTTATACAGACTTTAAAATTGGTACATGAGTTCCCAGTAATTGTCGGATGTCATATTAATATTTTTAAAGAAAATCGCGAATGAGGAAAGGGTAGCTACCAATTACTTTTTAGGTTTCAGTTATCAGTTCAGTTTCAAGTTATTGAAATTATGTTTAAAGGTATATAATTCCTTTTAAATGTGTTTATTTATTGAGCGTTAATTGAAACTCGTGATGTGTTACACTCTTCTAGTTTTTTCAAACGCTTTTGATTTGTTCGCTATTTTAACTTTCTTGATTTGATTTATTAGCCTACTTTCCTACAGTAATACTTAATGCTTTCTGTGAAGGATAACTAGAAAGTAGGCGATTTTAATTATTTCATAACCACTGGTTTTTATTTTAAACGCTATGGGTTTTTTTTTACAACGTAACAGCTAAATGTATCTAAACCTATTGATAAAATTGATTAAAAAAGCTGTGAACATCCATGCCAAAAACTAGATTTAAACGTAAGTGATTGTGTAATAGTTCTAACACTCTTACTATTTGGCTAAAATCCAAACACCTTTACTTTGTATATTTTAATTACGTAAGGAAATAGAATTTCTGTACCATGAATTACTATAAATTTAAATTAATTATCAATTTAACTTTATTATGTAAATTTTCAATTATACTTATTCAACAAAAAAATAATAAATTTCCCATTTAAAATAAATAAAAGTGTTCACTGCACTTAATAGTAGTTACTACATAAAATATTTAGTAAACTTTATATGAAAACATGTAATGATATGGACTATATTGTTATGGCACTAACTAGAATAGAATTGAATAAATTTTTATTGTTTAGGCCGTAGCTTATTTACAAAAAGTGGGAAATAAAAGTTGTGACACTAGGTAGGGGAGAGTGGCGGCTAATGGGACGCAGGGCTGATGGGACAAGGAGCAAAAAGAGGATAAAAATGTATTTTTTTACAAATATTTCTACAATACAAAATTGTAACAGTTATACTTCAGATTTTAACAACCAAAGATTAGCAATTAAAAGCATGTATTGAAGTGGAGAGAAGATTTGTTGTTTTGGAGAATCCAAAGTAAGTTAAAAGTGTATCTATTTTTACACTTTTGAAGTATTAATTAAAAACTTTTCACGAATTAAACTATAGTTTTAGGTAGAAGCCATATCATAGATTAAGATATTATATGTCAATTACTGTGGTGAAATACACTTGGTTCTGTGTTGGATCATTTATAAATAATAGCACTGTTGGGTCTAATGGGACACGAATAAACCAAGCTTTGTATGCTTCTCTTGAATAATCTATATAAATATCTAATATCTTATTCAGTGAAGTTGCCAAAAACTTTTTTAAACTTGAATTTTAAACTTTTTGAACTTTTTTCGTCGTATAATAAGTGAAAGTTCAGTAGCTTTATTAATGACACATTTTTCCACATTTCCCTGCAATTTCATTAATTACATCTGAACAGAGCTTGGTGAAGATAATTGATTTGTTGTTGGTAAAATTTGCTGGAAAGCAAACTATTCTTTATTATGTTGGATTGATTTCTGAAATAGATAGCAATGAACTCCGGGTAGGCTATTTGAAGATCAATATACAGTCTTTTTAAATTCACGTAATTTGAAAAAGAGGACAAGTTTGAGATAAATTTTTAGAAGGTTTAGTTACAAATTTATCCTTTCCAGTGATTCAACAAAAATTATGGGAACATATTCGATTTTGAGTTTTAACTTTGATATTTCACCTTTCAATTGGAAATAATTGTTTTTAAAAAATAAAATTTCATTATGTAAATGGTGTTTGCTTTAAAATTTTATTTTCAGGTCATTTTCTGATTCCTTTTCCAATTTTTGAAAGTTTAATTAAGACAACATTTACCATGTCCCATTAGCCCTGCACCCTGTCCCATTAGACCCTTGTGGGGGATAATGGGACATTGTGGGAGCTAATGGGACAAATACATGTTTGTATAAAATGCTCAGCAGCTAAAATAAGGTAATGTTTTAACATATGTCGAATGACTTTTTAAGTAAACGAATGTTCAATTTATGAGCTTGTAAAAAAAGAAATTAAAATTCTTGCATTTTTGCTGAAATACAGAGGTTAATACAAAAATTGTCCCATTAGCCCCCACTCTCCCCTAATGTTTATTACAAGCGAATAAAAAATATTTTTTTAAAATCTAGCATGTAACAACCATCTTCAAATGATTTTATTTAGCACAACATTATTAGCGCGTAAGTTCTTTACATTTATAGTTATAAAACAATAAATTTGTAAAAAAAAGAAGTATTGGGTTTTTTTATTATAGAAAACTCAAAAGCACTTCATTTATAAAATACAAAGAAAACATAATTTAATTTTTAAAAAAAAGGAAAGGCTCAAAAGGAACACTTATGAGTCTAACAGGCATTCAAAATCTTTTAAAACAAGATATAAATTAATTTTCATGTTTAACTTGACCAGTTATGTTGAAATCCTTAAATTTAATAACTAATTACTAACTTTTATAATGAATCACAGCCTGTTCAACTTACAGAAGTTCTTCGTGACGACATGTTATCGTTCTGTTCGGATTTTTGCTGTTCTGCAGAAAAAAAGAAACCTACTCTCAAAACCTATTTGGAACCTAAAAAAGTATAGTCGGAAACCCAAAAAGTATAAGCGAGTAGGGGTTTTTTTTCTCCGAAACAGCCGATACTCCGAACAGGCCGGCTAGCATGACGTCCAGTAGAGCTTTTCTTTTCTCTCCTTAGAAGTTGGTAATAATTGAATTATCACTTATTATAGATTGTTTTTTTAAGTATGAATTGAGCTCCTTTTCTTGATAAAAATAGTATTTTATCAATACCTTAGTATACTTTATAATGGAACATAATAACCAGGTTGAAAAAAACGTATTTTATCTGTACCTCATTTCCTTTTTATAATGAAACATAATAATCAGCATGAAAAAACTGTATTTTATCTGTACCAGTTCACATCTCATAAATGGAACATAATAACCAGCATTAAGACTCATTATTTTATCTGTACCTTAGTTCATTTTAATAATGGAACATAATAACCAGTATTAAGAATCCATTATTTTATCTGTACCTTAGTTCATTTTTTTTATAATGGAACATAATAGCCAGTTTGTTAAATTATTCCATTTTAAGAAGAAATGTAAATTTATCTATGGTTTAGAAGTTGAAAAATATTTTTATATTACAGTATAATCTAATTATCTGAATCAATCGAGACTGAGCGTCATTTGGATAATATAAATTAATTATGAAAAATAATTGGATTCAGATTTCATCCAATAAAAGATAGAACTGCAATTTGAGACGTTGACTCTTCGTAAAGTCTTAATAATTGGATTTCGGAAAATTGTAGTTCTACTTTAGAAGTTTAAAACTAAACTTGTATACGTATAATAACCTTCTTTTATAAGATGGAATTATTTTATATATAATATGTATATTGAAAGTTGTAAAAATGGTTTAACGGAAAGTTTTATGTTACAAATGTATGCAGAAGAATTATTAGAGTATGGTTAGTCATCAAGAATGGTTTACGATTTGGAAATGGGTTTAATGAGGCTGTAACAGGAACATTTCATATTTAAAAATTTTAACTTAATACGTTGCCTTAGAAAGTTATTGTGAACTATCATAAAATGCTTGTTTCAAATTTCAAATTAAGGAAATTTACTGAAGTAAAATGTATATATCAAAGATTAATTTTTCATTAATCGTTACACTATGGGTTTTTTGTAGAATAATGGGTATTGATGTTTTGAAATATTCATATTACTGTAATAGAAAATTTATTTGTAATAATATTCGAATTGCTGTTCATTGTAACGGATAATTTAAAGGGGAAAATGTAATAAATCATTAAGTATTTGATACTAGATTTTGAAAAATTGCAATTTTAAAAAGAAACGTATTTTGGTAAAATAATATGGTATACTGTAAGATTTTATGACAGATGTTAACCTATCAATAAAATTTCCTTCTTGATTACGGCTCTTAAAATGATGACTTACAACAAATTACAACACTTTCGACAAAATTAATAAAATCATTATTTTACTTTATTAAATATATTTTTATATAGTTTATTGAAATTACACTTTTGATTTAACAACTTCTTTAAGCTGCACTATATATATATAATATATATATATATATATATATATAATTATATATATAAATATATATATATATTAATAATATAATTTTATATATATATATATATATATATATATATTAATATATTAATATATATATATATATATATATATATATATATATATATATAATATATATATACTTATAATTATATAGTATATATATAATATATATATATATTATATATATATATATATATATTATATATATATTATATATATATATATATATATATTAATAATCATTAAATAATTTAGAAAGTTTTTTTTTATCTTAGAGTGCAGAAAAGGTGGTTTTAGTAGGTTTTGTACGTAACTAATTACCAATGCATTACATGCCTACCAGCTCGATTATTCAAGTATCATACTAGCGCTATACGTTTACGTTTCCAAAATAATATTTGTGAAAATGACTATATTGGAAATTCGAGTTAGGTTATACTTTCTCCAAATAGCACGAATAGGCAAATTGAAACCCATTCATACCCTATTGCATAAAATCGAAAAGCCTTTGGAAGTACAAATGAAAGAATAATATGGCCTTAAACGCTTTTTGATAAATTTTCCACCATATAAATACCTCAATATTTTCCGGCGTATTCTTTCAGTGCAGATTTAAGACATAAAAAGGCGTCTGCACCTTACTACATTTCCATTCCCATAAAGACTAATAATATCGAAATATAGCCAAAGGACTTTTCCTCCTATCAAAATTCCTTATGGAAGATTTTTTTATCGGGAAATAAAAATGGCGGCATATTTCCCCTGCTTGGTCCCCTGTAAGCTCTTTTCTTCCGTGGACAGGTGAACTGAAGAATCTACAAGCGTGACTTGAACCACTGTTTTACGCACTAAATCACATCAACCAAAACCAAACTATGCTAAAGATTAATATTTTTTGGACAAAAGTGGCCCATGTCATTTTTGTATGTACGGCAGTTTAAGGAAGATTTTGCTCGTAAAATGTAAGAGAATAAGATGCAGTGTGAGGCCTAAAATAGAAGCAGAATATTGCTTTTCTCTGAATGTGGGGAATGTCAACAGTGTGAAACTTGCCAATAACGTAGCAATATCGTTTTGCACATTGCTGTTTGTTCTATCTTTAGTAACTAGTAACATAAATATGCTTGTTGTTTAACTTAACTTTGTTTGTTGCATTTCTTCAAAATTAAACAACGTTTATTTTTTATGCACCTTTGGTTGATAGAAGTGACTAATAATATTAGAATCTTGATTTTATGATTGGAACTATTACAAATTATACTTGGAAAATATAGCTACCAAAAAAAGAGTAATACCCTACATTAATTTGCAAAAAAAACTTTTTAACACTTACTTTTCAACGTTACATTAACTTCAGTAATATTTTAGAACAAATTTTGTTTTCAAAAATAATGCTGAGCCAACGAACTTTTAAAACAAACTATGAACTGAAAAAGCACAAAAACTCGAGAGTTGACTTTTTAAAACTTGAGAGTTTATGCCTTTTACTCATTCAACCGGTAAGTATTAAACTGTACGAAGTTATGAAATCGGAATATTCCTTCTTCAATTACCTCATAATCAAAACTTTCTTGGTAATTTTATATTAGAGAATTCCATTGTGGCCGCGATGGGTGTAGTGGTCAGCGCACCTGACTTCCATGCCGTTCACCCGAGTTCGCATACGGGTCGGATTAATCATGGGTTAAATTAGCCCTTCATTCTTCGATAAATGAAGAGTACAGGGGAGACAACCCTTCATTGCATAGGAATTCGTCTGCATCAGGCCACTTTGGCGACGAGTCATCGCCTAAACTGTTGTAAGGAAACGGTTTATCACTTGATTCTTCTCTCGCTGCAACCCTGATTCACGCGAGAGACGAATCCCACTTTTGTATAGCGAGAAAAGAACTAAGAGAACCCGGTTTCCTGTCGCCCGCAAAGCAGACAAGATGACTGGAAGATTCCTTATCAACAAGGGGTTCTTTCACTGGACTCTTCAAATGAGTAATAGGCTTGCTTGGGGATTTAACTGAGGCAAAACTTACTCAAGTTATAGGGCCATAAAAGCTTTCAGTGACAGTGACGTCACGCTTTCCGTCCGGTTTGGGATATCAGCTGTTCCGAAAAGGAAAAACGAACGTGTTCGGAACTGGAAAAGTGTATGAGAGGATTCACGAAGGAAACAACGAAGACGTTGACAACGTTTCATGCGCAAAGTTAAAGAATTTTTTTGCTAATGGAAAAGTGTATTCGATTGCTTTTAAACAACTTTCGCTCTACTTCTTCGAAACAGCCGACACTCCGACATCAACGGAAATCGTGACGTCACTAAGAGCGTCTCTGGCCTTATAAGGTGAGCCGATCGTGACCAACATTTCCTGTGAACAAGGATTCTGAAAGGGTCACCATTTTACGTGGGACGTAGTAAGAATAATCCACTTTGACCAATTACTTACCTAAAAAAGTTGGCGATTATGTCTTGGCATTGGCTTACGCTTTTGTTATTAGCTAAATCAGGCTACTTCAACTACGTCATTGTTTGAGTGAATTGGTCTTCTTTAAAGAAATTAATACCGTGACTGGGGTTCATCGTCGCACTAGCCAAAGGCTACAAAAACGGACGTGTACACCAGCTCATAAGCCAGTAGGCTCGGGCAGCCTTTAATTAACGAACCTTCTGTTAATTTCCATGTAGTTTGCCAGTGTAATAAGGAACAAATCCCTTGGATTCACTATCAGGAAGAATTATCCTGGACTAAAAAAATGTAGTTATAAACTGAAACTGAGGTTATGAAATCGTATCTGAAAATTAAATTTAAATTTTGCAGTATTTAAAAAATACATTGTGTGCAAATACTTGCTTACGACATTTTTTAAAAAAACGTTTAACAGAAACTTTGAAGCAAAACAATATTATTAATTACTGTCATTAATACTCTAAATTATTTATTTACTTTTGAAACATTTTATTAAAAATAATACTCATTACTCTTAAGCCCTGCTATGCTCTTTGACATTTATTAAAGTTTTCCCGTGCGTAAAATGTGTTTGCCACCAAATTATTCCTCTTCCCAAAGAAAAACTTTCATTTATACCGAATGAATTATTTCACCAAAACGTTATTTTTTAATAAAAAGTTTTGTTTAATGATATGAAACGAAAAATGTAAAAATGCCAAATACTTGAAACGCTCTAAATGCGTACATGCCCCATTAATTTTAAATCCCTTCTGAATATTTTCCAACGACTGCAAGCATTTTATTTGACCAATGTAGAGTATAATTTTTTGGTATCAACTTGAATGGAAACATTTGATAAACAAATAATGTGCCAAAGTAATCATATTTATCTTTTTTTTATTTTTAATATATATTATAAGTAAGGTATAGATATCGAACTTGTATAGATTATAAGCTGTTTTTTAATCTAACCTCTAAAATGATATATTATACTAATTCACACTCATAATTACAAGGACACTCGGTGATATGAAACGAATTATTAATAACTGCCATTAATAAAAATTTACTTTTGAAACAATTTATTAAAATTTCTACCCATTACTCTTAAGCCCGGTATTTAAAGTTTTTTTTTAATTTTAAAAACTGTTATTGAAAAAAAAATGTCAATTAATACAAAATGATGTATAATGCTAATTATGAAACTGTTATTGAAAAAAACTGTCAATTAATACAGAATGATGTATAATGCTAATTATGAACCCTAGACATTCTTGAACAAACTAAAAAAAAATTAAGTTTTATAATTCGAGTCTATACACCATATTGTAATAACACAAAAAGTATTTTTATTTCACTTATAACTTCCAATGTTTAAAAAAGCACAAAATATTTTGTATCCATATGATTATGAGAACCAGTATATATGTAGTTACAAATTGATATAAAAAATAATATAAGTTACTTTAAAAGTTTTTAACTTTTAACACATTTAATCTAAATAACTGTACTTTTAAAAATATTTACTAAACTCGAACTTCAAATTTATTTTATACCAGAGCTTTCAATTTATTTTATGAAAGGGACTCCCGTCTACTGAATTTACAGAAATCTCAATTGATTACAATTGAAAAAAAAACTTTAATAAAAACTTACAGAAATTTCGTTTTTCTTTTAGAAATAAATACTTTAATGGATTGGCTACATTTCCCTTTAAAAATAACAGTAAAACAAGTTTCCACTAGGATGAAACAAAAAATCTTATTAGCTCTTAATAAAAAGTGTGAAATGTAAATAAATCAGTTTCAGCACAAAATTAACTTTTAATACTAACGAAAATATGTTAAAGTATTTATTAATACAATTTCAATTTTAACCAAATGTCACTTTTAATAAAATGACATTTTTCACGTTTTGTTTGTATTTTTCATATTTTATTTTCAAAAACAGGAAAAGTATGCTTCATTAAAATTTGTGGTTTTACTTATTAAGACAATTTTGTTTATTTTAATAAAGAACATTTTTATTTCAATATACTATTAATATATTTTTTTAACCTTTTGCAATTAGAAATTTTTTAAACTACGTAAATTAAACAAGCATTAAAAAAAGTTTTAAAAGAAAGAAAAGATGTTCCCCCCCCCCCCCCCCGATTGAGTTTATAATTAAAAATAATTAAAAAATAATTATAAATTACAAAATAAAGAAAAATAAATCAACTGAAATAACATTTAATTAATGTACGACACATATTTACGCAACTTAAACAAAAGAAAACGTAATACTTTGCCATTCCCGACCTTTCAATTAAATTCGTTGACCTTTAAAAGAGCTTTTGTATATATTTAATATTTTTTTTATCTAGATTATCTTTTAAATATACTTATGCGTGTTTAATTTTTAAAAAATACATTTTTTATGTAAAGCATTTGAGGCCATATAAATTTGAGTATAGCTTTTAAATACAGCTGTCAATCATTGTAAAGATTAATTATATAGTAATGGAATAAGATGTATACGTTTAACACAACAGTTCTTAATTTTTTGTACTTGTGAGTTTGATGGTATTTCTATTTTTCTTGATTTCTATTATAAAAAACTAGTTTTTAAAAAAAAAAACTTGGCGTTGCATGGGAGTACCCTTAACCAATTAAAGCTCTATTTCTGAATCCATTAACACCACCATTACCGAATAAAAATGTTACGTTTAATTGTTTTTTATTTGTTTTTCATGTTACTAAATTTGTCCTACATAAATAGTTCCGCACTATAGTCTTCAAATTTGTTTATTTCAATAAACTTATAAAAAAAATAATGATTTAAATAGTGCTATTATGTATGCACCTTTGGCTGAAAATGGGTTAATAACATGGGTTAGATATCATAGTTAAAGTATTAGATTGGCAGATCACGTGACCTCCAATGCTAACGACGAGACGCGCATGAATACCAGAATAAGAGGGCAAATCGGCCAGTGTTGCCACCACATTAAGGAGAAAAATACTATGAAAAGTACCGTTTAATTATAAAATTACAAAAAAAAATACCTTAAAAATACTAAAAAAGCGTTTAACGTTTTTTTTAAAGTCACTAAAAAGATTCCATAATGCAGCTATTACTTATATGGTATTTTTTGTAATTTTAGAATTAAACGGTATTTTTCGTAGTATTTTTCTCCTTAATGTGGTGGCAACACTGGCCCATTTGCCCTCTTATTCTAGTCTCCTTGCGCGTCCCGTCGTTAGCATTGGAGGTCACGTGATCTGCCAATCTAATACTTTAACTATGATATCTATGGTTAACAACACTTGTATAGTATCAGTATGTAGACTTTTATTTTATGCCAATCGATTCCCCTCCCCACTAGTCAGCAAACCATCAGGATATGTTATAACTATCCTATAATGATGTTAGCAGAATATTAAATTGGATGTCCGATGGGATCCCGTCCTTTCCAGAAGCTTAAGGGCTTCTCCGAAAACTAATGTAAAAAAGTATAATGTGCAGATTATCTCCATTATTAATTAGCCAAATTATCTCCATTCCCGTCATGCAATAACGTAGCAAATATATCTCAATATTCTCTGCAACATATAATTACAATTAAAGAGCTTAGTGGAAGAACATGCTAAGTGACATTTTTGTAAAAATTGATATTTTTGTCTCAATGAACATGTTATTCCCTCATTCAAAGATAACAAGATTCAATACGAGTTTAGTACATTTTTTAAGTTTTGTATGTGATGTTTTTAACGTATCTAAGTGCAAACTTAAAACTTTAAAGCAAGTTTTCTCGATTTTACTTTTTTGTCACTTAGCACGTTCTTCCACTAAGCTCTTCAATCAATTCCCAACTTCCTTAGACATCCGTATGTACCACTTCTGACCAAAGACGAAGAAGGGACAAGACTAGCGCCGTGTGAGTGAAACTTTTTTGAAAAGTGTATACGTTCCATTGCAGTATCAATATTCCTCCATTTATTAACATTTGTAACAATTTAATCGATTTGTGTTAATCTTTTCAAGCAAAAAAAGCTTCAAAATCAAATGATTTTAAATCAATATAAAAATCAAATTATAATGTACGAATTTCTGTTACAGATTAAACTCAGAAAGATTGCTTTTTCATACTTTTACTTAATTTTCGCTCGCGCTGAAATTTCTTTCAAATTAAAAAATATATTAAATCATATACTTACAACTATTTATATAAACCTTATATTTTATACGAAATTAAGTTTGTCACCAACATTTTTTGATCGCGAATATTTAATTAAAAAAATTATTAAAAATTACATTTTATCTTTTTTACAGTCAACCTACATACTCCGACAGTTAATGCAAAAAAAATATTAGTCTTATTAATACAAACGGCTTAAAAAAATTCTCACCTTTACCAAAAAAAGCATATTTAAATTTGTCTTAAAATTATTATCAATGAGGTAACAAAATTTTTGGGAACAGTAAAAAAATTTGTATAATTTTTAAGGGCTTTAATATTTAAGGTTAAAAAAAGATGCTAACCATTTTAAAAATAGTTAAATTAAAATGTTTAAAAGCCTTTATTTGGATGAAAATAGATTTCTTCAACGTAATTGGATTTTTTATTGCTTTTTGCTTTAAATAGGTCCGTCATTTCACCTAATATCTGTTATAAACAAGCTACCTACTTTAAAAAAATATGTTTATTAATATTTTTGACTGCATATTACTTATACTGCAAAATCTTTAGGAATTCACTTATCCATAATCAGTAAAAATTTATTTAAATTTAAAACACTTCAATTGAAGATCTTAGTGGAAGAAGTGCTAAGTGACAAAAAAGTGAAAACCAGAAATTAAGCTTTGAGGTTTTTGGTTTGCACTTAAATATGTTAAAAACGGTTCTGGCAAACTGTAAAAATACACTTAACTTAAATTTTATGAAAAAGTTGAAACTACTTGTTATCGTTAAAGAAGTTAGTAATATTTTCTATTGACACAACAATTTCAATTTTTTTTAAATGTCACTTAGCACGTTCTTTCACTGAGCTCTTCAATTCTCTTTTAATATATTTAAATTTGGAGTTGCTAATTTTAACTGATGATACTATCAATGTCAACAAACTACAGCTATTATTCCACAATTAACAAGAACGAGTGTTTCGTCCCATAATTCCACGAAATCTAAAAATCCCTGCTAAGAAATCCCATGCCAACACCACATTACGTCAAGAAAAAAAAACCATCACATCCATAATCCTTCTTCCGAGATTTTCCTTTATAACTCTCATATCCTGAGAAAAATATCTCGAAGAAATGATGAATGTTGCTGATAGTCTTGGAGTCATGGCCATAAGCGCACTTAACAACAACTTTCACTCTATAACTCATAAAGAAATTCGGTCCTTTCAGAGGTATACTGGTGTGGGTCATGTTATCTTACTTTAAAGAAAAATTTTAAATGTGTAGAGAATTTCCGTTGATGACTTAAACTCACAAAGAAAAAAATATCTAATTTGATTCTGTAGCACACAGAAAAAAATATTTTGTAAAAAAAAAACAGAAATTTGTTGATACCAAAATTATTTTTTTTGGTCAATATACCACCAACAAAAACTTGCTGTCAATGCCAAATAATTATATTAATTTCAACAAAAGCTTAGTCGGTTCCGACTTTGGATTTTGCTGGTTTAACGAGTACGCCTGTCCCAGTGTACTCTGGGACCACCTTTGTTTTAAGGGATATTTTTTCCAGCACGATTGCGTTTATAGTATGATTGTTAAAGAAATGGAGAACAAACAACCAGTCTTTTCAATTTGCTCAAATCAACTCAACAAAACATGTATTTTTAGGTAAAACTACTCGATTTTTTTAAACCAAGTAAAATATTGTTAAGTCAATAAAATGTGTCGACCAAACACGTCGATAAAAAAAATTTGGTTCTACCAACAAAACATTTTTTCTATCCACCAAAAGAAAAAGTCAGTCTAGACTAGAAAAGTTGAAAATGGCCTTTATGGCTAAGTGGTTGCTGACCCTCCGACCTAACTATGATTAAACAGTTGTATCCCTCCATGGCCTCCCATAAATTTTTCTTCTAAAGTAAAGAACAAATATCTCCGCAAACAATCATTAGCTATTATTAATCTTTAAAATCACTCCGACAAAAGAAAATAACAAAACTGATTTTTTTACAGTAGTATTCTCCGCTGAATGTTAAATCTTTCTTACAGTATAAAACTGTAAATATGATTATTATTTAATTCTTTTTCACATTTTTGGGCTCAAGTTAGGCTATTATATCAACTAAACTTTGGAATGACTTTACTGGAAATATTTAAATGGTGAATAATTCTCTTATTAATCAAACGTATATTTTATCAAAAATAAATTAATTAAATTTATGTATTTTATTATTAATTCATTTATAGTGGACTTTATTACTTACACAAAAGATATCTCCGCAAACACTCTACACATAATACGGTTTTGCAATACTTTGTAACTTTAAATTAATAATTTTAATATTGATCAAATTCTTTTAAGACTACTTTCAAACAAAAATTTGCAAATATGAACTCATAAGAAATATTTAATCTAAAACCAAAATTAATTTAAGGCTGAATAGCCTTAATTTTATTGCCTTAATTTTAATTTGAAGATTTGAAATTAAAATTTACGACTACAATTAATTGAGAAAATCTCTAAGAATATAATTTTTCACATAAAACGAGTCTCTTATTATTGAGAGGTTCAAGAGACGCAACGTTACTATTATTATATTTTGTCCTAGTTTTCACTAGTAAGTCCTTAAGCCTACACTACAAAATCATAAAACTTTAAAAACATCCTTCTTGTACATACACTAGTCTTGTTCCGAGGAACATATTTCCGCCTACATTTTTACCATCTCTTTTCATTACTATTATTATTTATATTTTTTTCTAAAGTTTTCGTGTTGACTGGACGACGCCAATCGGCTTTGTCGACTCGGTTCTCGCTCCTTTAACACTGAGGTGGGATATTTTCCGCCTCCCTGGTGTCTCATAAAAGAAAACTGTTTTCGACGAAATGAAATTGCTTGGATTGAGCCTTTTGTTGTTTATTTCATTTTTTGTGTTTCTGTTTTTGTTGCTTTGTGCGATATTTTAGAAGAAATAAATTGTGGTGTGTTTTTGGTGTAGTTGTTTTAAGTGCTTGTATTGTGTTTCACGGGTGAACAACATGATTTTAAATAAATATATTTGTAAAATAGAATAATGGCATATTTCTTCTGTTTGCGTGACTTTGAGTTAACGGTTTTCTAAAGAGTGTTTTCAACTGTTGAATAACGCTTACTCCAATTATGAAAATTTACTATTCTCACGTAAAAATGTAAAACTTTTGGAGAAACTACTTATTATTTATATCGCTAGTAAGAATATTTAAATTTATTTTCATGTGATGTGGTTTAAAGTGTCAATCTCTTGTCACGCCTTTACGCTGTCAGATATACGTAAAATTTCCTTGAAAGTAAATATTTTTAAAATTTAATTAAAAATTTAGTTTGATCAATTATTACCGCCGTTACTTACTCAATTTTAAAAAATCATCAATGCGGAAAAGTTTTATGATTTATCTAAATTTAAAACTTAAAACAGCAAATTAATTTAGCAATTTATATAAATTTAGCATGCAAGTAAGAACTAATAATAATTTTCTTATCTCCATAAAAATTATGCATCAAATATATGTGCTCAAGTTCCAATTACAATCAATGTTCATTTTTAATTCCTTAAAAAATAAAATTTTCTATTATATTAACTCAACCTTACCTTATTACCTCATTCTTTATTACTTATTAAAAAAAGAAAGTCATTTTTGTATAGTTACCGAAAGAAATCATTTTTCTTGGAGATCTAGTTAAAAAGTTTATACCTTGGAATATTTTCGGTGTTCCTAATTGCATTGAAATACTTAAGTCAACTTTTGCTCATGGGCGTTTGATTTGAAAACTAGAGATAACAATGGTGAAAAAATACTACAAAGGAAATCCACTTTGGAATTCAGAATTTGTTTTAAGTGTATCAAGGTATTCCCTTCGTCATTAAAAAATTTATACTTTAAAGAATTTTTATATTGTTACTCTTTGTATTGAGTTTTATTGTGATACTTTTAGGTTTTACAGGGATTATTATACTTTTAAAAAAATGGGGCTTAAAATCTTCTTTTCAATTTTCATCCAGGTTATTATTAATATTAAAAGCAATTAAATTTTTTAAAAAAGTCATATTTTACCTGGAAATGTTCCATAGTCTGTTACGCAAGTAATTCTTTCTTTAAAACTTTGTTATTAGAATATGTAATTTTTGCTCTTTAATCTGCATTTCTTTACATTGTTTTATTTGCAAAAAAACACAACACTATTAGTTTGTCAGCTAATTTAATTAATGTTTATTTAAATAGAAATTACAGTTAAATTTATAATTCAGTTACCAGAGACAAAAATAAAACTTATGTACAAATAAAAACAAATCCGTTCTGGATAACCAATTGTAGAAATCGATTCTAAATCCGACCAATACTGACAAAATCCTCAAGAAAATAAAATAAATTGGGTACATTTTAAGAATAAAACTATAATATGTGATGTCTGGAATTTGCCAAAGAATCACCTTTTTCGGTTTTACATTATCTGAGAAACGATGAAAAGTTTCGATCCTATTCGTTAAGATTCGTCAAGGTTCGTTAACATTCGTTAAGTTATTCCATCTTGAAAAGTTCAAGATGGAATAACTTAAGAATTATTGAAGATGTTTAGTATATTTTTATTTGTAGATTATTTACCTGTAATCTCATAACTAAGTTTACTATAGTTTAAAATAAACCGTTTATTAATTCAAATAGTTCCAAGCATATTCTATTTTAACAGGCGTTAAAACGAAACCTAGCGTAAAAACGTGTGAAAACTACTTTCACTTGTTTTAAAAACAATATTTGCCCTTACAAGTTGATATATACAATCAAAAACTATTCAAAAACCCTTTTTGAGTTAACTGAAATGTTTCTGAAAAGATAATAGATCTCCTGTTAATGAATGTTAATGAGCTGAATGCCTCTGACGTAAGCGCAAAGTATTTACTAATATCTGTCAAAACTACAAAACTATGGGCCTTAAGCTAGGTTAAGGTGTCTGCTTCGAGATTTAGACTTCTAAAAATAGTTCGAATCCCACCTACTTCCTATGATTCGGATATGTACTGGAAAGCTGCAGCTTTTTTCCGAAATGTTTAAAAAAAGTTTCAGAATTTTTAAGCTACGAAATACTTGGAAACGCTTCTTAAAACTTCATTCACTGTGTGTGCAGATCTGCCCCATATATTCAGAAAAATTTATTTTTTTCAATTTCAGAAATATATATTTCAGAAAAGGTTTTTACAGTGTGCTTCAATCAATTTTTTGTATGTCTTTCTTTCTATGTTATTAAAACTAAACACGGTTGTGAACGTCCTGTGCTGTCAATGAAAGTTCATTTACAAAGTTCTGCTTTACAAATAACCAAAATATAAGATTTATTAATATTTACCTTTTGCTTCTAGGTATATACGCCTACAGGTTTTGAAAGATATACAGCAACATACTGCGTAGGAGGCTACAGAATTCATTTTACTTTGTGGGATACATCAGGTGAAATAAGCGTTTTAAATACGCATTTTTAAATACTTTAATGTTGAAGTTCAAACTTTTATTATTTTAAAAAAATTTAGAATTGCATTTACAAGGTTTGCAAAAAATAAATTGTAAATTTTATTTTGCAAACTCATTAATAAGTTGACATTATAATAAAATAAGTTTTCAATTAAAAAAGCTTAATTGCTTAGATTATGGAAAAATCAAAATAAAGAAAAGTTGGTTTAAAAAACTCTCTTTTAAGTAATATAAAAACGAAATAAATGTTTCAGTTGCAATGATAACAAAGTGTATCGTAAATAAACAAATAAATTTGATAATATTATAGAAAAATGTAAATAAGCACAAGTTGTTTTTAAAAACTTTTATTAATTAAACTAAAGAAAACTTTAAATAAACCAATAAAACAAAAAATTTGTTTTATTTTCAAAGTAAAATCCTACAACTCCGTGCTATTGCATATTTACATTTATTGAAGCAGCAAATCAGAAACAAAAATTTCTATATGCATAAAATAAATACAAAATAACAAATACTCAACTTTCATTCGTTACGACTGAACTTTGAACATAAAAAAGACAAGGTATCTAAACTTTGCGTGCATGTGCATCGGGTCATGTACCTTTTACAGGCTTTTTTCTGAAAATGTGTTGTCCGCACAACATTAGGGAATCTCCGATGGGTGAAATTGAAACTATTGATTCACATACGCTTTTATTTGGTGCAAGTTGAAAGGAAAGGAAGGATTAGCATAAAAATCATTTAAAATGCTTCGAAGTGTAAAATGTTTCTTTTTATTTCCAAGAATCCTTTTAAGAAAGAAAAAAGAATTTTAAAAAATCTTATGACTATGGATTGCTTTATGTTGATAGAAATTGATTCTTTGTTTAGCAGAATAGTTGTTTTGTTTTAAGATAAATACGAAGAAAGGGGGTGCTATTTTTTTAAAAAAAATTATCGGTTAATTATTGTACGATGCAAATTGAAAAATTGGTTTATCACTTAACCATCAACCCAAGGTATTTTAATCAATGCAAGGTAATTGATTTTTTGTTGATAGAAATTGATTCTTTGTTTAGCAGAATAGTTGTTTTGTTTTAAGATAAGTACAAAGGAAACAGTATTAATTTCATTTGTTTAGTTTATTTAGATTAATTTTTGTAGGATGCTCATTACCAAATTATTTTAACAGTTAACAGAACATATCTATACAAGGTATTTTAGTCCTAGTAAAAGTTTGACGCAAAAGTAAATGAATAATATTTTACAACATATCCTTCAAAGTATAATAAAATCTTAAATCAAAAATCAATTAATAGTTATTCAAAAAATAGTATTTACATCGTTTAAAAGGTATGACTATAGGATAAGAATTCGTCCCTTGGCTGTCTATATGAATTTGATAGCTAATAGTTTTTAATTCTCTCCACTATTATTCTTTTAATCTATTCATTAATAGTTATTCATACTATCTCTACTAAATAATAATATTCGTTAAGAAAATATGTCTACTCATAAAAATATTACATTGCTAGAATAAGCAATTATAATCATCATATATAGAATTCTTGCTATTTTGATAATCAATCGGGGAACTTATTTATCATAAGTCTCTACTTTAGTTATGTACTGCAAATGAAGTATATTATTGATGTGTTTTTGTTCAAGGTTCATCTGCGTATGATACAGTTCGGCCTCTTTCTTTTAAAGATGCCAATGTCTTTCTTCTCTGTTTTTCTATTGGGTGTCCAGATACTTTGGACAGCACCATACACAAGGTAATAGATATAGTAATAAATTTAATTGTGACACACGTAACAAGCTATTTTGTTTTATTAAATTTCCTTTAGTTATGTTATATGCCATTTCTTCAGACATTGTTTTGCTATGTTTTACCAGATTAGTTCGTATTTCTTTTATGATTAATTAACTTTTACTTGACGCATAATTTTTTTTATTTCACCCTTATCGCATCAATTTTATTTTGTATTGCTTAAGCATCCAATTTACGAAGAGCTTAAACTTCAGACCTTCTACATCTGTCAATTGCAAAACATATATTTTATCATACAACGGTCAATCACTCAGCAATTTTCATGACCAATAATATGCTGTCTGTGGAAAGACTGACATCGAAGGTTGGACTAGCTACAAATGAGTGTCTTTAAAAAGAAAAACCTTAAAATGTTGTTGCTGTGCCGCCAAAGCATAGCCTGGAAGGCAGGAGAGAGTGCAGTAGCTTCCGTTGGCACAAGGCTTTAAGCATTCGAAGGTGGAAGACTGATTTCTGCTCCGAGAGGGCACCACCTCCTCAATTTAGGCACATCGCTGGAGGGGAGGGGCTTTTTTTCTCCAGACAACCTACACCCATAGTAACTGCCGCTATGACCGCCCGCATATGACTTTCGGACCGCAAATTTAACGAGCATTTCTCCGCATGTACTCCAGACAACACAAATATCCATGCCTTAACCAGGATTCGAACCCAGCCCACTCGCTTCACAAGCGAGGGTAGAAACCACCGTACCGGCTGGGAGACATAAACTAAGAAGAAAAATGTATGAGCTTCATTTGCCTTCGTTTGTAGCAAAAAAAATTACATTAATGTAATTTTTTTCGTATGAAAACTTTCATGCATCATTAAAGTACTTCTCCAGACAGATAAACTATTCTTGATCTAGATAGACTCCTTGTTTTCGTGATTCTATCGATGCATGTGTCTGTGTATGTACTTACCAACCATACCCTTAATTGCTGAAGTGATGATTTTTATAGATTAATGGACGCTTCATGCGAAAGCATTTTTTGAAAATATTTTTCATATGTTGTGTTATTTTCTATTTTATTCTTAATTTTTGCATACTTGCAGTGGTATGCAGAGATCCAACAGCACGGAAGCAAGAACGTACCTATTATCCTGTGCGGGTGTCAAAACGACTTGCGCAGTGACCCTGACATTCTTTGTGAATTGGAAAAAGTTAAACAAGCTCCAGTCACAGCAGAACAGGTCAGACATAAATTGTTACTCTAGGAATATAATACAAATACAAATACAAACAAAAATTGTCGACCAACAACAGGCCAGAGGCCCAGCAAGGTTGGTCCAAAATAAATCTAATACAATACCAGTTTCCAATGTCCGTCAAGTTTCTTCTTAAAATCTTCTACTCTCTTTGAATGCACAACATAATCTGGTAAAGCATTCCACTCATTGACAACTCTATTGTAAAAATAATGTTTTCTTACCTCCCTTCTAAAGCTCGATTTATTCAATTTCTGATCATGTCCTCTGGTCCGACTAGTTAAGGTAAAACCTAAGCCCTCCATGTATCCCTGTTTTATGAACTTGAATAACTGAATTAAATCACCCCTAGCTCTCCTGTTTTCCAGGGAATACATGTTTAAAGATCTTAATCTGTTATCATAATCAATACCAGATAGACCCTTAATCATTTTTGTAGCCCTATGATGAACTTTTTCAAGCAACTCTATATCTTTCTGAGGAAGGGAGACCAAAACTGAACAGCATATTCCAGATGTGGCCTTACCAATCCCCTATACAATGGCAAAATAATCTCCTTAAATTTAGAAGTTATACTTTTTCTAATATATCCCAACATTCGATTGGCTTTCTTACTTGCCTCAACACACTGCTTACTCATTTCGAAATCATTGCTCACCAAAACTCCTAAATCTCTAACGAACTCACTATCTTGGATACTTTCTTCCTGTAAAACATAAGAATGATTAACATTGTTCTTACCCAAATGCAAGGTTTGACATTTGTTAACACTGAACGACATGCCCCAGCTTGAAGCCCATTCAGTAATTTTCGTAAGATCATTTTGTAACTGCTCAATATGCTCAACAGAATTTACTGCACTCGTCACTTTTAAGTCATCTGCAAAAATACTTAACTTGCTATTCAACCCCCAGCTGATATCACCAATAAACATAATAAATAAAATTTGTCCTAGTACAAAGCCCTGAGGCACTCCACTTACAACCTCATTCCAATCAGAGTACTTACCATTAATGTGAACCCGTTGTTTTCTATTCGTCAACCAATTTTTAATCCAACGGACCACAGCAGTCCCCAACCCAAATCTTTTCAACTTAAATAACAAAGCTTCATGAGAAACTTTATCAAAAGCCTTTTGGAAATCGATGTAAATATCATCAACCATATTGCCTTTATCAATCTCTTCTGTAACAGTATCATACAATTTTAAAAGATTAGTTGTACAAGACCTACCTTTTCTAAAGCCATATTAATTATCTGAAAGCAAATTATTAGTTTCCAAAAAAGTCATTATACGCATTTTCAACAATGTCTCAAAAACTTTACCTAAAACAGATGTAAGACTAACTGGTCTGTAATTACCCGGATCAGATTTAGGCCCTTTCTTGTACAATGGAGTAACATTCGCCAATTTCCAGTCTGCTTTATAATATAACATACAAAGCTTTATAATATAACAATTTTAATTTAACTGTTATTGTGCAAAGTCTACTTTATTTTAAGAGAAGAAATGGACACATAGAGCAGTTGGTAGTTGTCTCTATGCCAACAACACTCGTTGCGTAACATTGTTAGGTAGTTATATTTAAAATTAAATAAAGTTTATATTTATATGGTTGTGAGAATAAAACTTTATTTTATATGAAACTTGCAGTCTTCTTTAAACTTCTTGGTTTGGACACCCATATCTGTATCTAAAGTAATCAAAATATAAGATCTACATCACAGTATAATTCCGAATTATGATGAAACTCCACTGTGTCATTCTCCACGCAGGCCCTAGGCGTGTCCCGGCAGATCCAAGCCACGACCTACGTCGAGACTTCCTCCCGCACCTGCCCTCGCGGTGCCCGGGAAGCCTTCGAGATCTCCGCCCTGGCCGCCCTGGGGAAACTCAACAAGAACCACATCATGAGGACCCCCCTCGTGACGGGCCCGCCCGGACAACCGAAGGACGCCAAAAATGGACGCCACAAGAACGTCCTCAAGGACGACATGAGGGACAGGACGCGGAACTGCACGCTCATGTGAGGACCAGAATCGCTAGATGTCGGCTTTACTAATGTATAGGCAGAGTCGTGGCAACCCTAATTCGACAGGGTCAAGACCAACAAGCTTTTGCCAACCTTTTTGGACATTTGACCACCTGTTGGTCTCTTCAATAGTCTTTACTTGTGTTTGTATTATTCTGGTGAGCGCACAGCGGGTCGTTTTTCTCTGTCTCAACAAGGCCAAATAAGTTAGAATATCAGGCTTTGACAAAAAGCGGTTACGCTATGACAGCGTATGGAAGGGACTACACCTTTGAAAGCGCCACTTGAGTGAAACGACGGTAATGGTTATAAAATGAGCAAAGCTTTGTTTGAGTTGGTAGGAACGATTTTCACCGCTTTTCACAAGGCCCATCCAATCAAGTTCAGCTGTACTGTCACAAACACGGATAAGTATTTTTCGATAAGACTAGTTTAAATACAATGCTAATTTTTTGGGATGTCAAGGCCTGATTCTCTATTCAGTTTGGCCTTGGTCTAAACAAAACTGTTGCTATGGCCAAATATAAAGGGATTCTAGTAACACCATTTTGTGACTGAAAATATATCAATGTTTTCACATCCTTCACTTTCTTATTTTAAATCAACTCATACTGATTGTTAGAGTTGCATTACAAAAAAATGAGAGATGGAAAAGAATTAATGTATTTCAGATTTGAATCACATACTCCGTCAAACGGTATAATTACCATTATACCTGGCCATAAAACCCGGTTTTTTCGAAATAGAAAGGCACAGTTACTACGTTACTAGCAAAGACGTCATACTTGACGGCTCATGGCTAAAATCAGGCCATGTTAACCATCGCCACTCTTCCTCCAAGACGTTACCGAAAGCATTTTCACTCTTCAGTAATTGGCTTTGTGTACCCACGTGACATGCAAATACGTGATCATGGGTGGAGCTTCGATGTCACGTGTGCACATAAAACCAATCACTGACAAGTAAAAATGCTTTCGGTAACATTTTGGGGAAAAGAATGGCGATGACTGTCGAAAATATGTTCCTGGTTTTGTCTCTCCGTGTATGGTGTATTTCAAGAGATGTATTTTCTTGGGCATTGGAAGGAAGCGATCGCCAACTCGCCAAAACTATTAGTTGTCATGACTCTTCTGTACTTATTAGTACAAGACGACATGGAGTGATTCAAACCGAAGTGTCTGTGCCTCAGTATCAGATGTGTATAGCTACAGGTTCACCGGTAAGCAATGGAGACAAGCGCAATGCTTATTAACGGAATTCGAATATTTTAGTTCGGATGTAAATTTTTATTTTTATAAAAGTGAACATTCGAAGGCACAATTTGTTTTCTGTTCTTACTACAATTACTACTACATTTTTAAACTAATTTAAATTGTACATCTAAAAAGCAAACTAAATTATTTTGAGTTTTAATTTTTTGGAATGTTTATATTCTTCAGGTTCTGAGGTACAGATATGAAATAAATGGCGTCGTATTTTGTATTGTTTTGTATGTGTAGATGTGGGAGTCGTTTGGGACAAGTGTAAAACGGGACAAGTGTTTTTTCGAATATTTTGAGCCATAAACTATTGACATATATTTAAAAATGACGTGCAAACACATATTATTTGCGTTTAATTGGTGCAAGTTAGGAATAATTATACAAATCTGATTAAAAGCATATTGTTTTTTAAATTTTTAAAACTTTATTGGTAGTTACTGGAAACATCTTTATACAGCTTTTCACCAGCACAATGACCTACGCCCTATTTAGACAAAACTCATTTCCCCAATAAGAATGCGTCGTTCAAAATGTAAGAGCCATATAATTGTAGAACATTTTTGTTTCTCATAAAGTTTATAATGTATGGAAACGAGAAATATACGTTTCGGGCTTAAATGTTGTAAAAAATGGTATTATGTAATGTATATCATCTCACCAATAGAGGGCGCTACGGCGCTAGTTATGTAACTTCGCCCACGATTGTGGCAGAAATAAATTTGTCTTAAACCGAAAAGGATGCTTGAATTTTTGCTGAGCATCCACCGTCACTAAAATTATTGATATTTACATTTCAAAACGTAAAAATGTTCTTATAAAAATTCAGCGGTTTTCAATGTCTCTATGTAGACAGTATTTTCGATTAAACAAACGCATAAAAATTCATTGCAATTTAGGTTTTTTTTAATTAAATGATGTTTACTTTTAAAATTTAGGTATAAATTATATATTCATAACATATTTCTGCTTTGTTCTTTTACAAAAAAAACTCTTTAAAGTTGAAAGATTAATGCGTAAAAATTATGTCTAAATTTAAATTTATTACTTACAAAAAATACTTCTATAGGCCTGTCATACTTTAATGGGAAAATCAATGACGTTTTAAATGACTTTTTAAGGGATAACTTGTAAGTAGCATTTGGGGTATTTTCACTTTCTTTTATGAGTAAGGTGCTTTATTTTGTGTACCTAAAGTAGAGATATTTTGAAATTTTCCGTTTATTTAAGCTATAATGTAGTGGCTAATCACTCATTGTTTTTTACGAGTGTACACGAAATTCCAGGGATTGGAGTAAAGCGTTACTTCTAACAGTTGCTTTTTTCTGTTAAGCTGAGTATCTCGGTTAGATTTTTCAGAAAGTAACTGTAACTTAGTTACTTTTAGTGGTAACGGAGTAACTAAAATTTTCTTAATTTTCCATTACTTCTCACGCCGGTCCTTACGGATCTTTTCTGTAGCTCGACGTTTATTTTAAACTTAACTATTTAAAATTTAACTTTTAACAACGTTGAATTTTCATTATTAGCTTTTTTCCGATGGTCACTATTTTTTTAATATCGTGGTTCTCTATCAAAAACGGTAAGATGGTTAAATTGTTGGTTTCTTATAACTTGAAATTTCTAAATGTAACTGCAATTCGTTAATTTTCATATTAAGGGGGGCGATACATGTAACCACATGAATTTTGATCGTTTTTCAGAGACGTTATTATAAGAGAAGAAATACATGAATCGTTTTAAAATTCAGTATGTTTATACATTATACATTAAAATACAAAAATCAGATTTTTTTGTTTTAATTTTTTCAAAATGGCCGCCATAGTAACTCATCTCCTGAGACCCTCGCGGATAAAAATATCAATCGGCGGGCGTTCTAGCATCTGCTACAGTGATCTGAAATCAAAATTTTTGATTTGAAAGTGTTCAGAAAACTTACATCTAGTTAAACCAATAAAAATACAAGAAAGTTGAAAAATTGTAAATTGGCACGCCTCAGAAAAAAAATTCGATTTTTTACCCTTTTTTCAAAGGTTTTGGGTTTAAAAAAAACCCCAATTTATAATTTTTTTGCATTTTTGAGGTTTAACTAGAAAATAAGACTATAGAGAGGACGTATGCCAAATTTCATAAGGATCGATTGAGAACTTTTTGAGTTATCTTGCCCGCTAATTTTTAAAAAAATAGTTTTGAGATAAACGTGCTTAAAGTTTTGACAAAGCCCTCAAGCGCCTAGTTGAGATGAAGCATTTAAATGAGTTTATAATCAATAAATAATGCGAATTTCATTCTAAAAATTTTCAGGCATATTTTTGAGATGTTATTTTAACTATTTATGAAATAAAAAAAATCAATTTTTACATGTATAGCCCCCCCCCTTTAAGTAACTGTAATTAGTTACTTCTCAAATAAAGTAACTGTAACAGAATTACTTTTTAAAAGTAATTTTCCAATCCCTGCGAAATACATAAATATCAAAGTGGTGTAGAGCACTTTAATTTTCATTTGCAATCATTGTTCCCAAAAGACTCCTTAGGTGTTATAAATGTTTAAAAAAATATATATCATTATAAAAATAGATGTGTTCCTCCATGTCTGTGAATTGATAATTGTTATATTTTGTCTACAAATACTATTGTAGGTGACATGTTGATAGATTGAAAAAAACTTGTGAAAGACGATTGCTTCATGTTAAACAAAACAGTGTTGCAGTATGAAATAGAGCTTATTAGTATAGTTTATTTTTCTTTTTCTTTAAATAAAAATTATATTTAAAAAATTGCAGCCATATGAAAATATTTTGGCATTATCTCTTATTTACCAAATTTTCGTCCTTTATTTTGTGATAATAAAAAGTTAACTAAAATTGTGATTGAACAAATATTGTGGATGCTGTTTTGGGGTTATTAAAAAAATTAAATGCAACTTGGTGATTTTTGCTGTTTGGATTGATATCTGCCTAGATTCGATCCATCGAACTTTAGGACCATTCATTAAACCAGCTGACAATTCATAACTTCGCACCATGCTGCTCGGCCAAAGTTGTTAAAAACGATGCATTCTATTGAATTGTCCAAAATTATGTATTTTAAAGGATTTTACTTATTTTCTGAGGAAAACCAGAAAGTCGAAAAACGTGATTTAAACTTGAAAATGTCATAAACGTTTGCTATACATAAGAGTAACTTTACGAAATTTTTTACAGTGAACTGCACACCCATTCTTCCGAGTACTTAAATGTTTTAAAACATATCTTAATCTCGTTTTTTAAACAAAATAATTCTTACACCATTACATAGCGTTTAAAATAACTTAATCGGGAATATAAAAAATGCTTTCAAAATATCACCTTGAAACTGACAGGTATAGTAGAAAAACTATTCAGGTTTTTTTTACTCACCTTCAAGTCTCCTATCCAAAAAATTTATGATACATAACTCTATTTTAAATTCATAAATATGTATGAAGCTTTAGTTATCCAGCATTCAGTTTTAGACGTGGGAGTGAAAGTGCTGTTTAAACAAGTTTTTTTAAACTATTTTCTTCCCAAAAGTATCATAAATCATTTATATTCGAAAGATAATGCGAAATATATTTCGAAACTGTTTATAGAACACTGTGTTTACTTTTAGTGGGGAAGAAAAAGCATCAACCTATCATAGAAAGAATAAGTTGAGGAAAACGTGATAGAACTTGTTTATTTTTTACATCATACAACCCTTTTACTCTATTTAATCTCAATCCAGTTTTACAAAGAAACCATTAAGAAAACCATTAAAGTTCATAATTTCAAAAAGGTTTTTAAAACTTAAAAATATACAAATATTTTTCGTAATGAGACTTAAGATTAATTTTTATTTATAAAATTCACATGATTTCTACTGTTTTTTTTAAAAGAAAATTGGTATATCTTTTAATTATAGAAAATAATCTGCGATATAAATTCGTGTCGATTCATATTGAAATCGTATATATTACTGAGTTAAGTGAAATACATTTAATTAATCTTATTGAATTTATACGAACTTTTTCTATAATTTAATCAAAATTTTGTCTCTCTTCATTTACTGTAAAAAAATGGTTTGATTGTTGCTCCTGTTATACGATTTAGTTATAGGTAAGTTGTTTTCTAAAAGAAACTGTCATTTTAAACTGCGTCCACACAAAATTTCTCCACAAATCAAAAAAAAGCATTTAGTTCTATATTAAAGTTTTAAAATAAAAAAATTAAATTAAATATTTTCAACGAAAATTAAATAATTATTATTTGTCATTTGATCAATTTATTTGTCTCCCGAAGAATAAATAATAGAATGCATCAGAGTTATTGAGATTCTAACTTTGAAAATAAAAATAAAAAAAAACATTTCCCAACTGATCGGAAACAATTAATAAGAAGTCTCCTACATTTTTAGAAACATTTCAGGTAAGTAAAAAAAAAGGTTTCTGAATATTTTTAGTGTACTTTTCGAAAAAAATTTAATTCTACTTTATTTGTATATTTTTAAATTTGTTATTTGTAAATCTATGGTTTGAATAACAGTTCGTATATTTTAAGATACTAATTTTTTGGTATTTGTATTCTAATAACCCTTCAAAAGTCTAAAATATGTAAATATGTATAAGTACTAATAAACTAAATATCTATAATTAACGTTTGAAATTTTTATACGAGGCCAATTATGAAGAAACCGTAGTAAAGTAATTGTTTTTGCTGCTGTTAGCACTTTTTAATTAATTTGAAATAGTATTCATTAACTTGAATAAATTTTAGTGTTGTTTGACCAAAAAGAATATTGGTGTTTCAGAATGTTAATAAGAAATTTATTTTAATGTATTTATACACTTGATTTTTTCATTTATCAATTATTCACGACTATAATATGATAATAATGATACCTTAATATTATGTACAAAGAACTGTTATGTATATATTTTAAATTATAGTTTAATGGGCGAAACCATTAAGAATAGGATTTCTAGATTAAGGTTGGTGTTATTTAATTTTTCTTTAAAATTGAATTATGTAAAATCATTATAAATCATTGGATAAATACTTTGATAAATATAAGGTCTTTTATGAAGACTTAAATCCTATCATAACCTCTTAAAATCGTCTTATATCGATGCTGTGGTGCAAGGGTGTAAATATACAACCCTTAAGTGTAATACTCTCATTATATTTTCAGAAAAAAATACAAGTAAAACCTAAAAAAAAGTTTCTGAAATTTCTTCAGTGTTCCCTATTGTAAAGTATTTAAATCATGTTGAAGAGTTATAATTTAAAAATTGTCTGTTAACTATTTTACATGTAAAACACATTTGAAGCAACCGTCTTTGCAATACATGTTTCTTGGTAAATTTTCCCATCAAAGATATGTTTATCATGGCATAAAGTATGTGGACTTCAGAGAAATTTGTATTAAAAATTTCTTGTGGTAAGAGTGAAACATTTGCTTTGAGATTCAAGGCATAGATACATATGAAATAAAAATCATGCTTCATGGAAGAAGTGGAAATATATATGTGATTTTAATAAAATAAATTATTGTTTGATGTATAAGTCTGTGTCTTTATAGAAATTTAAATCAACACACTTATTGACAAAATGCGGGTTGAAATTAAATGCATTAGTGCCTTTTGAATGTTTTTATATATTAATGGATTTGTTTAGATGAATGCATATCATATCTGGTTTTAGTTTTTGGCCATTCACAGTTTTGACCTACTGTGACTTATTATTGTAAAAAGTCCTTTTTTACATTTTTGTGTGATTTTACTCGTTCAAATTAAATTTGGTCCCATCTCTGATCTATAACAACCCATCTCTATAGTTACAGTTATTTAAATTTTGAGGCTTTTTTCAACCAGTGGCATTAAATTTGAAATTTTTCAAAATTGCCCTTATTTTAGCATAGAGGGTTTAATAGTTAAAAAATAGTCATGATTACTCACATACTCACGATTTTATTGTCACATTCGGTTTTACCTTCTACACAACGTTATTAACGAAAAAAGAATAAGCTTTTATAATGGCTTTGTCCGTCTTTCCGTCCATCACCCACTTCCATAGGCCAAAGTACAAAATGATATTGACAAGTGTGATACGTCACACTCCAATTATTAAAAAATGAAAAATTGCTCATTTAAAAAGCATAAGAAGTCAATTTTTATTAGAATTAAATCACCATTTCCACTCACAAGAATCGCGCAAGAAGCTTTATCATCTATCTTAAAAAGAGATGTAAAGGACATTTATATTTGCGACATAAATCAATTTGAAATGACGTCATAATATATATCAAAATGAGATTCTTTGATGGTTCTTATTACTTGTTTAGAAAGCGGCGCCAGACGTTCTATTTTTATTTATTTTTTACTTTTAATAGGAGACCTAATTTTTTTTTATCTACATTTAAGCATATATTAATAAAAAAAATTACGTTTTAATACAATTTAAACCTTTTGATGATATCTTTTTTGATGCTTTCTTTTTTGTGAATGGTAGTATTAAAAAACCGTTTTGTGTAAATAGGTTTTGAAGGTGATATATTGATTAATGCTGTTGTATGTACAGTCCTTGTACAAATTATTAGACGCACCGGAAAATTTCGGGTGTTTCTATTCTTCATATAGCTAAACATATACGCAATGATTCAGTTGGATGTTTTCACCATGTGGTCGGCTGACTGAAAGGAAAGAAGTGATGCCACTTTCCACTTATAAAACTTTTCCAATGCTGAGAAAGGGCATTGGGTCATGTATCCCTATGGGTCACAGTGCGTCTAATAATTTGTCCAGGGACTGTAGGTATGAGATGTTTTGTTTCTATTTAAGAGCAAAAATATTACAAAATTACTCTTAGAAATATAAATAAATTTAGCAAACAAAAGGAAATAATTATTGAATTTTCGAAAGAAAATAAATAAAACTAGCCAAGTTTAGCACGTAAATGTTTAATATAGAATTAAAGCTGTGTTTGTGGCTTTTTTTTCTGTTGAACACAAATTAGCTTCCACACAAATGTTGTGTGGAAGCTGACAAAGTGACAGATTCTGTTACAAACCTACTTGTTTACCACTAAACAATAAAAAGAAGTAAATTTATTCAGAAGGTTTTTACAACCGTGGCCTACGTAATAAAACATTTTCATTGCTTAGTCACGATGATTAAAATTAAGCTTTATAGGGAATTGAAAAAGCTATCGAAACATCCTGTAGTTTAATAAAGGTAAATAAAAAATATATTCAAAAATATTTAAAATGCAAATAAATACCCAAAATTTACGGAAATTCATTATTAATTTCATAAATACCTTTTTTAATGCGAACTACAAACGAATTTTAGTATTCACATGTCATGTGTACAAATATTTACATTATAAACAAATTCAGTGAAAACTTTCTAATTAACACTTCATAATCAGCAAACTAATATTTTTATAAGACTGCATTTAATTAAAATTTAGATTAAATTAGCTAGAATAAAATGTATTTGTTATTCAAAGATCTTCAGAACAGATGTTTTTGTTTTAATATTCTAAAGGTTATTCAATATATAACTTGTTTACTACACACAGAGAAAACTGAAAATTTTCCTTGTGCACATACTTGAATTTTTTTTTATATTCTAAGCCTTCAACTTTCATTTTGATGGATATTGCAAGCGGATCTTTATATAGATATTGAAAAACATACTTCTCCATGTAAACAAGATCTTTGTTTCATTCCATTTTTTACAGGTGGTATTTTGTAATGTAAGTATATAAGAAAAGAAGACAAATGCGAAAACAGAAAATGCATTTTTATCAGGTATGCAATCTTTTACTTTAAAATTGAATATAAGTATATTGCATTGTTCTTATACATTATGAATTCTTGTTATGTCATTATGAATTTTAATGAAAGAAATACTTTTGTTTCTTTAGAAGAATTTAAAGCTTTGCGTTTGCTTCCACTATTTTTTTAATTTATTTCTGCTACCTCGAATTAAAAGAGATTTGGCTCAAATCTGTTTAGATGAGGGCGTACATGATAACTAAATTTATATGCCCGGCGCGGTGTTGCACGGGTGTTGCCATCAATAATCCACTAAACAGCCAGAATAAACACTGTAAAAAATTGGTGCGTTGTTTCGTCAAATTTATGGCTCCTGGTAGCAACGGCTGAGTGGTGAAATATTTCACCATATTTTGGTATTTAATAGAATCATTTCTCAGTCTTCTGTTTCCAAAATTTATTTGTAATTTCGCAAACCCAGAAAGATATATTTTTTTTAATGTTTGGTCCATATCAAGTCCATAAGATCATCTTTTAAAAAAATCAAACAGAACAAAAGAACGCAGAACCTGTTAAAGAAGAGGAATATCTTTTCCGTTTCGTTCTGCGCATTTTTACACCTTTCCCATATCCAAGGGCGTACCCACCATAGGGCAGAGGGGGGCAGCTACCCCTCTCTAGAAAAGGTGAAGTGGGCCCAGGGGCCCCTCTTGTCCAATGGGGCCCCTGTATATATTATATGTGAAAGGGGAGACACTTTTTTAAAATTTGATATAATCCATTTGTTCCCAATTATTAAGTGGGCCAGGGGCCCACTTTGCCTCTAGAGGCCCCTATGTATAATATATATTTATATCATATAAAAGGGTATACAAATGTTGTTCAAATTGAGGCCCATATATTCCCGATTGGTCCTGGGGGACCAATATATTACACAAAAAGGGACCAATATATTACACAAAAAGGGACCAATATATTACACAAAAAGGGGTCTGCATATTTTTCATATCGGGCCCATTTGTTACCAATTGGGCCCACTTGTCTCTGAAGCCCCCTATTAATGCATTTTTTTTTAAAAGGGGCTTACGTATTTTGTTCAAATTTTGGGCCTAATATGATCATAATTAGGCCCACTGCCTTTGTGGGCCCAGGAACCGATCAAGACTTTTTTTGCAAGTGAAGCCTGCCCTGGATTTGGGGGCCCCCCAACGCATCATCTCAGTCTAATACATGAGCAAATAATTTGCCAAGAAAGAGCCTTTTAATGGGCTACCAACTTGTGTCAAATTAAAGGTTATCATTTACCATACATTAACCAAGATAATACAGATTTTGTTTATCAAATCGCTACCCTTGTAATCCAATACCTTCTTAATCCAATATGGTAAAGCAATAGATGATAGCACGGATTTTTAAAGGGTTGATTTGGGGGGCCCCTTCAAGCCTTCAAATTTTAAAGAGGAAGCCTTGTCTTCAATTTCCTATTCGGTGATCGGTCCCTGGGGGCCCTTATATATTATATATATAAAAGGGGCTCCGAATTTTGTTCAAATTCAAGACAAAATTTAGATATAATATTTTAGTCTTTAAAACTGAAAGAAACTTTGAATTACGCGTTTGTGAAAAAAATATTTGTTTAAACAAATTTTACGCGTGTCCAAGATCGTTGAAATGTTACATTTCTTTGAACAATAATATAAATATAGAAATTGAATGCTTTAATTTTTGAATAATTTGCAGTAGGACCCGAGTTTGCTGTTGGGCAGGCTCCAAGTGTAATAGGTATAGGGCCTTTGCAGGGCCTACTGCAGGGCCTTTTTAAAGGCATAATAAGTAATAGAGGGCCCCTTTGAGAGAAGGCCTAGGCTGGTTGCAGCAATTACAAATAAATTGGTTAAACAAATTCAGTGCTTAGAACCCATTCTTTTTGTAGTTCTAAACAATTGTATAGTAAAAATAAACATAATTTACAAGAAAATGTGCACAAGAAATAAATTATGTTATTTCAAGTAAAAATTGGATTTTTTCTTTCTGAGAAGTCTATATGTATGTTTGCGAGGGTAATAAAGGGGTATGTTTTTTTGAGTTTATGCTTTCGATAGAATTTCGGAGTAGTGCTTTTGTGATTTCTTCCATAAAGTAAGTCTGATGGCACAATTTCATTTTTTAAAAAAATATACATTGAGCATATATGTGGTCCATGAGCTATAATCTAGTCTTGTGCACAAATAAGTTTTTAAAACATTTGCAAAAAAATCTAAATTATATATAAAAATCTATACTATATAAAAACAACCAGTTAAACTTTTTTCAATGCTTTATTTTCTGCTCATATATAATTGTTAAATTTTAAAACAATTTATTGTATATAAAAGGAGACATTTAAACTCCAAAACTTAATTATTGAAGATTATATTGTTCAATTTTATTATAAAAGTTTTTTTAATTGAACATGTACTACACATAGATTGCATATGCTCTTTATGGAGTAACCCTTATCCATGTACGATATTAAAATGCTGTTTTTATGATGTAAAACTACTAATACTTTTGCATTACTGCCTTTTGTCTCTATGTAAAATACATACATGAATAAGAAAAATGAGCTTAGCTTCCTGATCTATTTGTTATTTAAAATTAATTATTTTGTTAACGGGCTTTTTCTTTAATAAGTTTTGGATGTAGTAGGTTTTAAAGATATATTTAGCTCAGTGAATTCTCCTATACTTTTAGTTGAATATTTCTCCTACTTTTCTTGAAAGCGTACTTAATACCATTTTTTAAAGTAAATTCTCTGTTCTTTGCATCACGATTTCAGTTATCTTCTAGTTTATTAAACAGTTTACTACGGATTGCATATTTTAATGCACCCATTCCGTTGACAACAAAAATCTTCGGCGGCGAAAGTGTTCTATCAATATTTAGTAGACAAAAATTCAATTTTCCTAGAAAGTATTAGAATGTCAATAACTTGTAAGCTTAAATTTATTTGTTAAAAAAACCAAAGTAATGCGTACATTTAAAATTTAGTTCTAAAAAAGTTCAAATAAATGTAAGGTAATTCGTTTAATTAGTAATTAATAATAATTTAACTTGTAATTATTTACCTAGTTTATAATTAGTTATTTTGGGTGAATAAATTTTATAATCAATTTTTAAAAAAGATTGGCAATTCGCTTTAAGCAATTGATTGAATAAATAAACCATATGAGTTTACAAGAAGGGGGAGGGGGGCGTTAAAGGAAAATTCCCTAGAGAAGGGGCCCAAGCAAAATGAAGAAAATAGGGGCCCCTAACGTTACCTGCCCTCCCCTAAATCAGATCCTGGGTACGCCCTTGCCCATATCTCTACGTTTCAGGGTTGAAACGCAGGTCAGAAAGACAAACAGATACACTTTCACACATGAACAATATAGATCTTGATTTTTTAGCTGTAAGCTGCTTCAAATTTGAAATTATAATGTAAATACGTCACACACTCACACCCACCTATAGTAAACACTCAAAGGAACCAACCACTTGGTTCACTATGCCCCTAGCTAACTATATCCAATTCTGCTGGGATAATTTTTTATATTATATAAAGGCTTTTAAATAATATAATAATGGTTTTGCACATCTTGAATTAATTAAATATATAAATCAAATTTAAAAAAATATTTAAAATATTTTTAAAATTATGAATTGAATAATTTTTGAAACTATCACAAAATAATAGTCGAATTCCCTATGTTTCCATTTGCTGGAAACTGTGTACTTGGATAATGGACAATCTTTACATATCCTTTGATTGACTGGCTTCATCTACAATAGCGAAGGCTTTTCTTTTTACAGAAGTCGATTATTTTTCAAGAAGGATTTCTTTGATTCAATAAAATGGGTTTAAAAATCTTTCAGAAGAAAATGAGAGCGAATGAGAAGTGTATGTTAAATTAAGGTCTGCTGGACAGTTCCACTTATGTCCAGTTTTCAAAACATAGTTGAAAATACAATAGGCATAGTTGGGGACTTGGAGATGAATGGCTTTACGGAATTCTGGAGGAGGGGGGAATGTTTTGCAACAGGAGTACTTCCGTTCTACCAGACACTGCTTAAACGAATCGGGAAGTACACTGTGAAAAAAATACTGTAAGCATACACAAAATGTTTTTGTAACGTTACAGAAATAACCAATTTTACAAAAAAAGTTTTTTAATTCTGAACAGAAATCTTCACTTCTACAGTTACAGAAAATGTTCAATTATCGCAATTTCTTTAAACCAATCATCTTCGACTTGAAGTTGCGCGCGCATCGCTTCTAAAGTTTTGTTTGTGATC
This sequence comes from Oedothorax gibbosus, assembly GCA_019343175.1. Taxonomy (NCBI): domain Eukaryota; kingdom Metazoa; phylum Arthropoda; class Arachnida; order Araneae; family Linyphiidae; genus Oedothorax; species Oedothorax gibbosus. The sequence goes on along the minus strand of CM033272.1, from coordinate 23,972,042 downwards.
TGGGTCAATTCATCGCCATAAAGGATAACTATTCTAGATATAATTAATACTTCGAAGAAATGTCGATTCTCTCGACGTATAGCGGCCCGTCCGTGGCCGAGTGGTTAAGGCATCAGCCTAGAGATTCAACCTTCTCAGGAGAGCGGGGGTTCGAATCCCACCTACTGCCAGTCATCCTATAAATCGGATCCGTGCTGGAGATAGTAGAAAAATCCTCATCACGGATGGGCCCGAGTACATAGGGACAGACGTGCTCGTTAAATATGTGGAGTCCAAAGTCCGGACGGCGTTAGCGTACGATGTCGCTCGAAGTTCCGTTGGTTGCCCACTCAGGTGTCGACCTCGTCACTTGACCAGGGTTCTAAATTACGAGGCATTATTATCTGTGTTAAAGCTCCTGAAGGAGGCTAGAAATAGGCAGCCGGAAGCAATTACCTTACCTTATCTACGTATAGCGTATGTATATTATGTTTAGGAAACTGGAAATTCGGTACAGATGATATAACGGCCGATTGAATTTTGGTATTGGCAGCTTTTGCCGCAGTTGAAAATTTAACGTAATGTAGCTTTTTGCATCCAAATGTATGGGTTAGGGTTAGTTTGAATTATCGTCTCACTAGAGCCATATTTGTATAGGATACATAAAAAAGTCTTGTAAAATTACAAAAACATTGCTTGTGTAGGATACATAAAAAAGTCTTGTAAATATACAAGATATATATATGTAATGTTAACACAAATATATTAAGTGTCTTTACAGTACTAATTTCAGTAGTTATTTACTAGAAATTTTCTATTAAAAGTTTTTTACCAAAATTTTTTTGTTATGGTTACAGATTTTTTTCACAGTGTATGTGTGTGAGGATGGAATGGGTTAGCGATAAAGGTTGGTTCCTGGAACCGAGAGGGTTAGAAGAGTTATGTTACCTATTTACTATGAAACAGGTCCAGATTGAGTGAAATTTGACACAATGTTAGACACAAAGATTGTTTTCTCACTCCCACTTGCCGCCTAACTTAAAATATAGAGATCTAAATAGAAAACAAGAAGTTCTTAAAGAACTAAAATAGCCTACATTCCTGTTACTTAAATACTTACTGTAATTCTAATCGGGAAACAAATAGGTTCTTAACAGTAAATATCATCCACAACCGTTTATACACTAGATTTAAACACATTAAAAAAATCGCTATACACAGCATCCAGCTATAACATAAACTTCTACAAGCCAAAATCAACTATTTTTCTTAATATTCTTTCGCAAATTAACTTAAAATTATTTATCGTCTGATCGATTTATTTGTAGTTCGAAGAATAATTAAATATTTATTAATAACAAAAGTAATGAAACCACTCCAAACAGCATTAAAAAAAATACGAAATGTAAATTAAAACTAAGCAGAATTGTATGCAAAAAATATGCCTTGCTGCTTTCTTGGTAAACAATTAATGAACAATCAAAGAATCGTATTGGGCTACATTTTATGACGTCATTCCAAACTGATTCATGAAAAAATTATTTCGCTTCAAATATTTGTAAATAAATAAAGTTTATCATGCCATTGTTGATTTGGAAACAGTGATTATTTAAATGACTCAAAATTGAATTCCAATACAGAAAGAAGAAAAGTAGGCTAAAAAATATTAAGGAAGGAAAATTTCGGTTCACTACATCGAACTCTCATTTTCTAAGCAGTTCGCCATATTAATGTAAAATAACATTAGTTAAATAAAAGTTCGGAAGGGACTACTAAAAAGGTTCTAAAACTAGGATTCATTATATCCCAGGATCATTATCAAGGTACTCGACTGTAATTATGTGAAATTTCGCACTGCACTTATATAAAGAAATTTTAACCAAAATTATGTCCTTGCTTGAATTTTGCAAACTTTCGTTTTAGGCGATCAGTTTTCACGTAATACATGCAGACCGTTATTACGACATCAAATATGACAGGAAAATTGTATCCTATTTTTAAAAATGACATCAAATATTGCAATGTGCTACTTTAGTTTTTCTTTATCGTATGCGATATCATCTTTTATCTAGTTATTTTGATATCGAAGTCAATTTACACTATAAAATATCTCGTACACTTTTTAAAAAATTGGTACTTGGTTTCACAAAACAATGGGTCCAAGTAGATGCAACGGAGGTGGGCTGTAATGTGTCACCATATTTATGGAATTTGGTAAACCATTTTCCTGATTTTGGTTTCCAAAAATCAAAAAATGGTTCAACCTAATTACAAAAATAAAATGAAACATTTCAACACACAGCCGTTGCAGCTTCTAGGAACCATGTTTTTGTGAAACCTATCACGAAATTTTTTACAACGTAATGTTTATGTCATTTAGTGGCATAGAAGTTATTTTCTCTAAAAAAGATCTTCAAAACTGTTGATATTTTTTATTTTATGACAATATTGAACACTTAAACTCATCTCATTTTAAGTAATACAACTAATAAATGTTTGTAGAATACTTAGTCAAAAAATATGTTTATCTTTTTATGAATTGCAACAAAAAAAAATATTTTTTCTTAAAATAAGCAAACGAAATAGTAAATAAAACATATTAGTATTTTCTGACTATCCAAAGAATTTTTTTGATTATTCGCCAAATGCCCATACATAAATCCAATAACGGTACAAAGTAAAATGATCTCCAGACAAAAAATCTATATTCGAACTTATATTTCGAACGTTGGCGGATTAGGGTTATCATCAACTGACATTCCGTTTTTATTAGGATTCCATTTACTATTTCTATTTAGTCTACTTTGCCCAAAATATTATTACACACACAATATCAAAAAAATAGGAATATTGATATTAATCGAAGAACAAAATTTTAGTAAAAGTTACTAATAAACTACCTTATTAATGGGTATATTCTACAATTTTTAGGGTTGATGAGACACAACTGTTGTTACTTATTTCTAGCCTCTGCGTGGAGAGAGCTTAACACAGATATACAACCATTTAACTTTAGACCGCAGTCAAGTGACGAGTTCGAAAATTTTTCTACATTTCTTATTCGATGTATAAGTAGATACAATTAATTTGTGTCAACACTTCTTCATGGGATTAATTCAAGAGATCGGGTACGTTTCAGGGCTTGAGTTTCAACAAAAGTGCTGAATGAAAAGAAATTATTTTCCGATCCTCGATTGAGGAATCAATGTCACTTGGGAACAGAGCACCAATCGGAACACCGATCCCAGGAAGTAAGGAATGAAAGCTGGATGGAACTACGATACGTCCCCAGAAACAAGACAATTGCTCTGTTGAATGTGAAACTCATTTCCATTTGAATCATAGAAAGCAATAAATATTATTTGATACCATATTTTTTTAATTAAAAATTAATAAAAATTGTAAAAATAATTTAATTTGAAAATTTAAAAATTCATGACATGTTATTTTGCAGTTTCAGAACTGTTTATTGAAGATATTCACTTTCAAAAGTTTTAATTCCTTTACAAAAAAAATTCCTTTAGATAATAATTTAGAGTACTTCTTCGTCACACACAAAGTACTGTTACTTTTATTAAATTATCTATACAAAAAATTTGATGCACGTAAAAAAAAAATATTAAAATCATCGTGAATAGCTAAAGGAAAACTAGTATTCAATTTATTTTGTCACATATTTTAGAAAAAACAAATTTTTTGCAGTACGGAAAATCTTTAATTCATAATTCCTCCTCTTAACCGTAATTAGTATTCAATTAATTTTACTAATTCTTAACAATAGTAAAAACATTAAACCCGACATAATTAACGTAAACCTAAAACCACAAAATGAAAGACATTTACTATAGAAAGACCCATAAACATTACGTATCGAACAAATGGCAACGGCTTGTGGACCATGCCTAATTGAAATCATGTTACTCCATTGTATGACAGGGGGTGGTATCAACCACGTGATCGATGACGTCTCATCCGGGAACTTCTACAGAAATCCCAGTGATGGATGGCACTAACAACAAGAACAGACAACGAGAGTCCTTGATGGTGGGATTGTTACAGACAACGAGAAAACGATACTAAAGAAATTATGTTTCGTACTTATTGACTTGTCTTTACGTGAATCATTAAATGTAAACGTACCCAGTGAGGTTTCCAATTAAGCTTTTTCTTTCACTTAAATGTAGAATTAAAGAGCGAGATGGGAAATTCTACGAACAACTAACTACGATCTCAACTAATAAGGTCAGTGAAGCTTTCTGTGACGTCCCGATATCCGTCTGGTTCGGGTTTTCAGCTGTTCCGAATAATGAGGAATTAAACTTGTTCGGAACCTGAAAAGTATAGACGGATAGGAACGAATTGGTCCCGTAAATTTTCGTCAAAAGCCGAAAATCCAAACCCGACGGACAACGTGACGTCACGAAGAGCTTCCGTGGCCTTAAGGTTGAGTAGGTCGTGGAAATTCTCCTATGAGAAAACTTTTTATCTTTAGCTAATGGTATGTGGATATATAACTTTGATTCGCCGTGCGTGGCCGAGTCGGTGGAACGCCCGGCTCAAATCGATAAGGTTCAAATTCAACTAATTATCCTGAGAAAAACAAAAGGTTGAATAACAATAAGAAAATTCCTTCACAGGGAAGTCTTTAAACCAACAGACATGATGAAGTGGGGTCCAAACTTCTGGTAGAGTACAATGTTACTCGTACTTTCGTTTGATGCAAGACCAGATGTCAACCTGTCAGTCTCGTCACTTGACCGCTGTTTTTAATTACGAGGCGTACATAGCTGTGTTTATGCTCTATCATCAGATAAGAGGCTGAAAATAGGCAGCAGGAAACAAATATTTCCCTCCCATACTCTTCACGTGTTAAAAATGTAAAAAAGGACAAATAACGAATCAGTGAATATATCCATAGCAGCAAAGGGTGTTTCGTACGATTATAAATTGATATACGATAGAAAACACATCACAAAAATAATCCGTGACTAGAACAGCATAATCGATATCACTTCATAATCACAGCATCTAAAGCCTCCCAAATTAAAAATAATATAGAGAATATAATATAATGCTGCTGAAATTATTCCAAAACTTTTTAAACTGTTCTATATACGCGTATAATTAAAAGTTGGGGACTAAGGCTTGAAAACTTTAGAGGGCTATTTTTCTAATGATATTTTTACCTAACTAACCTGCTAAACTAATTTACAAACTATACTACTAATTAAACTACTTAACTTAATTTACAGCAAAGTTTCGAGATTTGAAAGTAAGGTTCATCATCAAATATAATGTATATACAAACCAATTATTGCGCTTATTGATATGGAAACTGTAAGAATTTTAATTATATTATTAATTTTAATTAATCTCTTCACAAAATAAGCTGAATTAATGTTAAATGTAGAAAAGTATTATAACTGAATGTTTTATGTTTTTAGAGCACATTTTGAGCTACTAACAACTATTTCAGATCATAATTTAAAATTATAGTTAAAATATTGTAAAAAAAATATTAAAAACACTATTTTCAACAATGGTAAGCAAATTAGAAAAAACATTAACTTTTATTCGATATGTTGGTAAAGAAAAATTAAACGCACGTTATGAATTCAAAACTAAAAAGTGGTTACAAATTAGTAAAAAAAACTAAACTAAACTCCGCGGTGCAACAGCCCATTAATGGGCCAAGGGCTGCCGTGCCCATTTCATCTTTCGTGAACTAGGGCTCTGGGGTGCTAGGCATATGTCGCGGTAAGGTGGTCAGCCTCACGCGGAACCCCCAGTGCTTAGTTCCCAAGCATTCTTGGTACCTATTTTATCGACCCACTCAAGGGATGAAAGGATGGGTCAACCTCGCCTAATCTGGGATTCGATCCCCGGACCTGTGGCGTGGCAGTGCGAAGCACTTCCACTAAGCCACTGGGTTACAAATTAGTAACAGTTCTAAAATTAAACAACATCAGAAACAGTAGCGTATCTCAAAAAATAACTTAGAGGTTACATCGTTATTGTTCTTTGTTTACAAATTTATTGATGCTACTCTTCGAATTTTCGAAGCTTACTATAAAGCTTTACAGAGATATTTATGTAATTTATCTAACTTTGGTAGTAGTACCAAACAGTTGTGACTTTTTGACTGAGATTGTACTCGACAATACAAATGCAGAAATGATGGTTGCTCTAAAAGGGGAAAGCGGTAAAAATACACAAAACAATTTTTTCTTTTGATGGATTTCGTAAAATAAAATGTAGAAACGAGTTTTATAGACGACTGAAACTATTTCTATTTTTAGTGGTTAATAGGTCATTTTAAAATGTAATAAGATAAAAAAAATAATTAAATTGTATAAGTTTGATATTAGAATTATTCAATAAATGCAAAATTTGTGTTTTACTGTTGTAAGCTGTGTAAAAACAATGTAAACATAAACTGTGAAAATAATGTATTACATAAATTCTGTTTAAACAGGAGTCGAATTGATAAACTTTATATCGTGGTTGGAACAAGAAAAACACACCAAAATTATCACGTATTCTATATGATGTTTATTTTTGAATTTGCTTCGTATTAGTGAAAACATAGAGAGAAGTAAAATGCATCAGAAGTAAGCGAAAATTGAATATATATGAATTCCAAGAACCTGGAATACAGATTAGATACGTCAAGGCCTAACAAACTTTATTAAGTTATTTTGTAGCTATCACAAAACATTAAAACAATTGAAATGACTAACACGATTTACCGCATTTTATATAGCTTACACAATAAAAAAACATCGTAAATTCCCAACTTTCCAAGTGTTTATAAAGACAACCTAAAAAACACATTCTTCCACATTACCACCTAAGCACAAATCTCGCCAAGTAAAATATCCTCCAAAAAAAAAAAAGGAATAGCATTCCGAGAAGCTCTCTCCGCCCCAAGTGGTATGCATGAAATACTTTACAAAAAGACTGCGTAAAGAAAGAAAAAGGCCAAAAGTCATTTCTGTTAGGTAAAACACCTCGCATCAACAATGATAATGCAAAGAAAAGTAGGATATATCCCCGAAAAAAGTATTTTCCTTAGAACTACTTGCATAAAATCATTCCATGAGCAATTTTCTTAGTGTTGTGAGTGGAAAAATATTTTTCTCATTTCAGTAGGATTTTAATAGTAAAAATTTAGTTGGGGGTTGAGTTATTCATATTTAATTAAAACTTTTATTTTCAATTAAAACTTATTTTCAGTTAAAATTTATTTTCAATTAAAACTTATTTTTAAAATAGATAACATAATTTTAGTTTTATAGCATTAAAAAAACCAGAACATTTTACAAGCAAGGCAGACGAAGCAATTAAATTCGTACATATGTGTGGCGAAACTCTATATATAAGAGTAGAAATGACGTTTTCTCGGTAGAAATCGGGTTTTCAACCGACAAAAAAAATTCGAACCAAATTAAACTTAATATGATAACATTATAAATAAAACGGACGACAGAAAATCGTTTCTTAAGTTCATCTATCTCTTTGATTTTCTCTAATATTTAAAATATTTATAGCCAACAATCAAACTTTTTAAACTGAAATTTGTAATATCAAATTCGGCGTTCACTTTAAAAAACTAAATATTATTTCAAATTAAAATCTTTCCAGTTAAACCCGCATGATAGTATAGTATAGCCATACTAGACAGGAATTTCCGCTCCAAAACAAATTCGGTAAATTCGCGCTCCAAATAGTGGTTGCAGCTCTAGAAAGTTTTAGTATTCCGGTGCAAAATTTTTGACAGTGTATAGTTACGTTATCATTACTTTTATTATTTTAACATTGATAATTTTATTTTAAGTTTTGTTTTTATAATTCTAAGATATTGCGGTTTTATAAAAAAAATCATATTTAAACTATTTAATATTCGCTTTTAAAATATTCTAAAATGACGTAGCAACTTTCTCAGCAATCTGACAAACATCACTCAAAAGGCGGGGATTTAGTTGCCAAGCCTAAGCAATGAAAGATTGAACACTTCACATTAACATATTTTGATTTTTAAGTTAAATTTTCTTCTAATTAATTGTTTATTTTCAGTTTTAGACACCTAAAAATTGGAATTTTAATTCTAAAATTTATTTCTACTGAAGTGTTTATTTGCAATTCAAGACACTTAAAAAGGGATCTTAAAAAATATAAAAATACGGCATTTAATGGCTAGGATCAGGTGGGCAAAATGTGTCACTTTTTGGCTATTTTCACTTTTAAAGTTCTCTTGCAATAAAACCATATTTTTTTTCAGATTTTTTTTAAAATTGCATTGCATTATTTCATTGCATTTTTATGTAGTTGATGTAATTTTTTAAAAATTATAAATGAATTGAATTTAGTTCCATAAGTTGTGACCGATTTTACCCCACCATGGGGTAAAATGAGTCACACATGGGGTAAAATGGTTCATAACGCAAAATAATGACTATATAATAATCTATTTGTCGCAAATGGTGGACCTTTGGTTAGCACATTGCGTTGTGTTTATAATAATTAGGTTTTGCGACATTAACTTTTCCAGATTCTATAGTTTTTCCCTAAATTAACATATACAACTCTACCAATAAATGACAACTGAAATTTTTAAAAAAATCTTAAAATTGCTAAAGAATGAATTTATTGATTTGTCTAATTATAAGCATATTTAAAATAAAAAAACAACAATTGTATTTTGGTTGGAAAAGAATAAGGATTGTTTTAGGATAATATATTTTTGAGCAAATAACCCTAAATAAAAAATTGTGGCAAGTGAGATCGTAAAATTGTCACTGAGTAACTATGTAAAAAAATGGACTCACGGGTTGAAGATCAGATAACAAGATAGGAATACTTGGATGCCCAATGGAGGAGTACTTTGCATCTTGTAGACGCGGGAGTCCAGACACGGGAGGCCGGCTTGCAGTGAGATCCCAAGGCTGTCATCTATGCTCTGTAGATCAAGGGAACTTCAGCGGTCGAGGCTGCAGGCTGGCTAGCACGTCGCATCGTGGCCGGCACTCAGAGACGTCGGGCACGTAGCGGCTGGGGACTCAGATGACAGGTACGGAGCGGCTGACACATCAGAGGCTGGAAGCGGCTGAGTCATCCGAGGCTGGGAGCGGCTGACACATCAGAGGCTGGGAGCGGCTGACACATCAGAGGCTGTGGCTATGCAGGAGTTTAGTTGAGATTCTGTGCTTGGAGAAATGTCTTTTTTTTTGTGGCAGGCATTTGGGTTCTCAATTCGATTGTCGGCGAAAAACTCTCGAGGGAGCTGTACAATTTTTTTATCGTATTTAGTCACACATCTTGTGCATGGAATGAAGCAAAAGTGTAGTTCTTCTCAAAAAAATCCTCATCCTCTCATCTCCATCGTGGGCGTAGCTTGCCGTTCTATTGGTTGACACATCTAAGGGGACGTGTACCATGGTATGTTCCCCAATCTTGTGATTGGCTTACAGTTCCTTCTATGGGTCCAATCAAGAATTGTGGGAATACGTCCATTTTAGATCTGTTTTCCATAAAGTGATAAATTCTTTCCATCAATTTAATGGGGGGCCACACACTGAGGTATCACTTAAAGTGTCTCCTTGGTCCCAAACTAATGAATTTATGACCCTGTAATCTGAATCTTCGTATTCGTGCATTTTAAACCTATTCTAAATCCATTTCAGACCGTGATAATGGAATCTATAAAAAAAGGAAGTTATGCATAATTGTTAAAATCAATTATAGTCTTTCTATTTACTATGCGAGCCTCGAAAAGACTTTCTTCCCCCATCCCTTCGCTTGGCTTTCTAGGAAACGGGGGGAGCATTGCTTTTCTAAACCTAACGCGTTTGAGGTTCTGTTGAGAGGTTAACAATCCGAACAGTTCAAACCCAAGTAGGGTGGGGGAAAAACACGCTCACGCCGTTTCGAAGAAAACCACATGCGGGGATGGGGGAGGAAAATGCTTTCGAGGCTCGCATTCTAGATAGACCTACTATAACGCATCACAACACTATTTATTAGAAAATACACTAAATAAGAAGAGTAAATCAAGAACAAATAAAATAAATTTTATAATTCATAATTATAATGTTAAGTTTTCCAAAAAATATTGTTTGCGGTTGTTGCAAAACGGCTCTTCCAAGACTCCTGACATTTCTACAATATCCACGTCCTCTTTATCGGGAAAGACATAAAAGTTTCCTACACTGAGTTTGTTAACATATTTTACATGTAAATCGTCCGCATCAATAAGTGTAATTTGACTAAGAAATTATTTAATTAACTTTTCCCCCTTGTATTCAACTACCACCCATTTTCCAGTCAAAAGCTGTTGGCTATCGTCAACAATCTTGGGTTTAGTTAGCTCTGTTTTTGACTGGTTTCTTTCATTTTGGTTTTGAAGAAAATCCAAAATTCTTAATTTTCTCGGGTTTTTTTACCATTCGTTGAAGTTCGTCTTCTTGTAAACGCTCCATCACATCTGCTTCCGTCATTACTCCGCCAGCTTTATGTCGAAATCTTTTCTCTTCTTTTTAGAATTGGTTATCACTGCCTTCGTAAGACTTGATGGCATAGGTGACAGAGTTGTCAGGATAGCTCATTTGAGATCTTTAAATGGAGAAGATAAAATAATAGCTCGTTGAATTGAACTAAGCTGCAAGAGTATCCCTCATAGCTGGTGTTGAACAGGAAGGCAGGGTGAAAATTGAATTTGGTGTAGCTGGTGTTGAACAGGAAGGCAGGGTGAAAATTGAATTTGGTGTAGCTGGTGTTGAACAGGAAGGCAGGGTGAAAATTGAATTTGGTGTAGCTGGTGTTGAACAGGAAGGCAGGGTGAAAATTGAATTTGGTGTAGCTGGTGTTGAACAGGAAGGCAGGGTGAAAATTGAATTTGATGTCGCTGGTGTTGAACAAGATCTAACGCTTGCATCATCTGAAATAACTGGATCATGTAATATAACTGCGATCAATGATGATGGTCTCGGATCCGGAGGATCCGAGACACTTTCAGTCAACACAATCCTCCGGTGTTCTGCTGCTTTGCTATCAGGAGAAAGCAGTCACACACACATGCACATTTAAAGTCCTTCACAAAATGATGTTCTCTTAAACTTTTAAAAAGTTGCTTCAAAAGAGCAAAGCCTAACTATGACCCATTTTACCCAATCCAAAGTAAACTAAAATAATAAATAGGAAAATTAATATTTTTCTTAACTGATCCCAGCTAAGAAAATCAGCAAAAAACCTTGAAAAAAAATTGAAGGAAAGCTGCAGGAAAACTGCAGGTATTTGGAACAAAAACTTTCATCAAAAAACCTTTATTTTCCCTTCATTCGAAAACCTGCAGGATAATTGAAGGTTTTAGGTTCCAAATACCTCCATTTTTCCTTCACAAAAAACCTTTATATTTCCTTCATTAAAAAACCTTTATAAAAACTGCAGGATAAGTGAAGTTTTAGGTACCAAGTTCCTTCTCTTTTCCTTCATCAAAAGCCTCCATTTTCCCTTCATCAAAAAACCTTAATATTTCCTTCATTGGAAAAACACTTAAAAAACTGCAGGATAAGTGAAGATTTTGAAGTTGAGTTGCATTTATACCCAAGTAGAAAGAAGCACGGGATTTGATCTGGGGGTAATTGTGCCGCTGTTCAGCGCGCTACCAACTGCGCTATTGGAGCTTGCAAATTGGAGCACGTTTTAAAATTAGGAATGGTATATCTTATAATTAGAACATACAAAATTACACACTCCATGGATTCGATTATAGTCAATACATTCGATTCATGATTTTGAGGTACAATTTGTATATGATTTTTATTTAAAAATATTTAAATTAGATTTAGTTAATTGTTCTAAGGTGGTAATAAATAAATTGGATGCAAATTTTGTGAGTTAGAAAAAATAATATATCTTAAGAATTCCTTTAAGATGAATTTATTTTAAAATTTTCTATAAAAAGGTGAGAGAAAAGCTATTGAGCAAACTGAAATATTAAGCAAATAATTTTTAAATCTGCTTTTTTTCGTTTAAAGTTTACTGTATCTTTATATGGGTGGCATTATTTTCTTCTTTTTTGCAAAATCAAATCAAAAACGTCCATGGAAATTGGGAAAAAGAAGTTGAATCGCCAATTATAGCTTTGATATCGTTTCTGAATTTGTAGAAGTTACAGATTAACAAAATCTATATCTGCGATTTGAACATATTAAGCTAATTTGCTGCAAAATTTGCTAATAAACTGCAAATGTTTACATTAAAAATTAAATGTTTTTCCGCGAAAAATTCCAACAATTTTTAGCTGGGATACAATTACTACAAGTGTAAAATATCAAAACTAAATTAAAAAATAAAGAGCAATTTTAAGATAAAGATTTACTACAAAAAAATTTACAGTATTTTTGGGGTTAGCGCACACATTATTTTTTAAAAATAACTTCAAATAAACTCACAACTGGTCAACCCATTTGATACTTATTTTCAATGACGCTTCATTAGAGTCGTAAAAAAAAAGTTTACACTGGTATGATAATGCAGCACCATAGAAGTTATTGGTTTGGAATTTTCCTTGAGCAGCAACCCACTTGTCGACATTGTTGCAGAAAACGATTTTGGCCCTTGCAGGCTTCATGTGTAACTCTATGCTATAAAGAATTATGCACATGTTGTATTAATTCTCTGCTAAAAGTTTTTTAGACAAAATACTTTGCTTGAAATATTGTCCTTATTTTCTTAGAAAGTTTAGATAATTTTTTGCATAAAATTGCACATTAAGTGCTATTGAAATGTGAGTTTAAAGATAAAACAGTATTTTAAGTGTACTTTAAAATATGGGTTAAAAAAATAAACTGTAAAGAAAGGTAATAAAAAGTATAAGGTTAAATAAAGGTATTTCTCAGCATAAAATTTTAAGAGAAATTGCTGTTTTCATGTAGAACTGAAACGGCTAATTCTTTGTTCTTTTAGGATGAATCCTTCAGAAAAATGGCAGTTTTCTTTAAGAATAAGAAAAAATCACCTTAAAAAAGTTTTACAAACATGCAGTTCTCCAGCTGAAACTCAGTTGCTGAATTTCTCAGTACAATACCTTTAAAAAAACATTTTCCCTGCATAAAACCTTCATCTCTCTTCAAAAGCATTGTTTTTTTGCTGAAATTTAGTTGCTGAATTTTTCATCACAATACCCTTAAAAGTACTGCAAGTTTAATGCTGAAAACATTTCCATGCATTAAATCTTTATCTCTCGTTTGAAAGAAGCATTTTGTGTTGAAATTTAGTTGCTGAATTTTTCATCATAATACCTGTTAAATTACTGCAGGTTTTATGCTGAAAACATTTTCCTGCATAAAAGCTTTATCTCTCACCCAAAACATGCAGTTTTCCTGCTGAAATTTATTTGCTGAATTTTTCATCACCGTACCCATATAAATACTACAGGTTAAATGCTGAAAACATTTCCCTTCATAAAACCTTCATTTCTCTTCAAAAAACCTGCATTTCTGCATTTTCCATGCAGGTTTTTTGCTGATTTTTTTTAGCTGGGATTGACCTGAGGTATTGCTTAGTAAGTACTTCTATGACATAAATAAATTACAGTGCAAGATTGAAGTGTTTTCTTAGTTTTTTTAGAAGTTGGAAAGTCATATGGTTTGCTTACCACATTTCACTGCTTCTAAAATGATTCTTTTTCGTTGCCAGATTCCTGAAAATTAACTTTTTACTTATGAAATATGTTTCAAACACCTATTATAATCTTATCACAAAAATTGATTTAGAAAAATAAATTCTAAATTAAGTTACATTGGAGTATTTATAAAGTGACCCATTTTACCCCACCCTACTCTATCAATGATTTTGATGATTCCAAATTATGTATTAAATCTTTATACAAATTTTTAAAAATATATATTCAAGTAAAGAACATCAATGAAGGGCTTTTTTATAAGGGAGTATATTGCTATAATTAACAACTTTTATTTATGGCCATTCTGAATCACTGAATTAAATCTCTAAAAAAAGATGGAAAATCTGCATTAATTTAAGCATTTCCTTTTTTCCGTGCTTTTCTTTCTTACATATATTATAGTCCTTTCAATTTTCAATGGTTTTTGCCGGCTATTTAGGAGTTTTAGAGTTACATTTTATGGTAAAAAAATTTAAGAAAAAAATTAAGCAAATGACATGTGAGAGACTTTAATTAAGTTTAATAGAAAACACGAAATAATTATATTTCAAACTGCTCCGTGAAAACAAATTGGAGCATTATTTGCTCTCTATTCTTAGACTTTTTTAGATTTTATTTTTCGTTTAAAAAATACTTTATGAAAGGTTTCTTGGATAATTTGACGATTACATTCTACATTTTGATGGCATTTGATTTTAACATAATAAATGCGTAGAAGTTTCGAACACTATGAAAAAATCCAATGTAAAATAGTATTTTGTATTTTGACAGTAGCTGTATTTTTAATAAGTAAACGATGAAAAAATGCACGATCAATTTTTAAGTTTCTTTTTACCTCGTTGAGTTTGCATAAAGTTTATTAGTTGTTCAGACAGAGCTTAAAAAATAATTAAACTGTGATAAAATGATAATTCAAAATATAAAAATGGTAGATAAGTGATAGATATGAATGCTTGTAGAATAATAAACTAATAACAGAAATGTTAGTGCGGATAAAAAATACTTTAAAAATACATTCATGTTTAATGTTGAATTCAATAATAATTGCCGAATGTACTTTCTATCGCATTGACTTTTATTTTTTTAATAAAATATATTTAAAATAAAGAAAAAAATAAGGAACACAAAAAAGTTACGCAAAAAAACTCTTTTAAAAAACATAAATAATTTTACATTGATGAAATATTAACTTGCACTCTCTAAGTGTACATTTATTTATCTTAAACTTAAATGAAACACAACTTGATAATCTCCCAATTTAAATAGAAATAAACTTTTCAACTAGAACTTGCTTTTCCTAAAGCATGTTCTATTCCAAAGAGGTCGTTTAGGAGAAGCTTGTAAAGTTTTAGCACTCAGATTAGTTGGGAATTGCTTTGGTTTGACAAGCGCAATGAAAGGCCTACACAAGATAAAAATTTATATCTGGCTCCCGAGAACTTGAAATGAATTTGTAAGTGACCTTCCAGTACTTCCCACCACTAATCAGTATTTCACTCATTAGTTTGAGTAAATGTTAATGAGCTAAATTCGGGTGTGCATCATTAGTTTCTTATCCACTGAAATCCATTATCCATTCTTATCCATTTGAAATTCTTGCAATTTTATGAGTTTTCAAAATCATGTTTAAAACTGTTTAATTTACTAAACTTTTGACAAGATTTAAGTAAATAATAAAAGAAAAAGAGCAATACATGACTAGAAAAAGCTGCTCGAATTTTTTTAAGTGTAGTACCAAAATACACGAACTTTGTAGGTTCCCAGAGAGGAGTTATTCGCTACATGATCTGTTTAAAATCATTAAATCATATACTATGTAGTAATAATATCATCCTTATATTTGGCACGATAGTCGGTTGAACCAAGGCCTTCTGTTGCACACTCAGAAAAAAAACTTTACAAAAAAATTTATTTTCCCGGTTCTTACAAGTTGTGTTGAAACAAAAATGCAATGATGAACGCGTGTATTCTTCAAAATGTAGTTCGGCATCTGCTTTTTAATGTTTTGTATGAATAGCTATACTGAAACTTTAAAAATATATATTACGGTATTTTAAAATGGATATTATAAATTTGTTTTACACATATTAGAAAATAATATTTTTTACTTCTCGGGCTCATCAGATGTTTTGGAACAACAGAAATTCGTATTCGTATCTCATTTCAACACAATTCTTGCTTTGAAACATTACAATATTGTAATTTTGTCATTTTTACATAATACTTGTGTTCCACTTGCGCTGTTCGAACAAGAGTTTTTTCATAATTCAAACTCCTCTACCCTAATTTGTATTGTGTCTTCAAATTTCTCCCTTTCAAGTTACAGTAATATATCTGAAATAAATTTTCGAAAAAAAATCGAAATGTTTTACTTGATGCATGCACTTAGTAAATATGCACTTAAAGTGCACACGGATAAATTGAGGCTATTCAAAAAAAAATCTGCCCTTACATTCAGAAATATATCCTTTTTGTAAATAACACGCGATGGCTCAATACTAATACGCATCGCAGTGTACTGATTATTTTTTTATGCAATTTAATTCTGAATGTGGCAATTTCATCCAAATCTCGAAGAGAGAATACCACCTCTGCAATTTTGTATTTGCTAGAAATTTCGCTTCCGCGACTCTTCACCTGGAATTAGCTATAACTTCTTCCTTTCTGTAAGAGCCATTTCAAGCAGGAAGCGATAATTAAGTTAGCAGCTAGTTACCAATTACGACATTCTTGTTCCTGAAGTTGCGTCGAACAGTTTTAAGTTTGACTGAGATTTCCTTTTATTATCATTTTGTTAAAAGAGTAAACTCATAAAATGTCGAAAGAAAACTGTTGCTATAATGTCGTTAGATTTTAGCATTCGAGCATTTGAAAGCAATTATTGTTTCACGAAGATACATTAAACTCTTTATTTTTTATAAACATAAGTATTTTTCGTTCGACACGTCATACTGGTTTCTAATACTTATTTTAGTCTTATCAATTAGTTTTATTTCTCTCTTCAAAACTGCAAAAGGTGGATCAAATTTTTGAGGCCGATGATGCAGACTTTTTTATTAATATTGGAAGAATTTTTCATCTGTCAGTTTGAATATTTATTAATACTGTAAAAAATTAATTTTTTATCAGTCAAAAATGCTAGAATTTTATGTTTGATTATCACATTAGTTTAACCGGTTCAACCTATTAAAACTGATTTAAAGTTAAGAATTAGTTACCGTTAAGCGAATTCAGACAAACACGGAACTAATTATCTTATTTAAGACTCTTGCACGATACTGTAGTAATATTTCAAACCATCGGTGTGGAACAACAATCACAATACCCCTACAAGAACTCAACAAACATCATCACTAAAACCACACAAAAAATAAACATGGATATTCGCCATTAACCAAAATATTAAGTCATGCAATGCAAACAAAGCTATCAAAACAAACATACTGTATCAATTTGTAACTAATAATGCTTAATTGAATTTTTTGGCAAATGAAGTAATCATTTACTAACATTCACTGCACAATAAACTAGAATTAAAGTGTTCCGAATGAGCAAGAACACATTTTTTCTGCCAATGTACTAACATTAAATGAAATTGTAAAGTTATTATTTTGTGACGTTTCTCCCAAATTATCTGCTACAGTGAATTTTTAATTAACAAAGTAACTGGTTCAAAATATTTTTTTATGTAAAGAAAACTTCAAGATTTCTTAAACAATCGAACACTTAATTTTTCTGGTTCATGAATGACTTTTATTGAATTTAATGTTCTACTATCTCTTACGCGTCATTTTCCGCTATCGCGAAACATAATTGGAATTCTTTACTGTTCAGGTGAAAGAAGGAAAAAGACAAAAATTGGGTTTAAGAAACGTCATACTTAAGGAAAATGAGCGGTATCTAATAAACGAAGGGATGTTTTCAATGCTTTACATAAATCTTGGGCTTGAAATCAACAAGCTTTGCGTCTTTTGATAGTATTTAATTGAATGTAATTTAATATAATTACTAATCGCCTTTTTAAAGAAATAACATTTTCTCTCATTGTTTTAAAGCTTCAAACATAAAAAAAAAACATAGAATGAAAACATTGTTTACAATAATTGTGTCTAATAGTTTTTTCCTTTTTTTTCACTAATATGAAGATAATGCGTTTGTTTAAAGTTAATTAAAATGATACTTAATATTTGAAAACATAAATCATCCAAACAAATTTTTGCATTACATTTTATCAACAAACACTATTCGTTTTATATATATATATATATATATTTGATATATATATTTATATATAATATTATATTATATTATATATATATAATAATCATATATATTTATATATTATTATAATACTATCATATATAATAATATATATATATATTTTTAAAATAAAATGAAAATATATATATATTATAATTAATATGTATATATAATATATATTATTATATAATATATTATATATATATATATATATATATAGATATATATTATTTTTATATATATATATAATATAATATATATAATATATATATACTATATATTATATATATTATATATAATATAATATATATAAATATATATATATATATATATAATATATATATATTATTATATATATAAAAATTATATATATATATATATAAAAAAACAAAGTCGTGTTAGTAAGACCATTTATAACTCAAGAACGGCTAAACGGATTTGGCTGAAAATTAGTGGGGATGTAGCTTAGCACCAGGAATAGGCTATAGGATACTTTTTATTCGAACCCAAAGGGTGTAGGAGTGCAAAACGTGAGCAGATTTTCCCATAGGAATAGCATTGTAAGATTAGAATTTATACTTTTTAATTCAATTTAAAGAAATTTCAGCGCGTTCAGCGTGAACGAAAATTAAAAAAGGAAAAAAAAAAGAGCACGTCGGTTTAATTTGCTGGATTGTTATTTGAATATCAGTACACTCTTAAAGCAAAAGAGTGAAATTCACTCATATAGGAAATGCATTTCGACCGGAAGGAGGAATTACTCAGATGAGTAAAATCGTCGTTTAAGATTGGCGCAGATGTTTCTTTATTCTTTCCCACCGAAAGAGCGAAATTACTCCAAGGAGAAATGCATTTGGCACGGAAAGGAGTTGAAATTAACTCAGACTGAGTTAAAACCGCTCGTTTGTTTTAAGAGTGTATGTTATTTGAATATCAGTATTTTATTTGTTGATTTTAAATCTCTTTATTTTTTATGGTGGATCAGATTTCCCCTACTAGATTTTAATTACGTTTCCAAATTTAATTTAATTGATGTTTACAAATGGTAAGAAACGATGATATGGAGGAATATTGGTTAACCTAAAGAATCATGGTCGGATTTGTCAAATTTTCAAAAATGTAGTCAAGTCGAAAAGATAACAAACCCCGGCACTTGCCGAGAAGGTTACCATCTCGAAATGACCAAAAATACTACATTATTTCAAAATGGCCGACTTAAAACAGCGGAAAAATTCATTAAATTGCAGACCAGATTTATAAAAAAAAGTGAAACTTTAAAATGACGAAGAATTGATTTTTAAAAAAAAGTAAATAATTATTTAAAATCAGTAAGCATCTAATTAATAAAATATTAGTATAAGAAAACTTCAGAATAAATTATATGCGTTTAAGATTTAAATAGATTAACATTTAGAAATTGTCACAATTGCTAATTTCGCCAAAAGTTGCCATCGGGTTTGTCAGATTTTGCGTAAAATTGCCGGCCACGATTCTTTGGGTTAACCGGAATATATTCGGAATAAATAAAGAATTTGTACTTTATAAAACTTTTCCAACCATACAAGAGGATGAATGTCTATTTTTTTCTGATGTTAAGATGGCGTAATGGTAGATTGAATTTTGGCATTGGTGGCTTTTGGCGAAGTTGAAAATTTAACGTAGGGTAGCTATTCCCATCCAGTTGTATGGGTTAGGGTTAGTTTTAATTATCGTCGCATTAAAGCTACACACGAGAGCTATTAGAAACGGGAGTCTTAATTTAGAACCCCAGTCAAGTTACGAGCCGACACGTGAGTAGGTACCCAATGCAACTTTTAAGGGCGACATCGTACGCAGCGTTGGGAATTTGGAGGATATTTAAAGTGCCCTTTCTCTGTACGGGGTATTTTTCGTCGGACATTTTTTGGCTGCACGAGCCGTTCATAGGTCTGCAGTTATTTTGGCGATGCCCGGACATAAACCTGGGACCTACCGCATGCAAGACGACTGGGTCCCCCAATATTATCGAGTTGTATGAAATATGAAGTGGAATGTTTACCACATTTGGGCAGTTTCGTTTTGCGCTAATTGTGAAATAGAAACAGGCCATTATGTCATATAGCTGTTCTGGCAATTTGAATAGGGGCCTATGTGAAAGCCCTCAAACTCCGGAAGGGCCTGGATAAAATCAACCCCTCATATCAGAATGGGAGGAGATTATAATATCCTGATGGAGTGGACCACAGTGGAGGGATCAATTGGTATAAAATAAAAGTTTACATGAAAAGTTACTAATTAGGGTTATTAAGGGTACACCCGTGCAATGCCGGGTTTATAAAGCTAGTTCTTAATATAAAGGAGCTGTTAGTTATTTAAAAAAAGTTATATTAAAAAACAAAAGAACGTTATGGTAAATGCAAATGTAAAATATAAAGTAAATATTTTTATTGGATTAGTCCTGCTTTGATGTATTATCTTATTGTTCATTTATTTATTCATACTAATAAGTATAAATTTATTTAAAAAATAATATGTCTTATATATTTTTAAATGTCACACACAACAGTTGTGTTTAACAGGTAAAAAGGCGCCAAACACAGCATTAATTCTATATTACACATTTTTATGCTAAATTTGGCTAGTTTCATTTAAATTTTATTTCGAAAATTCAATAATTATTACTTATCGATTGCAAAAATTAATTTATATTTTAAAGAATAAATATGTAATATTCCACGCTTTTAAATAGAGTGAAAACTATTATAATACCTTCCACTTTTTACGTTATAAACGTAGTGTGGAAGCTAATAATCAGGAAAACCAAACAGAAAAATTACAGAATCAATACATTTCTTTTATTTCTATATGTTTACTTAGAGTTTGTAAATAAAATATTTTATCTCAATGCTAATTACCCAAGTATAATTGGATTTGTAAAAAAAATATTAATGAAACTAAAAACAACTCACCTAATTATACCACTGTTGGTCAATCGATAATATTATTTATTTGAGTTTGTTCAAATTTAATAACATTCGGCATCTTTTTTTCCTGAGTTATGTGTTTGCTTAAGAAAATTGGTATTTTCTGCAATCATGCATTAAACATGACGCTTATTATTTCCTAAATTTGAATTAATATTCTTTTTTGTCTTAGAATTATCATTTGATAAAGCATCACATTTCGAAATAATTGGAAAATTTTAACCACGGAAAATAATGAACGTGGAGAAGTGAAATTATAATATTACTGTACAAACGGGATGCGCTAGTTCTGTTTGAAATTAAGAATATTTTTAATTTTATTTAACTTTTAATAAAACAATATTTTCTTGACTTTTAAAAGGAGAAGCTGCCAGCGAGATTCCCCGAAAATCGGAAGATAATTCTCTTGGTACCACTTTTCTGATTTTGTGATTGGTCTGAACAGTCAACGACGTCACTACACTCAGAAGTGTGTTGACTCTCAATACAAAAAAAATGTGTTTTTCCTATTTATTACAAGTTGTATTGAAGCAATACAAAATATGTGTTGATACCATGGATATCATAGTTAAAGTATTAGATTGGCAGATCACGTGACCTCCAATGATAACGACGGGACGCGCATGGAGACCAAAATAAGAAGGCAAAATGGCCAGTGTTTCTGCCACTTTAAGGAGAAAAATACTACGAAAAAATACCATTTAATTCTAAAATTACAAAAACAAATATCGTAAAAATACTAGCTGCATTTTGAAATCTTTTTAGTGACTTTAAATCCTTTTGTAGTATTTTTTTTTTGTAATTTTAGAATTAAATGGTATTTTTTCGTAGTATTTTTCTCCTTAAAGTGGCAGAAACACTGGCCATTTTGCCCTCTTATTTAGCCTCCATGCGCGTCCCGTCGTTAGCATTGGAGGCCACGTGATCTGCTAATCTAATACTTTAACTATGATATTTATGGTTGAGACCCAATACTAATTCATGGTTAGCACAAAAATTGTGCTGAAGGCGCTGTATGCATGTATTGTATTCTTCTGAAATATAGTTCTGCGTCTGCTCTTTAATGTTTCGGATAAATAGCTATACTAAAGCTTAAATATAAATATTTCAGTACTTTTAATATAATATTATAATTCAGTTTAACATATTTTAGAAAACAATATAGTTTACAGTTTTTTGTCAATCTCAGATGGATGCAATAATCGTCTCCTCTCGCGATTGTCAGTTGTTTTGGAACAACGTCAATTTTTGTTCGTATGTTATCAACACAATTCTTTTATTTGAATACCACAATATTGTAATTGTCTTTTGTACACAATACTTGTGTTTCACTTACGCTGTCTGAAGCTTTTTCTGAATGTTGCTTGTTGATGATAAAGGCCGTTTTTGGTCAGAGAAGCGGTTCAATTTCCTAACCATACCAACCATGATGATCAGCCTTGAATGACCAAGAAACTAGCTCTTGCAACCCTGAAATACACTGCTCACAATAATTAGGGGATCGGCTGTTTTAAACCCTTTCACCTCCAGTGATTCCATTTGGAATAATCAGCTTGCAATTTTTTTCTGACTAAGTTAAGCTCGCACTTATGTATCGTTAGATGGAAGAATCATATCTTTTGAAGAATTAAATAATGTTTGTTTTAATTAAATGAAAATATGAAAAGCATGGTAAAATAAAATTTACTCTGAAACAATTTTAACAAATAAATTGAACCTAAATTCTTCACGCTTGTATTTTTTAGATGTTTAAAAAATTGATTTTAGCTATTTTAAACAAATATAGTTTTAATAAAAGGATTGTTATAATTTATTCAAAAGTTGTGATTTAAATTTTTTCCCCTTAAATTTTAGTTTAAAAAATTAGGATTTTCCCACCTGTTTTTTACCATTTCATTCTAGATGCATAATGAGTCTATTTCAAAAAAATTTCGATTTTTAGAATAAAAATAAAAAAGTTGAGACTGAAAGGTAACAAAAGAACGCAAAGTGCTCCCCTAATTCCTTTGAGCAGTGTACCTTAAATTGACCAACACCACAAGCTTGAAAAAAATTCCTATAAAGTCCTCCAAAAAAGATGAAACAAAATAAAGCCCTACTATTCTGCCGTTAGCGGGTAAGCTGCAGTGACCACAACAATGAATTGGACCATTGTCGCTCTGAAATAAACAGTTTTTTGGTGAACTTTCGTTAAGATTAGAGTAATTGAGTGCTTACAACAATGGTCCAAGTCATTAGTCTAGTTACTGCAGTTTACCTGCCCACGGCAGTATTGCAGTCTCGTGGTTCTGCGTTATCAGTCAGCGATCGTGATTTATACTGGGGATCAACTGGCCACCGAGAAATGGGTTACCAGGGGCAATTTATTTGATTGCTTCTGTTGAGATAGGTGCCTAAAGAGAAGCGTGACTTTCTCCTGAGAGTCCCCTTCATTTGGTGGGGTTAGATTTGTTACAAGATTTGTATTTTTATACTTTCAATTACCTAAATATGAAATATAAGGTAATGAAAGTATTGAGACGGGGAAGAAAATCCCGAAAGGGCGATTTTGTGTTTTCTACACGTTTTTGAGGGTGCTGATTAGGAAAAAGAGATTTATGAACATTGATCCGTCGTCTATCTAAAGCCCACTCTATAGATCGAATGAAAAAAAGCAACGAACTTGAAATTTGGTACACAAATTTCTATCGAAAGTCACAATAAGATTTTTGAGAAAATCGCGCTTGCGCAAATTGTAGTTGCCATAAAACTATTTAGATTTTTAAGTTATTGAAATTGCCTTACAGGATAGATAATTACCTTTAAATGTATTGATTTATTGAGTGGTAATTGAAAGTCGTGTAGTGTTTGCACACATCTAAATTTACTTTAGGCTAATTCCATGTAACTGTAGTGTAAGTCACGATTTAAGAGGAGATTAAAAGCTTTTTAAATTTGAAAAATTAATCAAATTAAATAAAGTACATTGCATTATTTAGTTATAATAAGTGTAGATCAACTATTCCACATTTTTTTTTCATTTAATGTTAAAAGTTGTAGTGATAATCACTTTTTACAAACGTGACTTACACTACAGACCGAATAATTTTGCATGGAATTACCCTTTATTTTTCATGTTGTTTAGAGTATTTTGGATCAAGTAAGTGTTGATGTATTATGTTGGTGTAAAGAATTCATTTTTTAACTGTATTATATATTTAAACTTAAAGATTATTATGCTGTCAAACTGAAATTTGCTTTTCTATTAAAGTAATTCAAAGAGTTTTTAATATTTATCTTTCCTATATCTCAATCTTTCTAATTAATAATTCATTCTTTGATGGAGTATTGTGTTATTGTGTTAATTTTGTAAAACGTGCAATAATATTTTCAAATTAAACTACTTTTTGAAATAACATAATATTTAATATTTGACCAGTGCATTTTGATATAAAACACAGTATTTTAGTTGAATAACATTAATACTAAAAAGTTATAGGTTTTACGTATTTTTAGCTGTTCATTTCTACATTTTTAAACTTATTTGTATGATAGATTGCTTGGATTCTTTCCATTTTCTTTAGAGAAATGTTGGCAGACAAATTTTCAATTTAGAAATTCAATTTTTGAGTCCATGACTTAGGTGACGGCTGCCATAAACTTGCCAAGACTTATTTGGCGCGAAAGAGAAATCAATCTGCATTGCATATTTACTCACTGTACAAGGAATCTCAGAATAAAATTTCGGAATTTTCGAGTAGGTAAGAGTCTATAATTTAAGTCAGCAGTCAAAACTTGGAATAAGAATTTTATTCCATAGAATTAGAATAGTTCCCTGCACGAAAAACCAAGTTGGTTTGTAATCGAAACTGTCACTTTTAAAACTGCTTCCACACAAAATTCATGCATCTAAAATTCATCATGTGCTTACAACTTATACTTTGAGGAAAATTCAGATCACAAGTAAATTTTCTACTATTTATGTAAGTGATAAGTACACATTACGGGTTAATCAAAAAAATCTATAATTATTGGCATCATCAAAAGGATTTTTGATATTTTGCAATTATTTATGATTGAGATAATTGTATAAATTTATAGATAATAGTTAGAATGAACCCTGTAGTTTAAAATCATCCATCATATTTTTTTTAATGTCATCGTAATTTTTTTATGATATCAATTGTCGATTGAAAACAAAAACTAGGTTTCCACTGACTGGAAATAACATGTCAAGATGATTAATCACTCTCAGTAACTTAAGAAAAAGTACTTTATTGGAAATTATTTTGCTTGTTAACTTTAATTATCATCTTAAAGGTAACAAGTTTTTTTTTCCTAATTTCTCACGATTATTAAGGGGACGCATTACCCAAAATTTAGGGCTGCCCAGAAAATAAACATGCTCAAATGCTGTGAGATAAGGATAATGCAAAAAAGAACGATTCTTTTATAATGGTGGAGGTCTATTGAAAATTATATAGTGGTTTGGTAAAATGGTTTTTGAAATTTTATGTTGATTTTTTAAATTTTTAATTTTTTTCAGCTGGTGAATGGTTAAAACCCTAAGGCTTTTAGGTAAATTAATGTAGAGCTCCAAAAAAATTTTCGTGTGTTCAAACATATGCGTTTAACATAATTTGGTATGGGATAAGGTCTAGTGTGAATAGATTTTTTTTTAAATGATGAAGGTGTAAATTTACAAAAAATCTTATTTTTTGGCCATTTTTATACATAAAGCTACATAACTTTTTTTTATTTAACTGATAGCTCAATATCCATACCAACTTTTATTAAAAGATGTTGTGGGAACATTTTGAAAAAAATCCATTACAAAATCCTCTAAATTGTAGGAGGATTAGCATTTTGAAAAAACTTTAAATTTTTTAAATTCAAACGTTCTTACGTTTTAATATTTATCATTTTTGGTATATGGTTATTGAATGTTAGTTCTTTCTAAAAATAGTTTAATTTGAATGCTAGCGATAAAAATGCTGGATTTAATTTTTTGGGTACCGCGTCCCCTTAAGGTAAAAAAGAAAAATTCCCATACGAAGTTTTGAAGCTTTTTAAAACATATTGCAACATCAAATAAATTCCTTAGATTCTGATACACAATACTACTAAGATATTGTCTAGCCTTAAACATCTATTAATGTTGTAATAATACCTTTTAAAATTTAAGCAAAAAGATTTGTTGAACATTTTTTTTTAATACTGGATAATTGGTTGTATTATCCAATACTCACAAAATATTCATCTTCTATAATTACAAAAAACTAAATGATTAGTTTCGATAATATTGAAAATAGTGATACTTATTTTTATTTTATGAAAATATCCTTAATTGCTTATAAATATTTAAATCGCGAAGGTGTTTCGTTCTTGTAAAAATGTATAAATTGTTTCAAATTTATCTAGTGAACTAGTTTGACAAGTACTTTTTCTGTAAGCTCATTAATAAACATGCAATAAAATCGAATATTTTAATTTTATTAGCATTCACAATTCATTCTAAAAAACATTATCATGAATTACGTTTTAATTTACAAATTATTGTCTGACTATATATGTTCCTTAATTCATTATGTTATTTATTTAGTTTATTATTTAATTTAATATTTAATTTATTACGTAATTTAAATATTACACAACAAAAAAAACACTTATTATCTTCTATTAATTCACAGTAAAACCAATTGCTTTTAATTAGTAGAAATGGACTTTACTTTGTATTTATTTATTTCAAAAATTTAAATGTATTTCAAGGGCGTTTTAAAAGAATTTATTTAATTATGTTACATAGTCATACAGTATGGGGTAAATAGAATGGTTGTGTGAGGATTCTGATTCAAATATTATTCCATAAGGCGTCTTTCAGTTAAAGATATATTTAGTTAATTATTAGATCCCAATTGCATAAAAAACTATGTAGTAAATAGTTAATGTTAGTTGTTTTTTTTTGCTATTTTTTATTAAACGGTTTCATGTGTTTTGAAATTCAATCTCAAATTTTGAATTTTAACTATGGGAAGTAATTACTGGGTTACGCCATCATGTGCATTGACATTTATAGCAAATAATTAATTTAATTGTCAACTTCTAGGTACATTTGTACTTTTAATAGGCCATGAATAAAAATAGTAAAAAAATAAAATTGCTTGAAAACTTTTTTAAAAATTAGTTAATAAAAAATTATTCAATGAATTTCATCTATTTTTAAAAAATGAATAATTTTTTTTAATCATGATAGTTTTCTGTAACAACATGTTTATTTTAAAACAATTAAATTGTAAACTGATAATATTGATAAAATGTTACTTACTTTTTACTGAGTTTATATTGTAATGTATTAAAAGGAGACCGAGCCTAGTTTCTCATCTGGCGATACCGTAAAAATGATTCGCTCAATGGCGCTAACTGATGACATTATGAAGAAACACGTCATATGTCGCCCACAAGAATTTTCGTTCAGTTAGTGTCGTCAGATTGTAATCGGAGCTTTTTTGTTATTATTTTTTAAGTTAAGTTACTGTCATGCCTATTTTGAAACTTATCTAAAACGAATTAGTATTACACTTACCGTGTTAAAATCAATGCGTTGTGGGGATCCTATGTAAGGAGTGAGGATCCTATGTAAAAAATTACAGCAATTAATATAGTGTTAAAAATTAGTTAACTACGGTCTTATTACACATCCCCCCCCCGCCCTTCCCGACGAAGGAGGAGTTGAAATAATTAGGCATTAGTTATTATGAAGCTCAACGAAGCCCTAGGTAAAAAACATGGGGGAGGGGGGTGTCTGACAACAACCCCTGGCCACGCCACCGTTTCAATCATATGTGACCTTGGTAATAAGGTGCAGCCAAAGAAAACATTCAATAAGTTGAGGGACTTCCCAAAACAATTTTTTAATATCATAACCCTTTTAGACATTTCGGCAAAGAAATATTAATACATTGGAGGAAATTCTTCATTTGAATCGGATGGTGACTGCAAAACAAAATGTAGTGAAGTTATGAAATCAAAGTCAATTCTTTAAAGAAATAAATGTTACAAATGCTTTCAAATGTACCTCGAACCTCGTTAACGCGAACTCGCTTAAAAAGAAATTTCGCTTAAGATGAACTGAAAGCATTTCCACGGCCTATAAAGATTTGAGCTAATGCTAAAAAATGTCTTAACGCGAAATCGTTTTTGGCGAAATCCCGCTTAACCCGAACAAAAATTCAGATTTTGGCTTTTTTTTGCTTAGTAATTCGAAGAACAAATTAAACAAAACATTTTTTAAAAATGCGGCCCACGAACATTATAAGAATAAATTGACTTCTATTTCTGATAAAATCACGGGATCTCACATGATTCGTCATTTTAAATTCAATTCCTGTTCTTAATTGGTGTTCTTTACAATTTTCCTAATTTTTCTTTAGTATGTATTACTCATAGATATCATAGTTAAAGTATTAGATTGGCAGATCACGTGACCTCCAATGCTTACGACGGGACGCTCATAAAGGCCAAATAAGAAGGCAAAATGGCCAGTGTTGCTGCCACTTTAAGGAGAAAAATACTACGAAAAAATACCATTTAATTCTAAAATTACAAAAAATTATCGTAAAAATACTAGCTGCATTTTGGAATCTTTTTAATGACTTTAAATCGTTTTCTAGTATTTTTTTTTATAAGTTTAGAATTAAATGGTATTTTTTCGTAGTATTTTTCTCCTTAAAGTGGCAGCAAACACTGGCCATTTTGCCCTCTTATTTGGCCTCCATGTGCGTCCCGTCGTTAGCATTGGAGGTCACGTGATCTGCCGATCTAATACTTTAACTATGATATATATGGTATTACTCCAAATGAACTTTATTAATTGAATTACTAATTGTATATATGTGAAATTAGTGAATTACATTATAAAATTAGAATAATTTTTAGCTATTATTTTTTTTTAACTATTCAAGGGTTTAAATGTAAAAACAATCCTGTCGGTTTACATGAAATTCAGTTAACACGAAATGTTTAGGTGCTCCCTTCAAGTTCGAGTTAACGGAGTTCGACTGTACTTATTTATGAATAAATTATAATTTACAAAAAAATAATAAATTATATAAATTGCCCCTACGAGTGAATGCCACTTAAAGGAAGTGGTGGAAGGTTACACGGAGTTTTGTGGAAGGTTCCTCGCACATTTGAGTTTAGTCAACTTACACCAGAATTGGTATAATGGTACATCCAAAAACCATTGTAGAGTTGCCTAGAAATTAAACCGAGATTAATTTTTTATGTCTTAATTTTTTTCTAAATCATTATCTCAGCCAAAGAAAAATTAAAAGTTATGCGTTGTTTTAATTTTGGCTGACTCTTATTGGTATAAAATAAAACCTGCACAATTCAATCATTAGAAAAAAACAGAGTTAAAAAATCTATATTCATTTTAACGTGACTTATCAAGGAATGTGAAACGTTATAATATGTTCAGTAGTTAAACAACTGTCATCAACAGCATGTCCCAAAACCACATGTAGTTTATAATCACCGCAGTAATTACCATCGGTGTGCATTGCATAGATATACTACCAATAATGTTAATGAACCATTCAGCTGCAGAATACGTTGCTCATTAGAATCAACCACAGTAATATCACATTAATCCTATAATGTGGTGCGCTTTTACTTTAGCTTAAAATAGTTAGATAGTGATATATATATTTTACTTCAGTGTACAACAATTCGGTAGTTTCATAATGCAAGCAATTATGTTTCTTGAATTATGAACAAATAGTAATTTATATCTATTCCATTTTTTAAGTTAAAATATTGGAGCTATTTTCTCCTTGACAACAAGTTCTGAAAAAAAAAGCCTACTTCCTTTTACTTTAATACACACATAAATTCTAATAATGCGGATAGACGAACGGACGGACAAAAAAGTATACGTTACTGATATAAGTCTATGAAGCATTTTCTAATGCGTCATATCTTTAAAATAGAAAAAAAAGGTATTAAGAAATCAAACGGTTAGAAAAGAAGTTAAAAAGACTGGAGTAAGGACAGACTGACGCAAATTAACAGAAATATATAGACGTAGAGGCAAAAGGGCAAAAAGTATAAAAATTGGTCCTGTGATGTCATACCTTTCAAACAAAAAATATATAATAAGACAGAACCAAAATAAAAAGAAATATCGACAGATGAACGGACAACAAGATGGACTTCCAGTACGGACAGATTAACAAAATATATTTTAAAAAAATAGGTCTTTAGTTATACCTTTCAAACTAAAAAAAAGAATTTTTTAAGTCGGATTGTTAGCACGGAATTTAAAAGGAGCGTACAAACAGACGGACAGACAAGCTGGCGGACGGAAAATCTCACCATGTCAATAACCTTTCTTACTCTCTTTCGAAGATTCTTTAAAGTTCTTCTTTCATTCTTTTTTAAAAAAGAGTTTTGATGGTAGGTTTTAAAAGATCCAGTCTCTTCAAATCAGTTTGTAATTATCCAATATATGTTTTCCACATCATTAAACTCAAAATATTTTTTTCTGAACTTTTACTTATGTTCTAACTTTTATTGGTTGGCTAGCAATTAATTGAATCTCCATTCTCTAAAGTGTTCTTTTTCAATCCATTTATATTCTTTGTTCGCGAAACCTTTAACTAAGTGAAGCCCATATCAACATGAACTTGCAATGCTATCAACAAATATTATTAAAGAAAAATGATCTTCAAAAAATTGGTCTATGGAATCATGAAAAAAAAAGCCCTGCGTTCTTTCTCGTTTAGCTTTCATTTGTTTTGAATTTATTACTAGGCAAAAATATGAATTTTTAAGGAATCTACTTTTTTGCTTCACACTACAGATTCCTCATACAATTGGGGTGCGACAAGTTGCAGATACTGCCTTCGGAAGGTAACACTACTGTATCTACAAACATTTTTGTCCTGGAAAAATCCTTGCATTAGACAATAAATTGTTTTTAAAAAACTAAGAAAAAAGTTTAAACGCATTTAATTAACAAATATAAGAAGCCATTTAATTCACTTTCTTTGGCTTGCTACATTTAACATAGTTGAACTTTCTTCAAGTTAATAAATTATAATTAACACCATTAACAATAATCTTCCAGTTACGACCTTAATATTAAGTATAAAGCTTGTGTTATATTTATAACTGTCGTAAACAGTTTTACTCAGTTCTAAACTAGTTTAATTTTCGATAGAATAACCCCTTTAATCTTTAAAGTTACAAAGACCTATGGCACTTCATTTTATACAGCATGTGCAAAGTTGGCAGCGTATAATCTAATCTCATTAATGTACTACACATCACTTGTGCATATTTAACAGCTCTTGGTTGACATAAAAGTTAATTATAGGTGCAATAAAATAGCAAACATGTTGAAGTAATAATTTTAAAGAATCATATAAAAATAAACAGATTTGGGAAAATAAATTAACCATTGCACACTTATAAAACATGGAAACAAACTTATAAAACACCTACTGAAAAGGTAAAATAGAACTCAAGCAATCGGAATGTTAATCCTTCAAAACCCTTTTTTTTAAACAAAAACAAATCCTTTACCTCTTCTTCCAACTTACATTTACATTAAAAGCTTTAATATATAAAGTATTTATTTTCTGTTTGAAAAAATAGAACCAAGGGCCAGTTTTCGTCGAAAATTTGCTTATATTATCAGTTCGTATCTTAAAACAGGCTTGATATGAAATTAATTACTTATGTACTATACATTTTATGGGTTCTTAGTAGGTAACTGAAAAAGAAGGAGTTAAAGTTTGATCCTGAAATTTTTTCTATCACCATTTAAATTTAACTAATGAAAAAACATTTGATCAGCAACTGGAGAGATGTGTGTACCCAGGGAAGGATTTTCTACTGCATTTAAGTTGTGAAGATTTCACTTATCTGCTTATTTTCAATCAACTGTTTTATCAATGGTTCTAATTATAACATAATATACATTATCATCACTTCTCGGCAATCACCCAAATCATAATTTAACATTATAGGTTTTTTTTTAAATCTATACGCGAGAAGTGATTTTAATCAATCAAGTTAATTTTTCCAATCCAGTTTAATACGTCAGAAACACGTGTTTTTTATTATTTTTTTATAACTGGCATAAAACCGTTCCACAAAAATAATCCTAAATATATTCGAAGGCACTTATCTTGCGAAATAGCTTCTGAGAGAAGATCTGTTTTTGACAAATCTTGCAATATGACAAAACAGTCTTTCATATGCCACAATAACTCGGTATTGCAATAGGAAAGATAGAAACACTTGAAATACTATTTCGCAATATACATATGTTCTTATATCGTTGATTTGTCCACGAGGGTTTTTTGGATTGCTAGACAGATTATGTAGAAAAGAAATAAAATCACGAATAGAAACGGCCAATAAATATCCTACTTGACTGTGAAAAAATAATATATAACTATAAAAATCGATCTTTTGATTTCTAATATCTAACGTTTTGAGATCTGTCGATTATGTAGGTGATGGTACAACCATTGATCCTACAATTGGCAGTTTCGTCAATTTTCCACCTTAAAAGAGGGCAAAAACGATAATAAACAAAAAAAAACTATAAAAAATAAATTTTTACTCACCCGTAGTGTAGTGCGATTTATAGAATAAGACTTAACTTGATAGATATTGGACTTTACTTTAAAATTACTTGGAAGTGGATACTTAAAATGTGTTAGTTTGATGTGAATACGCCGTAATAGTCAAAGCATTAAATGAAACAAAATATACAAAAACTTGTAGAAAAACATCTAAAATCATTTTTAAAGATATAATATTAATTTATTTTGCAAATTAATTTAACGATAAAGTATTTATATTTACTGTACTAAGGCTCCGTAGTTTAAGTGGAAACGCCATCCCTTAAGTATGTCGATAAAATAAGGACCAAGAATGATTGGGAACTAAACAATGGGGATTGCTTGAAGTTGACAACGTGACAGAGCCCTTTAGTCACGAGAACTGAAATGGGTGCAGAAACCTTGGCCCACAATGGGCTGTCTTATCATTGAGTTTATATATAGTACAACTTTACAGTATTTTGCACATCTGCACTCAGAAAAAACTTGTGTTCAAACTCAACAAGTGCTGTGTAAAAATGTTGACATTATGGTGTTGTTTCCATTTAAGGATTACATTAATTACATATTTAACACACATATGTGTTGTTCTAACGCAACAGACGATCGCAAGAGATCGATTGTCATAAACCTATATTTTTTTTAATATATAATATAAAATATAGCATCAATTTTAAAGTTCCGTGATATATATTTTTTAACCTTAGTATAGCTATTTATCCGAAACATTTAAGATACTGAACTCCATTTTGGAAGAATACATGCGTACTGCGACTTTTCCACACAATTTTTATGCTAACCGCGCAAAAATTGGGTTTGCTGCACAGTTTTTTTTTTGTATTGTTTCGACACAACTTGCAATAACTGTGAAAAACAAATTTTTTTTATAGAAAGTCAACACAAGTTTTTTTTCTGAGAGTGCATTGAGTTTTGAATTGTCAGGGGCCTTTTATCTGTGAGGAAAAAATATGAATCTGTTTATTGTAGCCCAACAGTAACATCGATCCATTAAAGGCCTGCTGCTACCAATCTAGAAATTTTCCAAATTTTAGAGCTTTCAACTAAATTTCCTTACTTTTGCAGCGATACGTACCCAATATCAGATATTTCTATACTAAACAAAAAGTATTATTTCATTGTGTGTCATCAACTTTATATTTTATGAAATTAAACCCCTTTTTATTGCAGGTTATATCGTACCAGTAGTATAAGTTTTATAGGTGTTGTCGTAACGCTTTAAAGACCTAAGTGATACGTAGCATTTATCGACAAGCATAACCTATTATTTACTTTCGGGTTTATGAGCGGAGTCAATGATTTTGTCAAAAGAGCCTACACCAGGTATCAGAAAAAATGATCTGATCTTTATTGTTAAGTGCCACTAAATATCTTTATAGTTAGTATAAAATACAATTTTAGTGCTTAGTTACAACCCATATATAAATAATAATTGCTAAATCAATTGTATTTATGTTTTGAGATAATTTTAAATATTGGTTGTTAATTGAGATACCAAGTGTTAATCTAAATTTTTTTTGGTCTAAGAAATACGATACTGTTCTCCATAAGAAGATTTCAGGTCTCATTGCATAAAAAAGTATAACTAAAAGTTATTAAACGACGTAATTTTTTCGCTCTAGAGATACACATATGTGAACCTTTATAGAATTTACTTCCCAAATTAGTTTTTACAATTTTTCTCGAGAGTAAATTTTCTACTATAAACTAGAATGATCAAGTTTTCTAATAATACCGATACCTAAGCAGCTGATTTAATAATTGTATAAAATATGACGTAGCATATGACGTAGCAAGAGGATCAGACTATTTACGGATGTCTTTTAAGCGCTAAATTTATTGGACATTTTACACTAAAACGAATGTTAGAATGGACTATTAATTAGAAAACAGAGCTTCTTTGTTTCTTCATATCATACAAGAAATTTGTATTTTTACAGCTAAAAACTTCGAATTCCACTAAGTTGACGTGCCTCTCAGCAAATAATGTTAAATGGTTTTTTCAAACTTATTGGGAAAACATTTTTTAAAATATATGATTGTTTAAAATATATATTTATATAAATTATACGCGGTAGATGGTTTTTGGTTTTTTTTCAAGCGTGAAGAGGTTAAAAATGGCTAAAAACCAATATAGTTGTTATAAATAATAATAATAAATAATAATAATAATAATAATAATAATAATAATAACAATAATAATAACTATAATGACAATAATGACAACAATGACAATAATGACAACAATGACAACAACGACGACGACAACAACAACAACAACAACAACAACAGCAACAACAACAGCAACAACAACAACAACAACAACAATAATAATAATAATAATAATAATAATGATAATAATAATAATATAAAAAAATACTATAAGCACTTGAATTGTAAAGTAATTTTCCGTTTCAAAATCATGCTCATTTAACAAAAAAGCTATGTCTTCAGAAAATCTGCCTACTTTTCCGAGAATTCGTTTCAAAGTATAATTCTTTTTACTTTCCTAATGCATTTTTAAATAAGAATAATTAATTCTTATAGAACCAAATAAATCATTTTCTCTTCAAACAATTCTTGTAAAATTTATAGATAGTGAAAAATTGTTCATTTTCATGTTTCAATCCTCTCTTTGATATCTAATATGCATTTACGAGGATGAAATTTATAGTTGAAAGAATTGAAATGACTTATATGCTTACTGTAATAAAACGATTACATCAATTGCATTTAGAATTGTATCCATTATTAGATCACAAAATACTATTTAAGTAAATTTAACTAAAATGCTCCGTTTTGCCAGTTCCGTCATTTTTAAACTTACAGTAAAATATCTAAGATGTCTTAAAAAATAATTTGCTTTTAAAATAATAAATAATCTTCACTTGTAGTTTCACAGTCGTTTTACTTTTTATCCTTAACTTCAAATCGTTCTTTCCAAGCGTAACTGTAAAAAAGAATTTTCGAAATATTTAACAATAGAAAAAAGAAATTTTTTGCATG
This sequence comes from Oedothorax gibbosus, assembly GCA_019343175.1. Taxonomy (NCBI): domain Eukaryota; kingdom Metazoa; phylum Arthropoda; class Arachnida; order Araneae; family Linyphiidae; genus Oedothorax; species Oedothorax gibbosus. The sequence goes on along the minus strand of CM033272.1, from coordinate 23,936,517 downwards.
AGATTAGTTGATGGATAAAAACTTTTAAAAAATACTTCAATAATAATTTGGCTGCATGAAAAATAATTTAATGTTAATTAGTAAAATAATCAAGGAAACTAGCCATGAAAATGATTAAAACTTGTATAAAAATATTGAAGATAAAAAGTATGGTTAAAATTATAAAATTACGAAGGAAATTATCACACAAACTTGAAGAATTTAAACAACTATTTCCTTATTATTAGAATTACTCACCTTAATTTTAATTAATTTTAAAATAAGAGTTATTTCACGTAGGAAAAATATATGTAAAAAAAGCTTTTGCTTTTTTTTTAATTTAAAATATTAAGACATTTTTTATAGAATATAATTAAAAAATAATGTGTCCTTTAATTAAAATAGTTGTATTTTTTAAGGTTAGAAACGAAAGAAATTTATAATTATTTAGTAAAGGTCTTAGAAACATAATTAACACAAGTCAGTTTACTTATCCTACTTACGTCTAAAGTTTGTATAAAGTTTTAAAAAGCTTTTCAAATGTTTTATAAATATCCCGTCAAACATTATTAAAAGAAGAAAAAAAATTAATTAAGAGACAATTTCTTTTTAAACATTTTATCTGAAATTTTAAAAACTACTTGTAATTATTTATTTTTTTCCATCGTATAATCAAATATTATTTCCAATGTTGTATGCTTGATAGTGGACACTGGGGCAAGTATTCCAATGGGGCAAGTTTTTAACCAGGCCTTATATTGGAAATGAGCTTTCAGGGGGAGCCAACTGGTAGCTTGGTTTATGAAACAACACGTCATATCTCACCTACAAGAATCTTTGTTGAGTTAGTGTTGTAATATTATCTTTAGAACTGTTTTTTTTCTAAGTTGAGTTAATTTTTATGCTTATGTTAAAACTAAAATAAAACATATATTATTACTAAACCTAATGTTATCTGTGCATATTTACATTTTTCTCAAAACTCTCAGACACTAGGGCATTTGCCATATTCGACAAACTTCCTTTAATATTCATAGGGGAAACCAGAGATATTTTACTCATTTTTAGTTTTGCTTTTAATTTTGTTTAAACTTTATTTATGGTTGTGTAAAAGTGATTCACCTGTATATATTTTATTCATTATCGTACTCAATATTTATCATTATCAATCTAAAATATTAAGTGCAAAGTTAAAACAAAGTAATAATTTCATCATTTAGCACCCTCTTTGTTTATATTTTTAGTGCACCTATACTAACATAAAAACAAAACAAAAAATACATAAAAATCCCAATGATCACTAAATGCATTTGAATAGTTACCATTAGCTTGGGTCAAGTAGTTTTAGTTTCACTTTAAATACATAACCCTAAAATACAGCCATTAAAATATATAGATTGGCTCTATTGTGCATAATCTTTTTGCTAAAAACGTGTACAAAACAAAGGACCGATTAATAAAGCATTACCTTTAAATATAACAAGAAGTTCATAAAGAACTAAAATAGCCTACTTTCCTGTTACTTAAATACTTACTGAAGTTCTAATCGGGAAAAAACTAGGTTCCTATCAGTAAATATCATCAACAACCGTTTCTACGCTATATTTATAAACATTAGAAAAAAAATCGAAACACAGCATCCAGCTATAATTTAAACTTCTAAAAGCCAAAATCAACTATTTTTCTTAATATTCTTTCGCAAATTAACTTAATATTATTTATCGTCTGATCGATTTATTTGTAGTTCGAAGAATAATTAAATATTTAATAATAATAAAAGTAATGAAACTACTCAAAACTGCATTAAAAAATAAGAAATGTAAATTAAAACTATGCATAATTGTATGCAAAAATATGCCTTGCCGCTTTCTTGGTAAACAATTAATGAACAATCAAAGAAATCAAATTGTGCTACATTTTATGACTTCATTCCAAACTGATTCATGAAAGCATTATTTTGCTTCAAATATGTTTAAATAAATAAAGTTTATCATGCCATTGTTGATTTGGCAACAGTGATTTAAATGACTCAAAATTGAATTTCAATGCTAATTCAATGGGAAATTCGCCGACAGATAGTAGATTTGTGTCCGTCCTGACGTACAGGCAGTTGGATAAAAAGTATGAAAGTTGGGTATCTGAGGTCATAGCTTTCTAACAAAAAAGAATTTTTAAGATCCGATGGATAGAACCGATTTTGGAAAGGGGGTACGGACAGACAGACAGACGGACAGGCGGACATCGACCACATGTCAATACCTACTTTTTCATTTTTTTTAATCCTTTGGAATTAAAAAAAGAAAAGTAGGCTAAAAATGTATAACGTCAGAGTTTACAGGACAACGAATTTACTTTTGGAGAACTAAAATGCATTTTTTTTTAGTATTTTTAAAACGCACTCATTGCTTTGATTGTTATTTTCACAATGTAATCAGCTAACTTATACGCAACAAAAGATGACACTTCCAATTTGCAAAACCTATTTTAGTTATGAGAAAAAGTCATTGGGTCAAGTATCCTTATGGGCCAAATATGCCTGGTACCCCTTATTATTTATTAAATGACCAACTCTAAATAATTGCTGTTAATTTATATTTCTCCAAAGAGCATGTCCCATTTTTACATTCAGCTAAATATATATTTTTAATCAATTAAAAAAAAGTTGATAACGGTCCCCGTCAATATTAACATTAAAAAAATTTCATGACAAGTAAATAAACCCTTAATTACATGATATCGACCTATGCTAATGTCTTGGACTAGTTTCAAAGCACGCCCTTGGACCGATTTAATAAGCCTAGGCGATCATCGTAATCGTTGTTATCAACGACTGAAATATAACGGACGGCTAATCTAATTAAACAGAGGCCATTGAGAAAGCCACCAAGGTGAATCTCGTCAAATCGCACAGTTGGCGAAAATTGGTTGCTCTTTTTGGCTCTGCTCGCTGTCTTTTGAGTAATCGCCAACAAAAAAAACCTATAATAATATATTTTTGGTGTATGTCCACTTCGTGAATGTTTGATTAATATATTATATTGATAAAATGTCCTGTTACGTCCATTTCAAAAAGAATTTCGTTAAATTAGAATTATGCGAGATGTCTCTGGTCTAAATCACGTGGCTCCAGACTAATCCATGTGATTGATGTTGGTCACTTATTAGGTTTGCCGATGCACATTCTATTCTATTAAAAGTCTGTGGTTGTAATGGTACGACATTTTAACTTTACTCTGTAATATTCTCTCTAGATAAACGATGTTCGGACATGCTATCTTTGAGACAGGGGGTTAAGATTTATTTTTAGATATTTTTCTAGAACAGGGAATATTTGTATTTGTTCTCAAAACGATTTTTTACTTGAATCGCGAAATGTAAAAATGAGTCAAGTCCACGTGAGGATTTCCCACTACACTCAGAAAAACTTGTGTTGAAGCAGCGCAAGTGGAGCAAAAGTAGTCAGTTAAAAGGCAATATAATAATAGTGTGTTGTTTCAATACAAGCATTTGTGTTGAAGACATACGAACACAAATTTGTGTTGTTCCAACACAACTGACGATTGCGAGAGGAGGCGATTATTATATTCATGCGCGATTGACAATACATGCGTGCTGCGACACCGTCGATGCGGGTAACTTTAGTCTAAAATCCTAGTTTTTTTTACAAGAGAAGTAAAAAATTAAGCTACAAAAACTAACAAAAACTTTCAAAATTAGCGATTCTCAATGTTGTACGTTTCTTGCATTTTATCTTTATCTTTTTAACGTTTAAAATCGTTGAATTTTTAAAAAAAAATCCTCTCAAAAATGGGTAATCGTAAAAGTAATACTTCTTCAAAAATAGTTAAACAGAATACACGTTTACATTCATTTTTGAAAGTGTAAAGTTCCATAAAGAAATCCTTACATCTTGGACCATAGTTACCCGCATTCATCGGCAAAAGTTTCTCAGTGACCAATAATTAAATATAGCAAAAAAGTATTCAGCTTAGATTAAAACAAATGGTGTAATATTCATCCCCATAAATAAAAGAATAGTATAGAGTGTTTTATTTAGCTATTTTCAATACTTATTTAGGTGTTCCAGACAAAAGTTGGAAGAAATAAGATTTTTGTCATTAAATGCTCGTAGGAATACAAACGTCAATCGTGGTATTGCCGAAATTAGAATAAGATTTTTTTTACATGAAATGAAAGGCAATGTTTCCTCCTTTCCAAAAATGTAAAACAATTTAAGATGACATTATTTTATGAAGAGAAATTAAGAAACAAATCTTTTTTCGACGCTTGGACCAAAGTTACCCTCCATGGCCAAAGATACCCGCTTCGACGGCACTAGTTTTGTGCTAACCATGCATTATTATTAGATGTCAATACAATTTTTACATTGTTTCTACACAGCTTGTAATAACTGGGGAAAGCAAAATTTTTTGTACTGAAATCCAGTTTATTTCTGAATGTGATCCCTTTTTTTTAATATTTAAGTTGAAGGAGACACGTGCATGAAAATCTTTCAATGAGGGTCTTCTTTTTTTATATTTGGATGTTCATTTTTGCAACAAAACATCACTTTTTGCAATATAGTCAGAGTGTAATTTTTTTGTATGTCAAAAACTATTCCAATTTAGTCAACTCAAAACATATTTTTTCGTGGAATGTTATTGCAAATAAATATAAATTTAATCATTTTTTAAAATTATTGGATTTTTTAGAGAGATACAGGGTACGTTTTTATTTGACCATTCCAATCTAATAAGAAGTTGACGCACGTATATTTTTATTTTTAACTTACTCACAACGTATTTTCATGGTTGGATGGAAAAATCTATTTATATTTTTAACTGCTAAAATGAAAATTGCCGTTTTGAAAGCGGTAAACTTTATCTCCGACTTACAGAAACCATAAAATGTCATTTTAAAAAAGATGCTAGTTAATAATATTGTACTTAGTTATACGTAATACATAACCTATGCATGAATAAAATAAAAAAAAGGAAGTTTAACTATGATCCTTAGAAGTAACTTAGACCCAATCCTAAAAACCTAATTCTAACAGAACTAACAAAGCCAAAGTCACACCAGCAGGCTCAAAAATTCCGAAACAGACTGCGTCTTATCATACACAAGGATTGGTGGAAACGAAGGAGTTAGTATTTTATAAAAATATCTAGAACACAGATAATTGAGAATCAACATTACCTTTCCATTATATGAACCCAGGGCGTGATGAAAGGGAACCCTTTTAGAATGGATAACGGCTAGTGTAATGTAATCGTTTCCGGCTGCCTATTTCTAGCCTCCTTTTGGAGCTTTAACACAGCCAATTACGCCTCGTAATTTAGAACCCTGGACAAGTGACGAGATCGACACCTTAGCGGGCACCCAACGGAACTTCGAGCGACATCGTACGCTAACGCCGCGCCGTCGGGACTTTCGACGCCACAGATTTAACGAGCATGTATATCGCAGTGTACTCGGGCACCCCGGTGATTTTTAGAGGCATTTTTTCCACGAGCACGAATACGTCTATAGTATGGCTAGGACAAGGACAGGACCAAGAACCTTCTCGGTGAGAGGCTCGTCGCTTACACCTCTCGGCCACCGGGGGGCCACGGCTAGTGATAGGGCACTGATTACTTGTTTCCATGATTTCGGACATTTTGTCGAATTATTGAGGAATATTTTCTCAACGTCATAGAATGTATCACATCCAGCTATTGCTATGGGCATGTTTCATGTCTCGAATGCCAACAGAAATGTTGAATGAAAATAACTTCTTCCTTGAGCCTCGATTGGTAAATCAATGTCTCGTAGGAACAGAGCGCCAGTCGGAACACTTATCGAAGGAAGAGGGGAAAGAAAATGGGAGGAATACGTCACCTGAAACAATCCAATTGGTTAATTAATGTGTATAATTTTAAACTACAGATAAACAAGTAGGTTTGTTACAGAATCTGTCACTTAAACTGCTTCCACACAGTATTTGTGCTCAACAAAAAACGCACTATTTATACACCTCTGAAAAAAATTCGCCCAAACAGGGCTTTCAGCTTATAATTTATTTCTAATTCAAACTTTTAAACGCCAAAATTAACTATTTTCATTAATCTTCTTTCGCAAATTAATAATTACTCATTATCGTTTGCTAAATTTGTTTGAAATTCGAAAAATAATGATGCAACATTTTGTAATAAAAATCTTTTAGTTGCCACTATTTCCCATATTCATTAACTTTCTTTCGAAAAAGAGTATAATAAATAATTAGTAAAATTGATGCTTTAAAAATAAAAGCGAACTTTCGCTTATTTTTTTTATTCAAAGTTAGAATTCTCTATGCGTCCTTCCTCATACATATATAATGAACCATCAAAAGAACTCTATTGTGATATTACAACAATCCAAACTAAATTATATCTCATAAATAAATATTCTTTCAAGCGTTTTATTTTTATTTTAAATAAAGTTTCTCGTTCGGGCTATGAAAGTGGGTGGCGGACATACGGACTGAACGATTATAATACCTTCCACTTTTTACGTTATAAACGTAGTGTGGAACCTAAAGCAGAAGAGGAGAAGGGGAAGAGGGGGAACTTTAGTAGAATTAATGCGGAATATTTTCTCAACATCAGATGTATCACATACAGTTATTGCTACTGTTTAATTAATGTTATATGATTGTAGACTAAGGTTCAAAACAGAAAGGGGATATATTGTAATACTTTATGTGTGTTTCCATTTATAATAACTTTCAAAAGTGTACTATAATTTAACCTACGATTGTAAGACGCCACGAAAATGTAAACACAACGTAAAAGTATTGATCAATGACATTTTCAATGTGTTTTTTATTATAAAAGTTATTGCAATCTAACTATCTCGGTTAATAGCCATTGTTTTGAAACTCAGAAAATTCTCATCGAACGTGAAATCTAAGGATGTTATGTTTAAAGTGCTGTATCTTCTGAAACTAACTATATTTCAAAGTTTTGTTTCAAAACACTGTTATTTCATGACTTAGTGTTAATAAAATATGTTTTTCATTATGGGCCTTTATTTCATTTAAATTTTATTATTCATCAAAGTAACAGAGATATTTTCATTTTGTGTCAGATTCCTTACCTTTATATTTTTTATTATTACCAATACCCCAAAATTTAATTACCGATTATGAAAGTTCTCAATAAAGAGAAACTATTTGACCAAAAATATTGATTAGATGTAGGTGCTAATCGGAGATATATCGATTTTAATTTTAAAAAATTAAAAATCGATGCATTTTTTAATAAGAATATCTCAAATATCTGCGTCTGTTCCCCAAGAAACTAAGAGTATCACTGAGTAGCTAAATATGTATACTAATACAAACAATAAAAATATTCGTGGGGCCTCTTCCCATTTTTTGAATAAATATGTTTTTAAAGTGAGGAATTATACTCTTCTATCGATTCTATATCCACTCCCATCACGAAAGTAACATACTAAACGCTTGATAAATTCCCTTGAAAAAGAAGGAGTATCAGCGCCATTAAACTGGTTAACATGTTAATATTCTCTTTATAGTGATCTTTCATTTTCAGCAATTATATTTCGGTAGTAGTAGTAATTATTCAAATTATAAATACAGGCCAAGGCAAAAAAAATGCAGATTTTCTGTAACTTTGTTGCATAATAAAATTTAAACGAAATGAAGCCCCATGGAAAAATGTATATTTTTATGAACGTGTAGTCTTGTACTAACAGTGTTTTGAAACCAAACCTCGAAATGTTGTTGCATTTGTTTTTAGTTAAAACTATTTGAAGAGCTTGGTAGAAGAACGTGCTAAGTGAGAAAAAAAGTGAAACTGAGAAAGATCTTTAAAGTTTTTCGTTTGCACTTAGATACTTTGAAAACGGCACTTACAGAAGATTAAAAAAAAAAGTATACTTAAATTAAAATTTATGAAAGGGGGAATCGTGTTCCCTTTAAAGGATGGAACAATCTGTAAATTAACACGAAAAACTCAATTTTTTCAAAAATGTCACTTAGCACGTTCTTCCACTAAGCTCTTAATTTGTGCTTTTAAGGGGTTGATGATCAAGTATGCCGTTAATAGTGGGTAGTAGTAAATAAATATGATGTGGCCGATGTAAAATATTTTATACTCTATAATTGTTGTAATTTAAAACGATGGTTTAGTGATCTACAAGGGAAAATCAAATATAGCGTTCGTGCGAAATATCAATATATCCTACTTTCTTTTTAAAATCTACACTCTTAAAACAAAAGAGTGAAATTCACTCCTATAGGAGAAGTGCATTTTCGGCACCGGAAAGGAGTGGAAATTAACTCAGACTGAGTTAAAACCGCTCGTTTTAAGAGTGAAGGACGCAGATTGTTTTCTTTTACCCACTCCGAAAAAGAGTGAAATTCACACCTATAGGAGAAGTGCATTTTCGGCACGGAAAGGAGTGGAAATTAACTCAGACTGAGTTAAAATCGCTCGTTTGTTTTAAGAGTGTAGCATTTTTCAAAAACAAGCTCAAAATTGTCCATATTTAAAATAAATTAAATGCTTTAGCAAAGCGATGAATTTTTAATCGACTGTTATAGTTTTATACAATTAATATTTGGGGCTAAACACGGATTTAAATAAAATTAAATAAACAATGTACTATAGAAACAGTTGTTAAGCAGGGAAAACCAATTTGTATACATATGCCCTATCGACATATATGTATGGATAGACATAAATACGCTTAAACATTATTTTCTATCTCGATTCTAAACAATTATTTTATGGGACCTAGTAGGGATGCACCGAATATTCGGTTACTATTCGGTATTCGGCCACTTTAGCCGAATATTCGGTTTGGCCGAATAGCTTAACTATTCGGCCAAATAGTCAGCCAAATAGTGAAATTTTAAAATGTCCAAATTTCTTCAAGTTATCATTTTAAATAACGTCGAAAAATTCCCAAACAGGACTTGTTTTCTTTTATAATAGACTCAAATTCTTAAGTTTTAGTTATTTATAATGTTAAATCAAGCTTTACTCAAGTTATATTAAATAAACATGTCTCTTTAAGATAACAGTTACAATGAGTGGGCTTTAAAAAAACAATAATTACTATATATATCACAATTGTACTTTTCTCACTAAAAGATTTTTAAAAAAAATAATTTTAATTGCGTAATAATATTGTAAGCCATGGTTTTATTATTTTTTTCGGATTTTCATTCTACACCGGATCCACCTACTTCTGTTTTTGTTTTCATACTTCCGTTTTCGTGTTGTGATTTTATCAATTTACACTTTCTAAAAGGCTTGTTTTAATAACAAAGATTACTACTTTATTCTGTGTTGCTTCATTTAAAATTTTAATATTCAGTATTCGGCCGAATATTCGGCTTAGACTTTGGCCGAATATTCGTTATTCAGCCAAATTTGGTATTCGGTGCATCCCTAGAATCTAGGTATTATATTGCAAGCAGAAAAATATTTTCTCCCAAAAAATCTGTTTGCAAACACAGATTTTTTAAAAAAAAATTAAAAATTTTAAGCCTCATCAAAAGTTTGTTTTCAGTTTCTACTCTACTTTAAATGTATACTAATATACACTTAAACTAAATATAATTAAGTATGAAATAATTTTTTTAATGGAACGAAAAACATGAAAACTTAGTCCTTTTTCGAAGTGCTTGGCGAACTTGCCCCCCACCAAGAAAGTCATAAGTCATAGTCCTTTTAGACTAACAAATAAAACTTTTAAATCAGTTTCAACTTTTTTACTTTTGAAAAAAGTATTTTTTGAGCTAAACTTTTTTTTCTTTTCGCTAAATAAAATTTAATTACAAATTTAATTAAAGCATGGTGATCAACAACCATAAATTCACATATCTTCACGAAGTTTTCTCAGTTTCTCTACAAATTGCAGAAGAAAATAAATTTTCAACGATATTTTTAATAAAAGTGTATGCTCTAATATTTGAAAAATTAATTAAAGTTTTAGAACTATCTGCTTACTTACTTTTATAATAAACTGGTAGGGTAAAATAGCTACTGTGGTTACGAGCAATTCATTTTAATATATTATTATTCGACTTCTTCAATATTTCCCAGTATTTTCTTCTGTATACTTCATAGAGGATTTTAATGAGAATCTTTCAGTGACTTTAAAAACAATTTTGCGTTATTGAACACAAGAGCTCGTTATTTCGCTACTGCAAAAATGCTTTCCTATTTTAATTAGGACGAAATAAAACAAAATTACAGTCCCTGGACAAATTATTAGACGCACAGCAAGGTTTCATGTATCAATCAATGATGAACAAAATACCTTTAGAGAGACATTTGTGCTCCTAAACTTAAGCTATTGAATAGAAAATACTATCTGCTATACTTAATACATATATCGACATCTTTTTTTAATGATATAGCATTCTTTGGTATGTTTTCATCATTACTAAAAACATACAGTGCGTCTAATAATTTGTCCAGGGACTGTAGTACTCTCATTCTTCCACAAAACAATAAAAACTGTCATTGTTCCACATGTTGCAAATAGACTTTTTGCATTTTACACTTTCTCTCAATGATTCTATTGGGAATCATCAACTTGCAATTTTTTTTCTCATTAAATTAAAGTCGCACTTATTTCAAATAAATTTTATTAAATTTCCCATACATTTTCCTATAAAGTTATATTTTCTTTTTGTATCGTTAGATGAAAGAATCATGTATTTTGAAGAATTAAATAATGTTTGTTTTAGTTAAATTAAAATATGAAAAACGGGGAAAAGTAAAATTCATTCGGAAACAGTCTTATTAAATAAATTGGCCCTAAACTCTTCATGGTTGCATTTTTAAATGATTAAAAATTGAATTTTAACTTTTTTTAACAAATTAAGTTTCGAAAATCTATTGTTATAATTTATTCAAAAGTTATGATTTCAATTTTTTTTCCTTAAATTTTAGTTAAAGAATTAAGATTTTTTCCTCTGCTTTTTACCATTTTATTCTGGATGTATAATGAGTCTATTTAACAAATTTTAGATTTTTAGAATAAAAAATAAAAAGTTGGGACTGAAAGGGTTAACTACTTGTATATCCCTAGATACAAAGTTTCCTTACTTTAAAAAATGCATTATCCACATATTAACAAAAGAAGTTTTATTATTTTATACCAACATACTATTAACGTCAAAAAACATTCCAAAAATTGAACCACAGGTTCATCAAGTATTGAAAAATCTTAAAACAATAAAATGCAGCCACTCTCACATAAAAATTTTCTGGAATAAACTTTAAAATCTTGAAAGTTCATTGGTCTCGTGCCCTCTTAACTATCACGGGACATAAACATCTCATGCATTAAGAAACAAGTAGGTTTGTAACAGAATCTGTCACTTAACCCGCTTCCACACAACAGTTGTGTTTAATAGGTAAAGGCACCAAACACAGCATTAATTCTATATTAAACATTTACATGCTAAATTTAGCTAGTTTCATTTATTTTATTTCAAAAATTCAATAATTATTACTTATCGTTTGCAAAAATTAATTTATATTTCAAAGAATAAATATGTAATAGTCCTCGCTTTTAAATAGAATGAAATATTTCATATCATCATACAAAGAATCTCGTAGCGAAATATATTTGACGTCATTTTAAACTGATCGATGTCTCAAAAATAAATTTATTTTAATTTATTGTCTAAAAGAATTAAAGTTTCTCGAGTGATTTTTGCGAATGGCAATGGTGATTTAATTCTAATAAAAATGGCTTCCAATCATAGATATCATAGTTAAAGTATTATATTGGCAGATCACGTAAGCTCCAATGCTAACGACGGGCCGCACATGGATTCCAAAATAGGAGTGCAAAATGGCCAGTGTTGCCACCACTTTACGGCATCATCGGAAAAATACCATTTAATTCTAGAATTACCAAACAAAATACTATAAAAGCATTTCAAGTCACTAAAAAGATTCCAAAATGCAGCTAGTATTTTTACGATATTTTTTTGTAATTTTAGAATTATTCCAAATTAATCCAAAATGGAGATTGTTTTCTGTACGTTTTGGAATGTACTGATTCTAAAACTGGGGTTTTTGAACAGTGGTCTCTCTGTTTTTAACCACCTTACAGCTAGAACTGAAAATGCTACGGAATTCAAATTTGCTACACAAGTTTCCAGCTCCTACTTTAGGACGTCATAATAAAGTTTTTGGAAAAATCCCTCATGCGCAAAGATATCTTCCATTCAACTTGTATGGTTTTAAAAGTGTTACTGAAATACAGACATAAAAACAATAATATACAGACTTCAAATTTATTACACAAGTTCCCAGTATCTCTGTAGTATCCCAGTATCTGATATCACAATAAGGTGTTTGAGAAAATCGCTCATGCGCAGATGGTAGCTGCCATAGAACTTTTTAGATTTTAATGTTATTAAAATTACCTTATAGAGTAGATAATTATCTTTAAATGTATTGATTTATTAAGTGGAAGGTCATGTGGTGCTATACGCCCCTAATTTTAAAATTTGTGTTATCCGTGCTTGAAAAATTATCCAGGTCTACAAAATATCATTATAATTTAAGTTTAGAGGGAAAGATAAAACATTTTAGTTGGTTGCAAGCAGAAAAGGTTTCAATCCTATACTTTATTATCCCATAAATAGATTCTTATTCTTTAATTTGGTAAAAAATAAAGCTTGCAATCTGTTTTAATCTTTAAAAAAAGCAAGTACCAATGCAGAAGACGACTGTAAGAAACTCATGATTATGTGGAGAAAGAACCTCATTAAAAGGATCGTAATTATTTTCAGTATTGCATAAAACTTTTAATTTTAAACTTACATCTTTTATAATTTACAGACACCTTTCTATAATCTATTGGAACCTATATAAATAGTTCTAATCCCAAGTTATATAAACCTCAGACATCCATTGCAGAGTAGTAGCTAACACTGATTACTTACGTAACCACGTTTAAAACTTCGCCTAAACTCCCTAAAAAGCCAAATCTAAACGAAAAAAATCCTTCTCTAAATACTACCAAGAGATAAGAAAACTCCGCTTCCGAAACTTCATAAGGAAATCTACTTTCCTGAAATCTCAACACACACAAAAAATAAGGAACACGAAGTTTCCCTTAAAAAAAAAAGAACGCTTAAGAAAGAAAACCTATATGTGTTTGCTTCCCGCATTATTTCGTACATAGAGAGCGACTTTTCGAACAGCTGTCCTAAAAATAGGGAAACTGTAGATAGGGACTATGTGCTACTGTTCTTTTTATAGAGTAGTATCTTTTTGATTTCAATTAACTAATATGAAATATAAGGTAATGAATGAGTATAGAGATAGGGCCAAAAATCCGAAAGGGAGATTTTGTGTTTTCGACAAGTTTGGTGCTGATTCTGAAAAAATGGTTTTCGAACATTGGGCAGTCCGTCAGAACGTCTGTCTTCATATTCATGTCAGTCAAAATAAAGTTTTCAAGAAAATCGCACATGCGCAAAGGGTAGCTGCCGTTTTTGTTTTTAAAGGTATTGAAATTACCTTGAGAGGTATATAATAACCTTCAAATAGCTTGATGTATTGAGTGGAAATTGTAAAAGTCGTGAGGTATCACGAGCCCCTAATTTCTATTATTTTTTGTAGAAAATGCATGGTCATAAGCAAAAAATTTAAATTTCTAACCTATTTGGGAATCTGTCAGAACTAGCTGTTGCTCGTGAGATTGGTACTTTTCCTGCAAAAACTAAAAATTCCAAACAAACTTCTTCGATAAAACTCTTAGTTATGCAGATTACAACGGATTCATGGTATTTTTAGTACTATTAAATCATTCACGATGTTGAAAATGAGTATTTTTCTATAATACCTTTAATATGAGTAAAAGAATACAAAGTGAAAATCAGCATTAACAAAAATAATGAACTGAAGAACTCGAGAACATGCTATGGAGCAAAAAATAAGAACTTTTTATTGCTTTATTTTACATCCAAAGTTAGAATGTCAGTGTCATGTTCAGTATATTGACATATCCTTTTCGTATCTTAGTCCGGATAAGGTAGGATTGCATTTCGGACTAAAGCGGTTTAAGTACTGGAACTTATTAGGTTGAGAAATGGTAATGTTTTTTATACGTGAATTAATATTAAAATCCAAGTACTACACTATTATGTTAGAGTTGCATGTAAGTTTAAAAGTTTTTTTGTGGTATTCGAAGAAGTGTTAAGTTGTGTTAAAGTGTTGGTAATGTTTTGAAAAGCTTATTTTAACATAATATGGAATTTTCTATTGGATAAAATTTAAGTTTGTTAAGAAATATATATTTCTACTGGATCACAGATACGAAAAACGTCAGTTTATCATGAAGAACTACGAAAAAAAGATTATTTTCACCAAAAATTTTTTTTAGACATAAATTAAAAAAATAGTTTTATGTCAATAATAACAGCATATTCTTCACAATAAAATCTTAAAATGATCGGGTTAATTTTGTGGAGTAAAAATTACTTATTCCATACGTCATTAAAACAAAACTTGTTTAGCTTAAACATAATTTTCTCTTTAAATTTCTCTCTTTATTTCTCTTACTATTAAAATTATATGAATAGAAAATTCATTATAAAATAAAAATTTTACATAACGTAATGCAATTGCCAATTAGTATTATCTGATTTTGTTTGTTTTACTTTCAACAAGTAAAAAAGCCTTTCGAAATCTTTTTGGGGCTCATTATAAAATACAAATATTACATAACGTAACACAATTGCCAATTTGTATTATCTGACTTTGCTTTGCTTTCAACAAGTAAAAAAGCTTTTTGGAGATCTTTTTTGTCAAATTTGAAATGTTAACATTTTAATGCCAAATTAAAATTGACTTTAAAGTATTTTTAAGCCATTCGTAAAATCAAATTATTTACTCAGGTTCAACAAAAAGCGATTAAGTTTCTGTTTTGGATTAAAATAATCTTCATAGAATATAAAAACAGAATATAATAAGGTTTTTGAATTGCCATGTATTTTTCAGTATAATAAACACTATTTTATAACAATACTTAAATCTAATAAAAAATTCATAAACTTTTTTGAATAATTCATTTAACTACTTTAATTGGCATCCGAAAGCAACCGGATTATTGCCATATCTTTTATTATGCCATATCTTTTCCTAACTATAACGAAAAATAATTAAACTTTTCAGTTTTTATTAAAATAAATATTTAATATTGATTTCCTGGCTGTTCCTATTTTTAATGCTA
The DNA here is from genome assembly GCA_019343175.1 of Oedothorax gibbosus. NCBI lineage: Eukaryota > Metazoa > Arthropoda > Arachnida > Araneae > Linyphiidae > Oedothorax > Oedothorax gibbosus. Next base: position 23,921,277 of record CM033272.1, on the reverse strand, counting down.
AATAATTATATAAACTTTCAGGCATATTATGCAACTTTCTATGAATTCACCACATGAAAGGGGTAGCATTGTAGCATAAACGCAACACTTAGAGTACAACAGTTTAAATGCTAAAAAAAACTGTTACAGTATAAATGTAAAGACATCAAAAAAGCAATACACATTTATTAAAAAACATAGTCGAATTTTTGAAAACCACATAAAAAGACTCTAAGATAAATGCTATTCATAAAAGAGAAAACAAGTGCAATTTCAGAAAATAAATGCTTTCAATGCTATTCTAAAAAGGGAAAAAATGCTAATTTAATCATGCTTATTAATAATTTATGCTTAAAACGATTCCATATTACTACAGTCAATTGTTAAGAACTATGACAAACTTAATCATGAACACTTTTTTCTCATTCTTTGCAATTTTCAAGGTTTACAGCCTTCTTAGGCAGTAAATAATAAGAAATAATAGTTTGTATGATAAAACACTGTGTAACTATACCTCATTAATCGTGTGTAAGCTTTACCATTTGTTTCGATCTTAAAATTACCGGATAATCTTTACATATTAGGTAATAAAACGAAACAAAAATAATGTATTCTTCTAAATACAAGTTAATCAGAAGTTCTCAAAATGATAAAATGTTTCCATAATAATGGATAAATTAAAGCCCTAGAAGTAAAATAAAGTAAAAATTTAGTTGGCTCAGAAACATTCCCCTTTAGGGATAACTTTTATTAACCGTTATTTTTCACTGTTAAACAACAATATTGAAAATAATATTTTTGTGTATAAGATTTGGTCTTAATTATTCTTGTTTTTGGTTTTTAATTCCGGTCTTTAATTTGGTCTTTAATTATTAATTTTTTAAATAACTAATTTGTCTTGTCATAGATTGTTTTCAAATACAGATTGAAGTAATAAAACATCAATTTTATAGTGAATATGTCAAAATTAAAGATTTTTTTTAAAGTGGTACCGTGCCCCCTTAAGCAAATATCGTTGATAAAACCTTAAGTACAATATCTTTCCGGTCACTTGTAAAACTTCCAATGGACTATGATCTTAATTCTTATTGTTTTTGGTCTTTAATTCCGTCTTTTGTTCTATATGAGGATTATGAGGGAAAAAAATCCTTTTTACATTTCTTTTGTTATTTTCCTTTTACAAACTCGGGGGGGATTTTAACGCAAGTATTATTTAGCATTTATAGAAGCTTACTTTTTTAAAAAATAGCATTTACTTCAAAATGGCAGCATATATAATGTCTTATGCCACTTATACAATCAAACTTCTTTCTATTTTCGCATAGAAATATGTCAAATATGACTGGAAAAGAGCATACTTGCATATGACATGCGTTCGTTATGTTATGGTAATTCCTGAAAAAAAGGACGTTTGGCGTATAAGTAAAGGCTCTATTTTGACATTTATTTAAAATGTCCAACACCTTACTGTTCTTAGTCATATTCTACTTCAAATTTAACGTTTTTTAGAGCTAGTAAAATTTGATAAAATCCAAAAGTCCATGGAATATTTCTAAGTGTAGTGTAAATAAACCAGTTATCAAATAACAGTGGAAGATACCATTTCGTTGCATTAAATAACACCTATTTTTTACCTCATTTTATGCCAACGAGTACTATATTAGATTCTTTTAAATAATTATAAATGGTTTAATAGAGACAGATAATAAAAAAAACTGATCAAAACTACTGAATAGCTTAGTGGAAGAACGTGCTAAGTGACAATAAGGTGAAAACGAGAAAATGAACTAAAGGATTTTCGTTTGCTTTTAGATATGTTACAAACGGCACTTACAAAAGGTAAAAAATATGCTTTACTTACAGTTTATACAAGGGGGGAATCTTGTTATCTTTAAAGGAGGAAATAACGTGTTCATTGACACAAAAACCTTAATTTTTTCGAAAATGTCACTCAGCACGTTCTTCCACTGAGCTCTTCAATCACTCTATTCAGGCTACTTTCACCAAGGAGAGACAGAACTGGGTGTTTCTGTGTGTTTGAGGTAAATCATAAGTTCAAAAACCACAACTGTCCTCAACACCCAGTAAAGCACTCGAAAGAACTCAACAATCCAAGATATAAGAATAGAAATGAAACATAAGCTCAATATAAACACAAAAATCAAACTTAAAGTAGAAGTAGATGTTTTAGAAATAGATCCATTACTTTGCCAGCTTATATATTTCATGATTTGCTGATTTAGCTCTATCATGGGATTGATTGTATTTTGTTTCATAAATTTGCTCTGTTTTTTCGTTGCCTTTTTATTGTTTTTTTTATTTGCAGTAATTCATTTAGATTTAGGTTGATACATCAAATATTTAAAGGTTTTTTTTTAGTGTCTAAACTTTCAGTTAAACACATAGAGTTGTAAATAACTTCCTTGATTGAATCTGTACCTAAGGGGAAAAAATAACCTATGTACAATGTTTTAGCACATAATATCATTATTTTTTTATAAAAAAAAATCAATAATGACAATCGGAAAGAAAATATACCATGTGAAAATAAGGTTCTGGTTAAGTTTATCTAAGAAAACAAAACATAAGACAAATAAATACAATACCACTGAACACACTTTATGTATATTTCAAGTATTTTAATTCTAATTAGAATACTTGAAAAACTAATTTTAAAATCTTAATGTTAACGTCTTTTATTCGGTAAGAAAGATGTTCATGGGTCGTTAATATGTTAATTAATTTTTTGGGCAGTAAATTATTTAAATTTTCTCAATTTATTTTACAAGTGGAAAGTGTAATTCACTAAAAAGACAATTTGCTTACATTTTGCCATAATTAAATTTCTTAGCAACAAAACATCTCATCGAAACTTGCTTTTATTAATAACACAAAAACATTTAACTTTATTTTTCAATTTTTCTTCCAATAATGGTTTCACATACACCGACAATAGTCAAGTGGCTTTCCCTGAAAATGTATTCAACGAAATTTTTTGATGCCTTTTGTTCGGCCTTTCCCTATTTTATAAAGGTTTTTTGGAGAAATAATATCCAAATATTTCCACTTATTCTTTTACTTAAATTATATGTAAATGTTCTTTTATTTTTAGAAGGATTCTCAAAAATGATTCCTTCAATTAACGGAATTATAAGTGGCATATTTACTGCTTGAGTAGTTCCTTTGACACTATTTTCGTTTACTTTTTTCTCCGTTTCAGAAGGGAAATTTCCGTTAATTGACACTATTCCCGTATAATTTTTCTCCGGTGTGGAGGAAAATATAATCTCTCCACAGAACCCCGAAGAATAAAAATTATAATAATTTCCTGCTTAAATCCTTCATAGGATTAGGGTTAGAATGAATTATCGTCGCACTAGAGCTACACCATTCCTATTGGCGACGGGCGTCGCAATTTAGAACCACAGTCAAGTGACAAGCCGACACCTGAGTAGGCACCCAACGTAACTTTTAATTACGACATCGTACGCAGTGTTGGGGGATATTTAACGCGCACTCCCTCATTACGAGGTCGTGTTTGGCTGTATCGTGTTTGGCTGTATGGGCAGTTTATATGACGGCAGTTATTTTGGCGCTGCCTGGAACCTTTCGCATGCAAGGTGAACTCCTTCCAGCCCTCCATAAACCTTTTATATAGGGACACCGGGATTTGAAGCCGTTAATTCTCGGAAGCAGGCGAGTGTCTTGAATCAGAGAGTGTCTGAAGTCAGAGTGTCAGAGTGTCTGAATCAGAGAGAGCGTTTGGATAACGGAAAGCAAATAAAATAAATAAAGAAACGTTTTGAAAATGACGATTGAACACGCGAAATGAATATGTCCCTACAAAACCGCCGACGATTCGTAAATTAACGGGAAAATAATGTCTAGATTAAGACGGAAATTATTTGTGAAGAATGAGAAGGATAATGTTACTGGCAGTGCACTAAGGTTATTGTAAATTTTGCAGTACATACGATCCCGCATGGTCCCATTGGCAATGTTAAGTCAAAGGTAACTTTCACACGAGCAGGGGAGAAATATCGTACTTTATCAGTGATTATAAGCTCTTAATTTATGCCGAACAATTTATTGTCGGTGTCAAAATTTACAAAACTTACAACTTAAGGGGAAACAGTACCTCAAAAATGGCAAAAATTGCGATTTTTTTTATTTGTGCTAACATTAAAGTTTTAAATCTTTTAAATAAGTCTACCAATTTTAAAAGTCTAGCTATATTTTCAAAAAAGTTATTCCACTTTTTATGAGGAAAGGTAGGATAAAAATGCAAACGAATGAAAACTTTAAATGTGTTTTTCTCGGTGTTCAATTTTCCTTGATGACAAGTTTTTCAAAACGCTAAGGTTTTTTTAATTATTGATAAAAGTCTAAGGAATTTTGTATGCAGTCTGTCAAATATGTTAACATAAGAATTGGTATTAAAATGTTTTCAAAGTAATAATTTTTTTATAAAAAAATACTAAAGTCGAAATTTTTCAAATATGCTAAAATAATTTGGGATTTTCCAGATAAATATTTCTTTATAAAACAACTACTGAAGATAAATCAAATTTGGATACCAAGTATTATGTAAAACAGTTTAAAGTATATGAGAAAAAAAATTTAGGGTTAAAATATGTGTATTTAAAAAAGGCTTAGCATTTTAAAAAAGTTTTTAAAAAATTACTTTTTTTAAATAACTTAAAAAAATAAATTATTTTTTAATTTTTCTTGTCATATATTGTTTTTAAATACAGATTGAAGTAATAAAACATCAATTTTATGGTGAATATGTCAAAATTAAAGATTTTTTTGAAAGTGGTAACCGTGTCCCCTTAAGCAAATATCGTTGATAAAACCTTAAGTACAATATCTTTCCGGTCACTTGTAAAACTTCCAATGGACTTAACATGGAGATCATGCGCTACCACGAAAAAAGTTACTGGAACCTTTCTGTTTGAAACAGACTGGCCTTTCATTCAGAGTCAGTCTGTCATTTGATCAAAAAATATTAGGCTATTTTACATTTACATAATTTTATAAGCTATATTTTAAATGTTGTTCAATATGCAACATCGACTTATTGTTTATAGGTTTTACAAAATGTAACTCAAAACTAACAACACTTTTATATGAAAATTTTAAGTTGAAAGAAAAATGGGAAAGTTTACGTCAATTTCATCTAACGTCATTTTAATCCGTCTTTTGTATTCAAATAAAAAAATATCCTATCAATATAAATGAATATTTTAAGATGTAAGAAAGAGTGCGAAAGTTTGCATCATATTCATCCAACGTCATTTCAGTTGGTTTTTTATATTCAAAAGCAGTTCTATCGAAAATGACAGATTAAAAAAATGAAAAAAGTTCTGGTAAAAAAAAACAGGAACAGGAACAACCATTCACTAAAAAAGATTATTAAATATAAACTCTCAGCTCTTTTATCAAGCGTCCATAAAGTAAGAAAAAAGAAAGTTTCTTAAAAGAAATTTCTCTTTGTATGACTTGACATCATTTTGTTTAAAAGTGGTTGGACAACCTGGGGCGAAACTTTACATAAACGAAAATAAAAGTAATGGCTATCGAGATAATTTAATTTAAGCTCCTCACTTTGTTTTCTCATTTAGTTATAGAAAACTTGTAACAATTTATAATTTATGAAACATCACTTGTCTAAACGCCTATTCTTAGTTTTTTAAGGTAATAATCCATAATTAAATAAAAGATAATTAAATATATTTTAGATGGCTATCAATAAAATCAGTGGAGATATCTCTTACAAATTTTAACTTATCGCACCGTACGCGGAAAAGAGACCTATCGCGAAAAAGACCATTCTTCAGGAGAGCCGTTTAAAGTTTTAGTACAAATTCAAATTATCACAAAATCCTTCCAAATGAACCTAGATCAAAGATATCTGGCAGTGATATCGGTTTTATGAGTACCAAAAAGTATATGCGGTCATTTTTTAATTTAAATTTGCATTTTCTGAGATATTTTCAGGTAGGTCTTTCTTTCGCGTACAAATTTGAAAGACTTTGTCCTATCTGAAGACCTATCTGAAAATATCTCATCAAAGGCAAATTTAAAGTAAAAAAATAACTATGCATACCTTTTGATACTCATTAAAAACGGATATCCATGCCAAATATTTTTGATCTTGGTTCATTTGGAACGATTTTGTGTTAATTTGAATTTTTACCAAAACTTTAAACGGCTCTTCTGAAGAACGGTCCTGAAAAATGTGCTGATAATTCATTCTAAATATTAAGGAAACATACTCTTATGAAGAATACTCATTTACTTAAAGCATTTTTATAATCTAATAATATATTGATCAGCAATAAGAATATATTTTTAAAAATTAAATTTAACAAAAAGCTTGTTTAACAAATTTAATGAAGTTTGTGTCATAAGGTTTATCTCTTACCATGTTATTACGATATTATATTTAAGTCATGTTTATTTTTATAATTTAATATATTCAATAATTGAAATCATAATAATTTTTTATATAAAAAATAGATGTTATGAAACGAATCACTTTTACAAAATCAGGACTTACAAGATATAAGAATGATATCCCCATTATGTCCCCATTACAAACGACATTTAATGAGGAGTTAAACGATAATAAGAGAAGACATTTAGTTTAAAATGTTCTATAAGCATTTCAAATTGTAAAGAAAGGTGCTCAAAATGAGTTGATTTCTAACATCATTTAAACCATTCATAAGACTAGGGTAAGAGTACTCCTTCCAGCTCCATTACTAACTTCATAAAGGTTAAAAAGCAAAAATAGCACACAAAAATACAGTCGCCTTTGATTAGGGGGTTTATAAAAATATCCTATTAACAACTGAGAATATTATACACTAATAAAAATTTCTGTAAATTTACAGCACATTTTTCGGTTACTTTTTGTTGGAATACTTGTTTTTTAGTAAATTGATGCGTTCGCAATGTACAGAGTCACATGAACAACTTACTCCAATAACGTTTAAACCAGAGACATATAATAGAATGGACTGCGCATTGGCAAACCTAAAGCGATCCCCTCATGGGTCACGTGCTGGGGTAAGATAAACCCCAGCACGTGATCACGACCAGTTGGCGAGTTTTTTCACAACGACTTGAACATATGAGGCCGACAATCTAGTGGTATGAAAAATAAGTTGGGAAAGGAACAAAGATGAATTGCTATTTCAGTGAAAAAGATTGCTATTTTTTGGCAACTTATAGCACCTGTTTTAATAAAAAAAGCTAAACATTATTTTTATAGTTATATTATCGTGGATCTGATCAATGCATGTGGCGCGGAAGGCTAATTCGAATTTTTACAGAATATTTGTATCAAGAAAATAATCCCTGACTTAAAAGGAGCTTATAGAATAATTTACTCTAATCAAAGTATAGGCTTTTAGGAATAAATTACTATAAATATACCTATCTAAACAAGCTTACCTGTAAAGTATCACAGATCTTTTTGAATTTTAGCTTCCACACTACGTTTATAACGTAAAAAGTGGTAGGTTTTATAATCGTTCAGTCCGTCTGTCTGTCTGTCTGTCACCCACTTTCACAGAAAGAACCACAAGTCCCACAGACAAGTGGGATACGTCATTTTGAAGCTAAAAATCAGATTAGGCTACATTCCAAATTTCATTAAAAAATTTTAATTAGAAAATTATTTAAAATTTAAATAACTAAAAATTTAATCTAAATTAAAATAACATGCAAATTCCATTTTTATTCAATATTTTCACTGTTGCCATTTACAAGTCCCACAGACAAGTGGGATACGTCATTTTGAAGCAAAAAATCAGATTAGGCTACATTCCAAATTTCATTAAAAAATTTAAATTAGAAGTTTATTTAAAATTTAAATAACTAAAAATTTAATCTAAATTAAAATAACATGCAAATTCCATTTTTATTCAATATTTTCACTGTTGCCATTTACAAGTCCCACAGACAAGTGGGATACGTCATTTTGAAGCAAAAAATCAGATTAGGCTACATTCCAAATTTCATTAAAAAATTTAAATTAGAAGTTTATTTAAAATTTAAATAACTTAAAATTTAATCTACATTGAAATAACATGCAAATTTCATTTTTATTCAATATTTTCACTGTTGCCATTTCGTTAAACGTACGAGAAACTTTATTAAAAAAAATACAAACTTTTGAAAGAATATTTATTTATGAGATATAATTTAGTTTGGATTGTTGTAATATCACATAGAGTTCTTTTGATGGTTCATTATATATGTATAAAGAAAGATGCAAAGAGAATTCTAACTTGGCATAAAAATTGTGCAAAGTTTCGCTTTTATTTTTAAAGCATCATTTGTACTAATTATATATTTTTCGAACTGTAATTTAATTTAATCTAATTATTAAATATGAGAAAGTAGATTAATGAAAATAGTTAATTTTGGCGTTTAAAAGTTTGAATTACAAATAGCTAAAGGCCCTATTTGTTATAAGAATTAAATCATCATTGCCATTCGCAACAATCGCCCGAGAAACTTAATTCGCTTAGACAATAAATTAAAATAAATTTATTTTGCGACATCGATCCGTTTGAAATGACATCAAATATATTTCACTCCGAGATTCTTTGTATGTTGATATGAAATATTTTCATTCTATTTAAAAACGAGGAATAGTACATATTTATTCTTTGAAATACAAATTAATTTTTGCAAACGATAAGTAATAATTATTGAATTTTCGAAATAAAATAAATAAAACTAGCCAAATTTAGCATGTAAATGTTTGATATAGAATTAATGCTGTGTTTGGTGCCTTTTTACCTGTTTAACACAACTTTTGTGTGGAACCGGGGTAAGTGACAGATTCTGTTACAAACCTACTTGTATGTTTACATTTTATAAACTGCACAAAAATTAGGCATCTAACAGAGATAAAACGAATGGAAGCAAATATTTCTAATTGAACACAACAGCAAACCCACGTGACTTGGACATTGATGTGAGTCACCATTGCGGTTTGCCAGGCTAGATTTACCTGATTTTCAGGTCTGGCGACAATTGGCATAGTTCTAAGGAAACAGTAGCGATAAGTTGCCATATGTTGCAACCTTTCTCCTCTTGGCGATTTTCATGATTGGTACGCTTTTAGAAGCTGCTTGACAGAGCCATGAGCAGTCCATTCTATTTATGTCTATGGTTTAAACAGAGAATATGGGTGCAACCAATCACTGTCAGTAAAGCAAACGTTTTTGCCTGTACCACAAAATAAATTTTGCATCATATGTAAATTCATATCATAGAGTGATGGCAGCACTTTAACCATCACACTGTGATGGTAAATTATATGTTTTTTACAGTGTATGAATATGTTAAGTTTTAAGGGGAAACGGCACCCAAAAATTGGTCAAAATATCGATTTTTTAGTTTTTACTTCTTATTCTTTACAATATCTTTCTGAACATTTACTGAAAGTTTCATAATTATATATTTTGTAGAAAAAAGTTATTTAACATTTTCTGGAGGCATCCCTTGAAGTTTGAACGTATTTCGTCTGCTTTCAGCCTGTTTTCTCTGTTTCGCATTTTTTCAATTTTTGTGTTTAATAAATCCCTAAGGCCTTTTTGCTAATTAAGTTAGAATTTTGAAATTTTTAACCTGTGTTCTTATATAAATAGTGCACAAAATTGCGCATGAAATAAGGTCTACTATGTATACTTGTGATTTTTTTGAGATTTTCAGTAACTGTTACTTTTTAATTGTAGCTCACAATTTAAAATCCATGCACAGTTCTTGAACAAATAGTTCTAAAAGTAAACTGTAAAAGTTTGGTGGAGTTATTCTCAAAATTGAAAGAGGAGTATCGTTTTAAAAAAGTTCAAAAATTTGACTTTTTTTAATGAAAAACTACTTGGAAATAATTGTTTTATGGCTAGAAAATGTTTATTTAGAGGGAACATTATATGAAACCACTATAATTTACAAGTTTATGTTATAATTTCTAAAAATAATGCTTTAGGTACCGTATCCCCTTAAGTAAAGAAAAGTGCGAAAAATCGCGTCTTGTTTATCTAACGTTATTTTAATTACTTACATAGCCGTAGGATGAATACTTCCCACAAGTTTAATAATTAGCTTTATCAAAAATATATAAAAACAAAATCTCCTTTAACAAGATGTGATGAGGGTTTGATAAAAAGTTGTGATTTTGTCCACCACATTTTTATCTTCTTTTAATCTTAAAAATTATCTCTGACATACTTTAAGAATAAAAGCAAGAAAGTAAAACTGTTATGGACAATAAATAGCTGTCCCTTGGGGGGCACAAGATTTACTTACTCCAGATAAATGAAAACGGATCGGTTCCTCAAAGAATAACTTTTCTTTCATATAAAGGCTTTTTAAATGATCCGTAAACCGTTTTCATTTGAATCGATTTCAAAATCTTTTCCATTTTCCAAGGATTCTTATTTTTTGAATGCAATGTCAGGAACGAAAAGTATATACACTTGATGGCCATTTTCTTCTTTCATATTCGTATGCCTCATTTTTTATTCAAGTTATCTATTTTATTTCTTCTTTTATACTTTTTTAATGATGATATTATTCTTTAGTAATGCCTCTGTTTTGTCTGAATTTTATTTACAGGAAAATGAATCGCTTACGTCAAACGATTTTTAAAAAAGGTCATTGAATTAAACTATAGGTAATAATAATAAGTGTTTTTATTAAACTTAAATAGTAAGTTCAAGTAGTATTAAAAATTGCTCAAAGTTTGAAAATTTAACGTTTTCTAAAATACACTGTACAAAAAATCTCTCTGATTTACCATCACAGAATGAAGGTAAAGTGATGCAATCGCACTGTGCTATGCATTTACATGTGATGTAAAGTTCATTTTGTTGTACCGGAGAAACGCTTGCTTCACTGCAGTGATTGGATGACCCATTCTTTCTGTTTAAACGCTATCGGAGTAAGTTGTCACTCTGTACGTCAGGAAAACATCGATTTACAGTAAAACAAACGTACAGCACTTTGATATAAAAAATAACCACAAAATGTGTTGCAATTTTACAGATTTGACAAAATGTGTTGTTTTTTACACTGTACAATTTCAAACTAAGATTACCCTTATGTAAAACTTAAATAAATGTATGCATAACTTTATGATTAAAAGTTGTCCATCTCTTTGTCTTTCACAGCTCCAACTATAAATAAATAAGGCAAGTGTATGTCGAATTGTGGCTAAAGTCCAAAATAACGTTTATACTAATTTCAGGTAAATTGTTTCTAAAATCCACACTAAAGTCCATTTGAAAATTTGAAATAGAGTACATTTAATTTTTCGAGACTGCAAGAGAATTAAAACCCATTTGAATATCATTAAACCCCTTTGATTGACTTAAGTGTCAACAATTATTTTCAACTAAAAACTATATTCTATTACAAACGAGGTAAATTTATAACAAGTAGGTTTGTAACAGAATCTGTCACTTAACTCGCTTCCACATATTTGTGTTTAACAGGAAAAAACGCGCCAAACACATTAATTCTATATTTAACATTTACAAGCTAAATTTGGCTAGTTTCATTTATTTTATTTCGAAAATTCAATAATTATTACTTATCGTTTGCAAAAATTAATTTATATTTTAAAGAATAAATATGTCATATTCCTCGCTTTTAAATAGAATGAAAACATTTCATATCACCATACAAGGATTCCGTAGTGAAATATATTTGACGTCATTTCAAACTGATCTATAATGCAAAAATAAATTTATTTTAATTTATTGTCTAAAAGAATTAAAGTTTCTCGAGCGATTGTTGCGAATGGCAAATGTGATTTAATTCTAATAAAAACAGGGCCTTTAGGTATTTGTAATTCAAACTTTTAAACGCCAAAATTAACTATTTTCATTAATCTGCTTTCTCAGATTTAATAATTAGACTTTATCGTTTGCTAAATTTGTTTGAAGTTCGAAGAATAATGTAGTAATTTAATAAATATTTTTGTCGCCACAATTTCCCATTTACATTTCTTTCGAAAATTCACTTATTTATAATTTGTTAAATTAATTTACAGTTAAAAAAAATTATAATTTGTACAATTGATGCTTTAAAAATAAAAGCGAAACTTAGCATATTTTTTTTATGTTAAGTTAGAATTCTCTATGCATCTTTCTACATACATATATATAGAACCATTAAAAGAACTCTATTGTGATAATACAACAATCCAAACCGAATTATATCACATAAATAAATATTTTTTCAAAAGTGTATTTTTATTTTAACAAAAGTTTCTCGTACGTTTAACGAAATGGCAACAGTGAAAATATTGAATAAAAATGGAATTTGCATGTTATTTCAATGTAGATTAAATTTTTAGTTATTTAAATTTTAAATAAGCTTCTAGTTTAAATTTTTTAATGAAATTTGGCATGTAGCCTAATCTGATTTTTTGCTTCAAAATGACGTATCCCACTTGTCTGTGGGACTTGTGGATGACAACAGTGAAAATATGAATAAAAATAGAATTTGCATGTTATTTCAATGTAGATAAAAAAAATTTAGTTATTTAAATTTTAAATAAACTTCTAATTTAAATTTTTAATGAAATTTGGAATGTAGCCTAATCTGATTTTTTGCTTTAAAATGACGTATCCCACTTGTCTGTGGGACTTGTGGTTGTTTCTGTGAAAGTGGGTGACAGACAGACAGACAGACGGACGGACAGACGGACTGAACGATTATAAAACCTTCCACTTTTTACGTTATAAACGTAGTGTGGAAGCTAAAAACTGAAAAATACAAAAATAATTATTTTACTTAACAATAAATTATACAAATTAAATATGTAACTAATTATATTTTTTTAATTAGAAAGGTATTTTCAAGATGGTTTCACAAACTTGTATGTTCAAATAAAATGTCTATAAATCAATTAACATTAGAAGACAAACTAGCTCTTAATAGCCCCTCCTTTTTATTAAAACCTATTAGTTATTTACCTTAAATACCTAAAATGTTTAAAGTTACAAAAGTAAATATTATTATATATAATTCTCCTTAGAAAATTATTCTCCTTTAAATTCCTATTAATATAACTATGTGAAATTAAATACTTTAAGACTATTTTGCATACTAATAAATTGATATACTCTCAAGCAATTTTGACAACTAATTGATATCTTTTCTATAACATGCTTTATTTGAAATTTCAAGAACTTTATTCGTTACGTTATAATTAAAATATTTTTTTCTGCAATTAGAGTTAACTCTTTCTTCATACTTAAAGCGCAATACATAAAACTTAAACTTGTAGATAAGTAATTTGGAGCACTTTCTCAAAAGAAATTGAAAATAATCATTCTAAACTGTTAAAAAAATACAATTATATAATTTTTGTCAGGTTTAAAAATTCTTTTACTAATTTATTTCATATCAAACTATTCTTCCTATTTATACAAATACAAAATTTGTTGACCAACAACAGGCCAGAGGCCCAGCAAGGTTCGCCCAAAATAAATCTAATAATTTACCAGTTTCCAATGACTATCAAGATTCTTCTTAAAATCTTCTACTCTCTTCGAATACACCACATAATCTGGTAAAGCATTCCACTCATTGAGATATTGTAAAAATAAAGTTTTCTTACCTCTCTTCTAAAGCATGATTTATTCAATTTCTGATCATGTCCTCTGGTTCGGCTATTTAAGGCAAAACCTAAGCCCTCCATGTCTCCCTGTTTTATGAACTTGAATAACTGAATTAAATCACCCCTAGCTCTCCTATTTTTCAAGGAATACATGTTTAAAGATATTAATATGTTATCATAATCAATACCAGATAGACCCGTAATCATTTTTGTAGCCCTATGCTGAACTTTTTCAAGCAACTCTATATATTTTCTGAGGAAGGGAGACCACACTGAACAACATATTCCAGATGTGGCCTTACCAATCCCCTATACAATGGCAAAATGATCTCCTTAGATTTAGAAGTGATACTTATTCGAATATATCCCAACATTCAATACAACGAATTCGAACACAACGAATTTTTGTAAATTTACGAACAGTATCCTTAATAAAATATGTCCATGTGTCTTATTCCCATTTTACTATTTGTAAGACATAAAAATTTTTAAGGCACTGAACTAAAATAAAAGTGCTCAAAAGAAGCAGCATGGCCGAACTTGTTACAAAGTGCTAGCAGATTCGACAGTAAGCGGATTTAAAGACCTAGTCAATTCGGAAATGGGAACTGAAATTGAATGAGCGAACTGACCCTAGGTTTCGAAAAATGGGCCCGCTTTTAACACTCCTGTGTGCTCTTTTTTTAAGGCAGAAATTTAAATTCTGTTCGTTTGGTGAAAAAAAATTTAAAAGGGTAGTCTAATATTTGGAACTTTCGTTTTTCTAAGTTCACTTGTGTTCTTGTTCAAAAGAACATTTTCGAAATGAAAGTCAAAGAACATTTTCGTAATGAAAAAGAAAATATTATTAAATTATTGTTAATATGAATAACTCTTCACTGCATTTTGAGTACTTAGAAATTAATTATTCTTTAATGACTTGCATTGTTCGAGCAACTTTCACCAATGTAAATTAAATTGTTAGAGGGTTGTGGTGAATTATCGTCGCACTAAAGCTATACGAGGGCTATTGGCGTCGGGCGTTATAATTTAGAGCCACTGTCAGGTGACGAGTCGACACCTGCGATAGCCTTTGTTAGAGAGGTTTGCACTAATTTATCAATCAAAAGGTGGAAATTACGTGAACAAATCGTACAAGCATTCCATTAAGTTTTTAAAAGTATCAGAGCATATTAAATAATCAACAGTTCTTGTAAAAAAAATAGATGTTAATTCCATTAAAATTCAAACGCCTTTATGATTTTGTAAGGTTCCGTTCTGACCACCGTTCCCGGCACTTGACCGCTGTTCAAAATTACGCAGTCCGTCCCCTATATGACTTGTGATGATCAAGCACACAAACCAGAAAATGCATGTACCAACCTACCTACCTATGACTTGTGTAGCTGTAGTGCAACGTTATAATTCTATCAAAATCAAACAGAACTGACCACATACCGTCATCTAGTCACAGCTTAGAATTTCTTATCAAATTGACAACTGTAACAGCCACTCTACGGTGACGTCAAAGCTAAATCAAACGTTATCTTACGCCCCACAAACAACCCATTCGACAGCTAATTCGTCAAAATTAAAACATCCCCGCAGGGTGACGCCCCAGCGCCAGCTGCGTTAAACATTGCTACCCCACAAACAAACCACAATTTTTCCCAAATGCCCATTAAAATGCCAAAGTCCCCGTTCGATGAGATTGAAATACAAAACACACTCCACAATGGCTCCTATGTGCAACAGTATAGTTCAGCTAATCAACAACCGAACCCAAACTTTCCTCTGCTTCTAACAAGAAGATATACCACCCTATCCGAGAGGTGATTCAATAACCCTCTTCGTCTTCTCCAAATAACCATGCTCTATCACTTAGCAACTTCGAAAACCAGGGAAGCGAGACACGGTCTGTATAATGCTATGTACACAATCCAAAGTTCCATAAATTACAGCAAGACTTCTGCTGCTAAGATCAGACCCAGAGATAACTCAGTTCGCCCGGCAGAAAGCCTGACAAATCTTCATCGAGTTTTGCCACTCAAGATGCGCCAAATGAAGGTGTGTCTTAAGCCCGCGCGTAATTGGGTTATCGATCAGAATTAGGTGTCTGCTTCTAATGGCTTTTCCGCGGGTTCCTATTATAGGTATATTTGGAAAGTAATATTTTAATTTAAGTTATCTCACACTGTGCAGTGGCCATGAACTTGGTTAATGTGCTCAAGAAGAAGACATTAATAGTTAAAGTAGCTGATGAGCGTAAATGAAATTTCTTCGGAAGGTTTATCATAAAAATTACGGTCGTTAGAAAATTGTTTTAATAGGTTTGTTCTTTCATTGCCTATCAGCCAGTAATTGCATAGAATAGCGTAAAAATGCCAAATTAGTTATGTATATAAATGGTTGTTAAGTGTATCAAAGCGTTGGCGACATTTTCCAACGAGCCAAATATCGCAGGAACGAATGCTATGATTTGACCCAAGCAATAGGGTATTTGACTAAAAAAAAATTATTGGCTTAAAATATTCCTCGGCAAAAAATATTAGACCCGTATTTTTTCTTTTTTCCAAATACCGCCTAGAAACGGAGAAAAACGCAATTAAAATTTAACTATAAGCCACGCCCCCAAAACGATCCCCGGCGTCACCTGGCAGCAAACGGTTTCGACATGCAGGAGAATCCGTAGTGATCACTGTTGTTGTATTTGATACTCCAATTTCCTTTGATTTATTATTGGCAGAGTGAGTAGAAGTGATTAAATGGGGTTTTTTTTTAACATTTAGCATTTTATTACTAATGGTTGGTTCGCGTCGCGGCTTTTAGCTTCCACACTACGTTTATAACGTAAAAAGTGGAAGGTTTTATAATCGTTCAGTCCGTCTGTCTGCCCGTCTGTCACCCACTTTCACAGAAAGAACCACAAGTCCCACAGACAAGTGGGATACGTCATTTTAAAGCAAAAAATCAGATTAGGCTACATTCCAAATTTCATTAAAAAATTTAAATTAGAAGTTTATTTAAAATTTAAATAACTAAATTTTTTTATCTACATTGAAATAACATGCAAATTCTATTTTTATTCATATTTTCACTGTTGTCATCCACAAGTCCCACAGACAAGTGGGATACGTCATTTTGAAGCAAAAAATCAGATTAGGCTACATGCCAAATTTCATTAAAAAATTTAAATTAGAAGTTTATTTAAAATTTAAATAACTAAATTTTTTTATCTACATTGAAATAACATGCAAATTCTATTTTTATTCATATTTTCACTGTTGTCATCCACAAGTCCCACAGACAAGTGGGATACGTCATTTTGAAGCAAAAAATCAGATTAGGCTACATGCCAAATTTCATTAAAAAATTTTGAACTAGAAGCTTATTTAAAATTCAAATAACTAAAAATTTAATCTACATTGAAATAACATGCAAATTCCATTTTTATTCAATATTTTCACAGTTGCCATTTCGTTAATACTGTGCCGTTCCGCAATGTAAACATTTGGTGATTTCGTTTACTAAGGGCCCTGTATTTGAGCTTAAAGTTTGAATATACTGGACTAACGCTTGAAAACATCGAATATAAGATCATTCACAAACAACTTAAGTTGTTTTAAATTTAATTAATAATTTTGTACAAGATAATTTATTCAAGTATTGAGTTTAATGAAAAGTTGTACTAGATATTTAAATGCAGGTATGAAAAAAATATACTTGAAGTCTAGTGAAACCAAAATTAGGGGAAAACTGATGTAGCTTTTAATAAATAGATTTTTTATAACGTTTTTCTTTTTACTAGAACGCATGAACAACTTTTTGTAAACAGAAGTACTTAACTTATTTCTTATTTTCTAGATTAGTACAAGAAAAAAATAATTTCGGGGCGCCATCTATATGCAAAGAAAAAGATATGAAACTAGTTAACATTACAACATTAAATATAACACTTTCCCTTGTTGACTGGATTACTATTTACACTTTTAGGACGTTTTCATTAAAAATACTAATAGCTTCATTATAATCCTTTTAAAATTGGTTATTACTTCCGTTGAAGTTTAAATATTTCGGAACTCATCAGAACAGAAATCCGAAGAAGATTTTAAAAAAAAGAAGGGTCTTACCATCATAGGCATCGATTCTCGGCAAATTTGAGCCGGCCGTTTTTGTGAATCCTTTAATTTTATTTTATTTAAATATTTATAAGCACTAAATTCACAAAGAAAAAATACTAATCTAATCTAATAAATAGATTTTTTATAACGTTTTTCTTTTTACTAGAACGCATGAACAACTTTTTGTAAACAGAAGTACTTAACTTATTTCTTATTTTCTAGATTAGTACAAGAAAAAAATAATTTCGGGGCGCCATCTATATGCAAAGAAAAAGATATGAAACTAGTTAACATTACAACATTAAATATAACACTTTCCCTTGTTGACTGGATTACTATTTACACTTTTAGGACGTTTTCATTAAAAATACTAATAGCTTCATTATAATCCTTTTAAAATTGGTTATTACTTCCGTTGAAGTTTAAATATTTCGGAACTCATCAGAACAGAAATCCGAAGACGATTTTTAAAAAAAGAAGGGTCTTACCATCATAGGCATCGATTCTCGGCAAATTTGAGCCGGCCGTTTTTGTGAATCCTTTAATTTTATTTTATTTAAATATTTATAAGCACTAAATTCACAAAGAAAAAATACTAATCTAAAAAAACTATGCAGTTTGACTTAAAGAGCGCTAAAAAATTTAGGATCACTAAATTTGAATAGCGTGTGGGACGGTTTAATGCCAGGTGACGTCAGACCAATCAGAGTAGCGTTTGTAGTCACGTGACGAAGCTTTGAAATATCGCGATTTTAAAACTTGATTTAAATAATATCCGAGTAATTTTTTGAAGAAAAACCAATGAATATACGTTTTCTAGTTCCTATACTATGTTTATATAACTTTTTTGGGCAGTTTCCCGATTTAGTCAAATACCCTATTGTACATAATTATTCTTTGAAATGTAAATAAACTTAGCAAACTATATAGATATATAAGTCAAATTTGCGAAACAAATTATTGAAAATTGCCAATTTTCGACTTTTACTAGGTCAATTTACAACTAATGCTATGTTTAGGAAAAAAATTATAGGGTGTAAAAAATCTAGAAATCTTTAGATGACTGTTACTGTAACAAATATACTTGTTTTATGATAATACTTTCAGTGAATATTTAAATAAAAGGAAAGTAGCATATTTTAATTATTTTAGAACTTCTTGTTTACCTTTGTGTTTTAACTTTTGAATTTAAGAATATGGGGAAAATATTAAAGAAACGTAATCAAAATGATAGGACAACAAAACCCATATAATACAACTGATTTAATATTATATCCATGTGTTACAAAGCGATCAAAGATAATAGCGATTTATGCCCTTTAGATAGACACAGTGATAAACTATCTCGTAACTTTTGACTTTCGATCTTTTCTAGTGAAAGCCCATTACAATACCTTTATTCACTTCAACTTCATGGAAAAAGACGCAATGTAAAACTTCTTTTTTAATATTCACTCCCTAATGACCAGATGCTTTACCAAAAAAAATTGGATAAACTGAACATAAAACTTATACTGAATGCACAATAAGTGGTTTTAGATGTATTTTGAAGAGTTTATCTAAGTTGATATCTTGTTTTTTTTTTAAAAAAACTAAAAACGAGATGAAAAGAGGGCGACAAAAGTTTCTCGGCAGGTAATTTAGGAACAAAGTGTCGTTAAAACCAGGTATTATTTTCCATCTTTTTAAACAGTAGATATTTTATATTCTTGTTTTTTTTAAATAATTGTTTTTTATGATATTTTAATAAGAGACCTTGTTGTATGAAACATGTAACCTTACAAAAGTTTATTTTAACTTTTTCGAAAGCTTGAAGTTCCATAACTCAATAAATCCGCTAAACAGCGACAAACACACATGTTTGACGAGTTAAGATGAGGATTGATCAATCCCATATACCTAATACAATATTTGAAAGAGCTATATCTAAAATATTTTATGCATTACAATACAAAGTATTGTGTATTGCTTAGAAAATTTATGTATTTTTACATATGATTACATATGATACGTAAATTGTAATACCAACAAAGCATGTTGAAAAAGAAAATATTACCTGGTTATTTAATGATTAATTTGTTTGAAAATAGCCATAGCCACATATGGCAACACGATTTTGTCTTTAGAAATTATAAACTAACTAGCCAGGCTAGATATTCTCCTTCAAACTAGTTTTATCTTCTACACTATGCATTCATAACGTAACAAGTGAGAGCTTTCATAAAGGCTAGTTCGTCATTTTATTTCATAGACCAAACTACAAATGCTACAAACAAGTGTAATACTTAAAAAAAAACAAGTTGGTTTGTAACAGAACCTATCACTGCTTTTTTTTTTCCTTTTGAGCACAAATGTTTTGTGAAAACGGTCTAAGTGACAGATTCTGTTACAAATTCTGTGACAAATACCTACTTGTTCCGTCATTAATTTTATTGATACCTGGTTAAAAAAAATACATACATTTAAATAACTACTTTGTAATATAGATATTGTAATTTCAAAAATTATACTTTAGGTCTTATGTTCCTGACCATCCAACTCAACAGAGTCTTGCATCTTATATTTTCACATAACACCGTAGTTCGGGAATTTTTATTTAACAGGTAAAATAGAAAAATCATGTTTCTTTAACATTCTTAAAAAACAGTGACATCAAAAGTCGTTTGGAAATTCATGCTCTCACGAAACAGCGCCATGAAGGCAGTTACGAAAAACGACATATTCTGCTCTTCCAGGTGTTACTATGTCGGACATTTTGAAGCGAATAACCCTGAAATGTTCCATTTTTTTTACTAAGTTCGAAAGATAATGCGACTAATGATGTCAGTTAGTAAATCCATTAAACTGCTTACCCTTATTATTATGCCAGTTGAAATAAAATGTCTGCGTCTTTCTTGTCAATTTCAATAATTTAAAGGTAAAGAAGAAATAAAAGATAAAATTAACGTTTTTACTCAATAAAAATAAAACAGTTAATTAAAACTGAATCGGCACTCATCAAGAAGGTTGCTAATTAAGTTTTTCATTTAATGCAGCAAAACGTTTAATTAAACTCGAGTTGTCACTCATTTTGAAAGTATGATTAGAATTTCATTCGATTATGCATAAGAGGATTTGTTTGATTTAATTGCTGGTATAAAATGTTCATTATCCTCTTAAACGCCAGTTAAAGTCAAAAAGTGAGAAAATATAAATAGGGTCAGGTGGGGTAAAATAAGTCACAGGGTAAAATATGTCATTTTAAAAACAAAATTCCTTAAAAACAAACGAGATTATTTTTTCTTCTTCTGATGCCAGTTTTATATTTTATTGATGCTGTTCGTCATTTTACATGCAAAACTAACTGTAAATTCTACTGTGCAGTTACAGTGTTTTGCCATTATATGTTTTCAGTTATGAAACTTTAAATTCTGACTGTAGAAAACTTGTTTCGAGAAAAGTTAGAAGTACGTGTATATTAAATTTTTATCTTATTGTATACAGATGCTGTTCAAGAATAAATTCAGAAAGTTTCAAAGTAAAGAAAGGAAAAAACCTTCATGGGGTAAAATAGGTCACATTACATAACTAACATCATTTTTTGCTTTTTAAATCTCTTTATGATAACTACTATTCTTATAAACTGAATTTAATATTGGTTTGTCACTCTTTTACTCATAAATGACTGCATATTTGAAATTCATTGTTCCCTTCATTATTGAAACCCGCTTTCAAGAATTTCAATCCGAAAACGATGTTGGTGGATTCAAAAGAAGTGGTTCCTCAAAAGACATTGTGTTAAAACAAATGCTCAAAAACCATGTTCCAGGCACAATTTCAACAGTTGAATCAATGGCAGTCACATCATCAATTAAAAAAACCAAGCTGTTGCAGCAGCGTCATCCACGTCGGTAACCACAACTCGTCAGATTGTTTGAGCTACCATTCAAGATGAGTCAAGTATAGGTTCTCCTTTAGAGCACATCAAATCTGCAATCGTAGAGACACTTCTCCAATTGCTTGCAAGGAAGCCACGTAGAGGAAAAGAAAACTTCTGCAGCAAGAAATGGGAGACATTTTAACTACTTCAACTACTTTAAATAGACTACATATCAAAAATGTAAGAATGTAAAAGAAATCTGCAAAAATGTCTGTAAGGAAACAGAGAAAAAAAGAAAAAATTACATGTGAAAAAAAACTACCCCCATTGAGCTAAGATAGTTTTGACAATTTCAATTCACTGCAAATAAGAAAGTGGGACCAGGTCGAGTTTTTGTAGATAAAACCAAGAAATTATTTCTTGGTATTCTTTCACAAACTGAAGCAGACTTATACACATCAATATTTTTAACTTCAAGAGAAAAAGAAAGTTCCAATTTCATTTTCTCTTAAAGAAATTATGTTTCGGAAGGGGATGCTTCTCAAATTGTAAAAGTCTTTCCTATCCCAGGATTGATCCTCAAGGGACTGAATTAGTTCTTGTGAACATTTATATCATCTTTCCTGATTGCTTTCTAAACAATGTTAAAAAGAAAATTTTAAAATTGAGTAATTGAAGTTGTTTTTAAAGCATGACTTATTTTACCCCACTACTGACTTGAATTGATTATTTTACCCCACCCCATGGGGGCATGGAGTTTTCAGGCTAAGAAGTCTTCATATTATATAGGTTAGTTTTAAATCTTGTAACCATTGACTGTAAAACCATCTTTTCCTTGCATGTAGTTTTTGTGGAAAGAAGTCTTCCGCTTATATATGATAAAATTTTAATAACTTCTGCCTGTAAAACCCTCTTTTCCTTGCATGGAGTTTTTGTGCAAAGAAGTCTTCCCCTTAGATATGATAAAATTTTAATAACTTCTGCCTGTAAAACCCTCTTTTCCTTGCATGTAGTTTTTATGCAAAGAAGTCTTCCCTTTAGATACGATTAAATTTTAATAACTTCTGCCTGTAAAACCTACTTTTTCACCGGGCACGTTAAAAAATGAGGTTATATACAAGGGCGTTACATTCAAAAACACTGAAAAATAAGCTTTTGAAAACACCAGTTTTTCCCTTCAAAAGCTCTAGCATCAAGGTGGAACGTTTATAATAGTGTGGAGGGAATTAACGTTGATGAGACATTTTTTGTCGTTATTGAAGAGAAGACTATCTCTGCATTGTACTAAAGTGCAAAACAGAACAATATGTCGCTATTTTGTGATTTTATATGGGAAAGATGCACGTTCCATCAAGAAAATCGGCCAATGTATATCTTCAAATCCACGAATTCGTGGCAAAACTTTAAGCTGATGGACTGGTTGGTATTCGTTTCGTATTTAAAGTTGTTAAATTGTAAATTTGAAGCAAATATGCAGTGGTAATTCACCATAAAAGATTTAATGTGGCTATATTGTCTATTTGATGAAAAATTGAACCAATATTGTAATTAAATCTTTTTAGTTTACCAGATATCGTGTTTTTTAAATTTATCATATAAAAAAATACAATACATTAATAAAAATGCGAAATTAGGCCATTATCTACTTTAAATTAGCATAATCTCGTATTTGTGTCTAAACTTTTGCAACAGACAAATTTCTAGTTTTATGCAAAAAATTATTGTTATAGCAAGTCAAACAATTATGTTTAATTTATAGCATTTCAAAATATTTTTTTAATGTTTACGGGCTATTGTAATTCTACTATCATAATTTTACAGCTAAATTACGTCACTGTCTAAACTTTTGCATCGCACTGTATTATAAACTTAGAGCATATCTCGAAATATGATTAACTTTTTATGTAACCCAGGTTGGGTACATAAAAAATATCCAGTTTTAGGTGAGACTAAAGTCATGTCTTACTCCCTTGCAAACAAATACAACAAAATACAAAAGTAAAACATTACAATTTAGGGCCTTTATGGTGATTTTCAGGAAAGTTAGGACCTTTAGGACTATTTTACAATTTAAGGGATTTTTTTTAGAACAATGTTAACTAAACTGAAGGTTATTTTTCGTTGCCATAATTCTGTATTATAAAATCCAAAATACCTGAAAACTTTTCTAGAACATAAGATTTTTTTTCACACTGAGTATATAAGGGTAATTATACCAACTACCTTAATACATTCAGTGTTAAAAAAAATTCTTATATTCTAGAAAAGTTTTCAGGTATTTTGGATTTTATAATACAGAATTATGGGAAACCAAAAAATAACTTCAGCTTAGTTGAAACTTTTAAATTTTTTACAAGAGATATAAAGTTATATGTTATCATAACTCAGATAAAAAAAAAAGAGTTTGATGTTAATAAAAACACAGAGTTTAGCAAGTTATTTTATTGCCTGAAAAAAAATCAGAACATTATAATAATTCCATTATATCTGCTATATATAATATACTTTGATACAGCATTGTATGCTAATTATTTTATACAGTATATAACAAAATATAAAACACAAATTTTATACACAATGGAACAACAATTCAGTGTCATTAAGCAAAATATAATTATTCCATCTTCACCAAGAAAATATAACTTCTTCAATTTAATGCCACAGATACTTTAGAAAATCCGGTTAGAACTATGCATGAGTTCACCACATATTTAAATGTAATACCACATTGCACAAGTCTTACTATGAATCACTATCCGATGTACACAAATCTGTATTTAATATTTAAATCCTTTTACCAAAGGATTTTTTTTTAATATATACATGTTTGCATAATTATTGTAAAAAAAACATTTCAATTTATTTGAAGAGCTATCAAATTATTAGGCTCAAAAATGTTTTTAAAAGTACGTTGCTTGTGTAACAGATTTTTAAAAGCATTTGGGTAAGTAACATTGTGTAGGTAAGTTATTCTGAAATATTTTTATTGCTATTTCGATAATTAAGAAGTTTAAAATAGATTAAAGTAATACAAATGTGTCTTTTATTAATTACATTTACATATAATTTTATTAGAGACATTTAATAAATATTCGATTGCTACAGAATAATTGGGCTTACAAAAAAAATTACATAAGTAGGAGCAGCCTTTTCCTTAAATCCTACTTTGGATAACTAAAAAGTTTAGTAGAATGGAAAAAAATATATACAACCTTGTATTTTATTAATTATGCATATAATGCATTCACAAAGGAAACAACGTCGACTATGGCACAAATAGTTTATTTGTTGGTACAAATTTTACATGTTTTTCGGCGAGTCTCAAAACGCTCTGAGACTCATCGAAACATTCAAACTTTGTGCCAGCACATAAACTATTTGCACCAATAATCTATGTTGTTTCCTTCGTGAATCCTCTTGTGTTTCATGTGCAAAGTTATATTTTCTGAATATGTATATCTATTATATTATTATTTGTGACCATACATTGAGGTTTTAAACCCTGAATCATTGTTAGTAGATGTTGCATCGGGTGGAGTGGGAGGGACCGACTGGGAGAATATGTCAGTGCTGTCTTCACTGTCAAAAGAACTTTGGCAATCCTCGTCTTTGTTTCGAGATTTTGTTGTGGCTTTGTCAGCGCATTTAAGCAGCTTCAATTTTTCTTGGTTTAGAAGATCTTCTCTCCCTGTAACAAGCACGGTCGTTCATGGAGTTAGAACACGACTACAGTATAATTTGGTTATAGCGTCATTCAAGGGAACACAATATTTATGACGTTATATAGATATGAGTAACGTTATAAACAAGGTTAAAAATTTAGTGCAGAAATCATGTAAAATATGTATTATATGTAATTAATCAAATTTAAAAAATGACATCTATTGAATTAATTTTTACTTTAAGTGTTATTAGTAGTAGTTTCATTTCGACTTCTCTGGTCAATATTTCTCAAGGCAGGATATACATTTTAAATTTTGGCAACTTTTCGCATAATTTAGCAAATAAAATTTAAATAATGAAAAAAAATTAATTAAAATGTACATTTTTAAAGTTATAACCAAGGAGTTAATTAAAAATTGCCATTATAAACAATATATTATAACATTAAGATGTATGGGCGATTGAAGGGACCGAATGTCTATAGCGTCATAAACGAGTTGACATTGTAACCGAAATTTGCTGCAATAGAAAATTATTTAAGACTTCTTAAGAATAATTTTCTTAGAATAATAAAATATAGCCATTTAATATTAATTTCTATATTAGTTATGACAAATCCACGCGACAATTTTTTTAAAAAATTATTTACTCTTTTTTTATGTTTTATCGGTAAAACACTACATTTTGTTTATTTAAATAGTACTTAAAAAATATTGTCCGGTGGGAAATTTGAAAGATTTGTCTTAAGGGGGAATGGGCGGGCTGGAGCGGGGGTCTCCAAAGCAAAGTACATCAGTGTTAATCCAATGGCGAAAAAAATATTTTCTCTGCCACATTTCTCCGGCTGTATTGAATATTTTTTCAAGCAGATTTTTTATATGATGCATGTAGCTGACTTACAGGTCCGGACAATCCCACTTTTTGAAATGGGTTCGAATATTTTTTATAATTTTTAATAAATAATTTTACACAAAATATTCGAAGCAATTTCAAAAAGTGAGATTATAGAGACCTGTAAGTTATCTACATTTATTATTTTAAAAAAAAGTTTGTAAAAATATTCAATACAGCCGGAGTAATGTGGCAGAGAAAATATTTTTTTCGCCATTGGATTAACACTGATGCACTTGAGTTTGGAGACCCCCGATCCAGCGCGCCCATTCCCCCTTAAAAATAGGACACCATAGACAAATGGGTTTATAAAGTATATAAAAAAAAACTCCAGTCAAACACCAAGTCCATATTAAGGTCAAAAATACAACAGTCCAACCTTGTTAACGTGAACTTACTTAACCTGAATTTTCGCTTAACATGAACTGAAATCATTTCCCCGGACTAAAAAACTTTAAGCTAATGCTTTAAAAATCTCTTAACTTGAAATCGCTTTAGGCGAAATCCCGCTTAACCCGAACCAAAAATTCATGATTTGTCTTTTTTTCCCTTAATAATTCAGTTTCCAATAACAAATTAAACAAAACGTGGGAAAAAAAGGAAACAAACATTCTAAAAATAAATTGTCTTCTACTTCTGGTTCTGAGAAAATCACGAGATCTTCCATGATTCGTCAATTTTAATTCAATGAATCATTCGGCAAGTGTAGAATGATCCATTACGTCATGAAAAGCGTAGGTGTTTCTCTACAGAGGTTTAAGGTGAAAAACCATGACATTAGAACTGGTTCGCATTTAAACTTATTGATTTTCAATTCAAAATGAATAGAAAGCAGTGGTCTATTTCTTTAGAAATAAAATTGTTTAATGATATTAACAACAAATGCTTAAAAAAAGCGAAAATTGCTTATAAATATGGTGTAGCTAAAGAGCACCATTTCAACGATTTTGAAAAATTGGGATAAAATTGAAGCGACCTATGCAGTAAACCAATTTGAACCTGCCAGAAAAATAATTTCTAATTTTTCTGTAGTATGTACTACTACAAAATAATTATATTAACTGAATTACTAATTGTATGTTTGTATTATTAGTGTATTATAAATATTATAAAATAAGAATTTTTTTATGTTAATTTTTTAAAAACTATTCACTGGTTCAATGTAAAAAAATATCCTGACGGTTGACATGAAATTCGGTTAGCACGACATTTTCCGGCATTCCCTTTGAGTTCGTTTTAACTGGGTTCGACTATACTAGGCAACTGGACTAATAGGCACTTATCATTTATCTAAAAATTTTAACAATACTGAACGACAATTTTTATTAAATATTTTTAAAAATTCATTCCTTAGAACTATGAAAACTATCGACTCATTATTCTCTTACAAAAAATATTTTTTTTAGATTTACATTCAACAAAATAAATAAAATGTTTAAAGTAACAATGGGGGGAAAATATAGATTTTTAAATATACAATTAAATAGAAATTTATTTACCACACTGCTTTAATTTTTCAACAACAGATAATATCTTCTGATCCAAATCTTCTATTTCCATTGCGATATCACTTGAATTCTACAAATTCAGACAAGAGAAATTAGAAAAATAACATATTATCAAGAGAAAAATAGAAACTTGGGGAATTACTAAAATTTAGGAAATACACATTTATAGAATTCCATTTATATAATATTTCTAAAAGCTTATTTTACATTCATACATTGATGATTTGCAAACCAAATTAATCAACTAACTCTTAATATTATATATTGTAAAGGTTGCTTTTTAAAAAAGTAATTAAATACCAAAATTAGTCGACACAGGAAAAAAATAAGTTAGTTGGATACGGTCGAGCCCCGTTAACACGAACTCGAAGGGAGCACCGAAATATTTCGTGTTAACCGTTAGGATTTCTTTTTTACATTGAACCAGTAAATTGTATAGTATAATATTGTATTGTAGTAGTATAATAATACAATAAGTAATTCAATAAATATAGTTCATTTGAAGTAGTGCACACTATAAAAAAATTAGGAAAATTATTTCTCTTGCAGGTTCAAATTGGTTTACTGCATTAGTTGCTTCAATTTTATCCCGATTTTTTAAAATCGTTGAAATGGTGCTTTTGGCTACATCATATTTAGACGCAATTTTTGCTTTTTTTTAACTATTTGTTGTCAATATCATTTAAAAATTTTATTTTTGTTTCTAAAGGAATAGCCTGCTACTTTCGATTGATTTTGAATGAAAATCAATAAGTTTAAATGCGAACCAATTCATACGTTCAATGTCATACGTTCTTTAACCTCTGTAGAGAAACACCTACGCTTTTCATGACGTAATGGGTCATCCGAGACCTGCCGATTAAAATTGATGAATCATGGAAGATCTCGTGATTTTCTCAGAAAAAGATGACAATTTATTATTAGAATGTTGTTGACGTTTTTTTTAATGTTTTGTTTCATTTGTGATTCGAAACTAAGGGAAAAAAGACAAGTTCTGAATTTTTTGTTCGGGTTAAGCGGATTTGGCCTAAAGCGATTGCGCATTACAAGATATTTTTAGCATTAGCTAAAAGCTTTTTAATCCGGAGAAATGCTTTCAGTTCATGTTAAGTGAAATTTCGTGTTAAGCAAGTTTGTGTTAACGAGGTTTGACTGTATTTAAAATAATGAAATATTACAACTTGTACAATAATTAAACTTGAAAAATTTTAAGCAGTTTAAAACAGAATTTCTTTTTCTTGATTTTTAATACAAAAATCAAATTAATTCAATACTTACATTTGTCATATCTTCAGATATACAGCTATTGAGTGTACTGTTATCTTGCAAAGACTGATAATGCATATCTGAAAAAATTACAAATTCTTCTTTAAAAAATTACAAATATATTAAGCAAAAAGAAATATGCAAACCAAGTCATTGATTCATAGATAAATGAAATAATTGAATCATAATTCCTCACAACTATGATGCTAAACCACAACTACATATACTAATATTTCTCATTTTATTTCGTCAAATCATTTATAATAAAAATCCTACTAATACAGAACTGCTGATAATTTTAATCTTAAACGCTAATTTTTTCTTCAAAATTAATTGCAAAAACATACTTCTAAAATACATAATTTAATTTCTTTAAATATGTTTATATAAAGAATATATGCGTAAGATTAGTATCAGGATTTAAAGAGGTTGTAGAAAAAAATATTCTATAACTTACCATTACTTTTTAGGTTTCCATCATTTGGGGAAGTAGCTTTATTAGTGGGTTGTAGAGGTGATTTTTTTAAGTTTTCAGATTTTGATGTATTCTCTGGCTTACTGCCAGTTTTTTCCTTGCCAGTTTCATTTTTACTTAAGGTACTGAACATAGATTCATTCTTTGATGATTCGGATGCATCAGAATCATCATCAGAGTCACATGTCCTTATTCTTTTAAACTTCTTTGAGCTTCTTTTCGATTTCAGTGATAATCTGCTATGCTTTTGACTAATACTAGAATTTTGGAATGAATCTTTGTTTTTCGATAAGATTAGCTCTTCAAAAGTCTCCATGGGATTCTTTTCTTTCAATGAAAAAGAAAACCCCATAGTAGAAAGGTCATCTTTAGATTTTTCCTTGTTTTCTGTAGATTTCATTTGTTCAGCAATGTTTTTGAGAGGGGCAACTAACTCCATTGCAAAAGCCATGTCTGGGTCCGAAGAAAAGTCTTCAGAGTCGTCAAACAGTTGCTCGTAAGACTTTGAGTGTGCAACATGAAGGTACGAAACATTTTTGGAAGTTGGAGTGCGCGATGTAGATATATTGTTGCTACTTACTGGGAATTTTCTTTCATTCAGAACTCTTTGAGATTTTGAATCATTTTTAGACAAAACGTGGGGACTATGGGAGGTTCTACCTTTAGTCAGACTTTTACAGGAAGTTACTGTTTTCTTTGCGGATATTTTCTCAGTAGTACATTCATCATTATCAATAGTTATAACATCACGACTAGTCATAGTCAAGGGTTCATCATTCATTTCTTTAGTTAACTTTGCAGATTTCTCCACAGTATTTGAGACATCTATAAATTTGGGTGATTTTTCCATATTCAAATTGACACCTATTTTATCATTATCTTTTCCAACATCATCTGTACCAAATAATTCCTTTTCATCTTGACAATTGCAATCACTTTCAATATCCCCTTTATATGGCTGAGTGACAGGCAAATTATCCAAAACATCTTCTGGAGGGTAAACTGCTACCGATATAATCGGGGACACATTATCATCCTCCACAGCAGTTTCACAAGGCATCTCTTTATCTTGTTTACTGTGTCTATGTGCTTCTGAAAAACCACTAAGAGGCTCGACAAGGGGAAATACTTCAGAGTCATTCAGAGGGGCTTCTTTCGCCACCTGCTCAGTAGACTCTGAGTCAGAAAAGTATTCGCTGAGAAATGGAAATGGGTTTGTAGTTTTCATGTTAATGACTCTTTTCTGTTGGTTTTCCGGTTGTGAGGGTTGGGAAGCTTCCGATTCGACGTTCGAAGAAGGAAGAATAGTTGTTGGTGAAGGAACAGGAGTGTTATTGTTGGATGTTTGGATACTTTTTTCACTCAATAGCAGTGTCTTGCTCTTGTTGAGTATGCCTGGAAACGAATCAGAATTAACTACTTTCAAAACTGATATGTTCAATGTTTCTTCTGAAATGCAAACACTCAATCTGAAATCTCCAGACGAAAATGGAAGTGAACAGATGTTCTCGGGATTTCCAGAAGCACTGCTACTTGCAAAAGCTTCTTGAATTTCATCTAATGTTAAACATGTTCGTTTAATAACTTTTGTCCTCTCAGTGTTTACAGGCTTGAGCACATTGGCATTGAATCTTTCAATTGGATTAAACACAGAGAAATCATTCTGTTTTAGCATTGCATTTGGTTCAACAATGGCAGGGTAAAGAGGTACTGGGGGATACAAAGTTTTAGTTTGCTTGTTGTTCTCGCAAAAGTCCAGCAGCCTTTGAGATGTTTGTTGGGCGTGTTCAGCATAAAAAATATTTTTGCCTTGGTTCGTTTCAGTATAATTATGCTTGAATAAAGCCTCTTTTATTTGCTCTGTTTTTGAGGTATCAATAACACTTGCTCTGACCTGTTTTGTAAATGACCTGGCATCAAGGAAATTAGTTTGTAAATAATCTTTTTGATTCTGATTAACACAAACATTTTGAAAATGAGAACCATTATCATCAATATTAACTCCTGCGTTTCCAATGCCCCCCACTTCCATGAACTCACTTTCAAAATTGCTCCCTGAATTCACAAGATTGGTCTGTTTACCTGTCCATTGAGATTGGACATGGTTAGCTTCAACACTAGCATCAGGTTCAACATGAGGTATAACAGAAATGTTTGTATGGGAGACAATATCAATATTAGCAAAACCAGACAAATCAGTTACATCTGTGCAATTACTTAAAGTAGCTGAGGAACCCATTTTGCTTCCTACATCATTTATTTGTTTTGCACTATTACAAATAGACTGTCGTACATTTTTTATCGAAATATTGTGTGCTTCTTTATCTATGACCCCAGACTTTCCATCTTGCAATGAACTTGGCTGCTTGTTGCCTTGATTATCACAACTCATTTCATGATGAACAACATCTTTTTCAGTTTCATTAATTATAATAGTCATCTCATTGAGACCATCAACCATACAACAGTTGTCATCAACCATGTCAGTAACATTATCAATTTGAGCTCCATTTGAGCAAGTTTTATGTTCGATGCTTTTCATAAGCTTTGTTTTATCTCTTGATGTTGAATCTGGTATTTCCTTCTTCTCAGGACTAACAGTGCCTTGCTTTTCATAGTCTACAGCAACGGGATCCGAAGTTCTGAACAATTTTTTGTCATTCACAGTTTCTGTCACAGGTTCGTTAGAAAGAGAATCTAACTCAACGGCAAGAACCTCAGAGGGACAGCTGCTAGATGTATTCTTCTCCACATGAAGTCTAGAAAATTTTCTTACCCTGAAATCTTTTCCAACTTGTTTCACTTTCGACCAACCGGGAGATTTCATGACCAGATCGATTTTCGCAGCTTCTGGACTTTCAACATTCTGCACCGATACAGCAGTATCTGTTATTTCTTCCAATCTTACCAGTTCCTTTTGTTGTTCAGATGCTACTTCAGTTTCTTTACCAACTGGGGGTAAATTAGTCTCCACCAAGTTAAAACATACTTTTTCTTTAGAGTTCTTATGCACCTCAGAAGGACTAGTTGTTGAAGTCACATTTAAAATACACAACGAGATGTTTTCTGCCTCAATTATTTTTGAAATTAAACTTTCTTCTTCAGCAGAGGACTTTGCTGCTTGGCCAGTACTTTTTTTATTTTTGTTTGACATCCGAGAATGTGCTTTTCTCGATATTTTTCTGCCTCGCAAAGCACTAGGACTGGATGAAAGTTCTGTTTCGCCAACAGTTGCAGCGGGACTCATAAACAACTCAACATCCATCTCTTTATTTTCTTTAACCAGTTCTCCAGCATTCGACTCCGACTCATCTGCCGTTTCTTTATTTTTATTTGCAATTTCAAGCACCTTTTCAATATCTTCTTGCTTCTTGAGTTTAAATTGATTAGTTTTATTTGTGAGTGCATTTTTACTTGACAATCTACTCTTAAACTTAGCACCATGACCATTTTTTTCTTTCGATTTCGAGATTTTCCCACTTTTATTTCCATTTAATGCAAGAACATCAGCATCCATGTCGCTTCTTGAAGATATGTTTTTCATTGCAATGTCAGCCGATACATTAGTATCAGGTATTACAGAGACGTCTTCCTCTAATGTTTTACTACAGATGCGCTTTGAACTAATCTCCGAATCAGAAACCCTCCTCAGGGCTACAACAGGGGACACTTTAGAAATATTCTTAGAACTTCCAGTTTCGTCGCTTTTTCGCTTTAAGCTTTCTGGCGCCTTGGATTTCAAGATATCTTCTAAACTGGGAAACTCGTTAGAGTCCTCATCTGACCCGGCACGAGACTGGCAGTGCCGCTTGTTGGTTGCAGGAATGATTTCATCATTTGTTGAAGTGCTGTTGGAATCTTCCATAATGTTATCCACAGATTTCCTGCTTCCAAAAATAAAGGAAAAAATTACACAATTTTGAAGTAAATACATAATACAACTATATTACACCATGCACAGAAAATTAGCATGTTGGAAAAGTGTGATATTCCAGGAATGCTAACAACCTGTACTGTAATGACTCAAATTTATTGTACAAAATATTTAGTTGTTTATTGTAGCTTAACTATTGTTGTTGTTGATAATCCTCAGCTTGTCTGACAGTTGTCAGATGAGCTCCAAAAGGTTGTTGATAGTTAAAAAGTTAATCAGAGTCAAAGGGTTGGATGTTATGTCTTTCTTATCGATTCCAAGACACTGAAGTAATACAAGATATATGTATGTAGATATTTAGCTATTAATTTGGAAAAAAATTTAAAAGGGGGTCTCATTTTAAACTAACCCAGGTGAAGCATACTAGTGTGCTTTTAAATGGAAACCAGCTAAAAAGTTATTTGCGTTACGTTTTACATAAAGTGAATATTTCCAAAGAAACAAACCCCCTTATTTTAAATCTAAGAGCGTTAGATAAACAAAATATGAATAAATGCTATTAGTGATTGAAAAAATTCTTATATTTGTAATGCCTATTAACAATTTGACTGCTTATCACGCGCCAGCGCGTCTTGTGGTTTCGATTCACCAATAACAGCACATTCTGATGAAATTCATAGAGTACCATTTTGCCAACCGTTCTTATGAGTTCAAGTTTGTTTGAAAACTTGATAAACATGATGGTCTAGTGGTTACACAAACTACATGATCTAGCTCTTTCGTGTACCCTTTTGCATGATATTTAATTGACACCTAGTAATCCCAGCTGTGACTGATAAATTTCCATACATAGATTTTAAAGCTTATGCAGTTTTTGTGTTATTGTGAAGTGTATCTTTCGCCTATTGAAGACAAATATAATACAGCCATAATTATGTAGGGATGTTAACACGTATATTTGAATTATGTTAACACCTATATTTGAATTATGTTAACACTGCAAGCAAATTTAAGGTTATTTGGTGATCAATTTGAGGATACAGAACGTTGAATATTAGATTTTACACTTTTGCAACCGATCCCACTGTGCTTGGAATATTACTTGATGATTTGAAAGAGTATATTCTATTTAAAATTACGAGGAAATTAAATCTTTCGTCTCAAGTGTAGGGCGACCAGACACCAGACGTACTGATTTCGCAGTGCGGTTTAGTTTGTTATTCAATTATCTAGCTATAAAAAAATCACAAATAGTCTGTTTTATTTTTGTAGTTTTTTAAAACAAAAACAATCCAAAAAAATATGAATTATGAAAATTTAATGATTTCATAGTCAAAAAGTTAATCACTGAAACAAATCTGGTTATTGGCTTTCAATTCAATAATTAGTGACAGATGATGAGTTATCCGGTCGAAAAAGACCAGGAACATTTTCTCGTATTTTTACGACTGTCATGTAGCTTTAGTTAGCGACGTTATTTCAACCTAACCTTGTAATTTTACAAACTCGAAACAAGATTTTTAATTTTCGAAAATGAAGAAGAGTTAGTTCACTTTCATTGTAACGAACTGGTTTAAAGAACAGGATGTTCTTCTACTTCACATCAGCCTCTATCGATGAAAATTTTCCACCGCTATCATCGCAGTCAACATGTTAAATTTCATTAGTGCAACCGACTATTCAAATGTTTATTTTAAATAAGAAATATGCAAAAAGTATCAAGAAATGTGATAGTACTATACAAGATTATAAAGAAGGTATTTTTTAAACATACCTTTCTTTGGTTTTATGAGCTACATCCTCCAAATTTGGATCTATAAAAACATACAAAATAATTAAATCGATAATTTTTACATGAATGTACTAAATTGTTCATTTAATATTATTCTAAGCATCTTTATTTTTTTTACTTGTACGGTATAATTGATTTTTAAAGTGGTCATCTAGATATTGCTATCCATTTCTAGCAAAAATATATTCAATTTATTGACTTGTACCGTACTTTTTACTTCTACCGTTATTTTTTTACTTGTATTGTATAATTTATTTCAAAAATTGTCATCTAGATGTTGCTATCCATTTTTAACAAAAATACATACAATTTATTCATTTAAAGAATACTAACATCAAATAATCTAAACAATTAGAAATTGAGATTACAAAAGGAGAGAAAAAAAAACCTACTATTTTAATTGTGTGGTTTGAGCTGTAAATACTAATGGAAACCGGAAGATAATAAAAATATGAGCATTCTAATAATAAATAATTAAATTTAGAATTCTGTGACTAAAAGCTTCAAATTCAATATTGATTGGAATAAATATTTTTAAAAAATATATAAGTCACCACTAGTTTCACTTTCATGTGATTTCCTTTTCTTTGAGGTTGAACTTCCCTAGAAAAAATATACTTAGTGAGATAAATATTGCCAATTCTCTTTAAAAAGACCTACATTTTGTAATAGTTGTCACTAATTAAGACCAATTTGTTTAGGAAAAAGTATTTCTCAATAATTTGAATTAGTTATCTTAAACAGTAATTTAGTGGGATCGAAATTGTACGTCGCCATATTCCGAATTTAATAAAATGTGCTAATTTTCTTTCTAAAAAGTAGTATCACTAAAATAAAAACATAATTTTTTTTTAATTACTTGCGTCTTTTAAGTGTATTGTGTAAATCCAGAAAAGTCAATCTTGTTTAAACAAAATAGAAGGTTAAGTGATATTACAAATTACTTGAAATGAGCTAAAAACAATTATGCAATAGCTGAAGAAAAACAGTAATGAGTGTTAATCTATTTTTGATATACACTTAAATTTAAATTTTCGACACATAACTTATAATTGTTTAATTGAAAATAAACCTTTAATGTTTATGAATGCACTAATAAATGTTTTTTAAAGACAATTTTTAACACTTTATAATAAAGAATATGTAAATTACGAATGGATATCTTTTTAGTCAATTTCACAGGCAGGGTTATATAAGAATTCATTTGGACAATTAAAATTAAATTGTTCTTGTAAACTTTAATTTAAATCATAAAATAAAATGATTGAAAACATATAAGATGTCAAATATTGATTGAAACTCTATATTAACTTAGTTTTGAAAAAAAATTTATTTAAAAAAAAAAGTTCAAAACCCTAACTATTACCAATAAATGTCCTAAATATTTTACATTTATTAAAGGTATGTAAATATTGAAAACTCTAAAAAAAATGAAAAATACATACTTGTACAGTTGTTTGCTTGTTAATGCTGGATAAAGAGGTTTTCTTTCTAATGTCAGAAATTTCTTTGGACAACACTGCAATACATTTTTTAATGTCAAAGTTGAATTATTAAAACATGCAAATGTTCATTTAAAAAAACTGTATGAAACAGAACACAACTTTCAATTACTACTCAATATTAGATATTTGGAGGGCTCAGAATAAAAGAGAACCAAATCCATAAAAAGCTGCTTTGTGCCACAGAGGTTTTAAAGTTAACGCTTTATAACAAAATTACCTCTTAATATTTTTTTAATTGCTGCTGCCTAGCAGATATTATATGAACTAGGACTTTTTCATTATTGAAATTCTACATAGTGCATGCAATTGTGCAACAAATTCGAAAATGACCATAAGTGGACTTGTTCATTTGGTATTCTGAACTCCCCATTTGATACCCTAGAATTCGGTTAAAGATTGGTACAGGAAGGTTTTCATTTTTTAGCATATTTTTAAAACCTAAAAAGTTCTATGGCAGCTACCCTTTACACAGGCACGATTTTTTCAAAAACAGTGTTATGACCTTCGACAGGAACTAGGAACTCGCATACCAAATTAAGTCCATAGCTTTTTTTAGTTCGAGCTGTAGAGGGGTTTCTGTTAGAAACAAATGTTCGTGAACCATTTTTTTTAGAATCAGCACCCACTAAAACATGTAGAACACACTAAATCTCCAATTAGGATTTTCAACCCAATAATTGAAATACTTAAATTAAAATCATTACATTATATTTCATATTAGGTCATTAAAAGTCTGAAAGTGAAAATAACATACTGCCATTTATGCGCAATTCCAGGCACATCTACAAACAAATATTTCGTCAAAGCCTCAAAAACCATTTAATAATTACAGATTTGTCTTAAATGTAGATAAAATTATATCCAATTCTGAAAGGCAAAACTGAATATAATTAGATTTGTTTTTTGTTCTGTGTTTAAATAACAGAACGTTTTAAAATCACCATGAAAATGGAAGAGCTTAGTGTAAGAATGTGGTAAGTGACAAAAAGGTGAAAACAAGAAAATTAGCTAAATTAAAGTTTTTAGTTTGCACTTAAATTCGTTTAAAACTGCAAAAATATACTTAACTTCAAGTTTATGAAAAAGGGGAAACTTGTTATCTCTAAAGGGTGAAATAATATGTTCATTGACACAAAAATCTCAATTTTTTTGAAAATGCATTGTTCTTCCACAAAGCTCTTGAATTGAGTTACTTACGTTTTACACTGGTAAGTCCATTACATGCTTCTGCCAATTCTTTTGCAGCTTGGATAACAAATTGTCTTTGTTGAGCCTCCTGAATACTTCTATTAAAAAGTAATAAATTTAACATGTTAATTTTATGTTTCTTGGGTGAAATTGAAAAATTCTGATTGGAGGACTTACTTAACCCTTTCAGGCCCAATGACAATTTGGCATCATCATTTTAGAAATTTTGATCGTCGATAGCCATTTATGATATCAAAAGCACATCATTCGATTCTTCAAACTTTTTTCTATTAGAAAATATTTTTTATTAATCCCAATAGATGTCAGCCCTATTATATTTTTTAATTATGATCAGAAACATGATGATGCCAAATGGCATCACTGGGACTGAAAGGTTTAACAACATACCTCATTGGACTTAGAATTCAAAGCTATTTTTTCATACAATTTAAATATTTTTTTAGGAGTCATATTTTTTAGAAAACAAGTGATTTATTTTAACAAACATATATAGAAAATAAAAATATGTATATAACCATAACAAGTTTTAATAATTTTTGTAATGGTATCATATGCTTTTTTTTAGGAATTTCCTTGAGTCTGGGCTTTAATAACATTTCTGAAACTACAATTTTAAAACATAAGCAAAGATTACTATATGCATATTTATCTTAAACTAGAAAAAAAAAAGCACATATACTTTGATTACCTGCGTGTGAAAGGCTTCTTGCACAGCGGACATGGTGAACGATAATTTGATTTTAAAACTTTTGTAATGCAAAACCTAAAACACAAGTTTTGTAAATATTTGTGGAAAGGTTACATTTGTATAAAAATAAATATTTATTGGAAATGCCTTACTTGCAGAAAAAATGTCCACAGCCAGCTGTTACAGGAGTTTTCAAAAGCTCAAGGCTAAAACAACAAAAGTATATTTGGTATTTTTAATATTAGTTAAAATTAATATTATAGGAAGTAAACTAAAAAAAATACAAAAAACATATTGCCAGGCACTACTTTTTTGATCCGTTTTTATTTTAATAAATCATTTAACCGAAATGTTTGTTATTTGATACAAAAAATATTCTTATTCAAATAAAAATATGTTAGTATATTTAAAGATCTGATAAAAAGAAAATACTCATTTTTAATACTAAAGAAACATTTAAATTTAGAAACAAAATTTTAAGTAAATAATATTTGGTTTTTACATTTAGAAATGTGCTATCATTTCTATGGATTAAAAAAAAACCACCATATCATTTTTCTCCTTTGTAAAAAAAATTTGCACTGGTTTTAAATATCTAAACAACTAGAAACAAATTTTTAAATAATATTTTTATTATTTTTAGTATAGTTGGTAAACTTACCAAATAGCACATTCAAGAGTTTTTAAAATGGCATTGACACCGGTAACAACAGCTTCTGCTAAGCTCATATTTCTGAAAAAGAAAAGTACATAGATAATTAAATTTTCAAATTTTTATTAAAACTACTTAGAAAATATCAAATTCCAATTCAAAATCATAGTAATGTGAATGTGGGGGAACAGCAATTATATCATGACCAGTCTGTTCATTGGAGACTTTAGGTGAGCTTAAAAATGTATTGTAGATTTGCTGTAACTATTGAGTTGTATGAAATATGAAGTAAAATGCTTACCATATTTGGGTATTTTTATTGTTTGGCAACGTAACGCAAATCACCAAATCGAATACGGCCATAGTATCATAGCTGTTCCAATGTGAGAACTACTATATAAGAATAGGATTTGGCATATAGTGGAGCAATGAAATTTCACTTGGCTAAAAATAACAAAGTGTATTTTGGGTTGTAGTAACCTTGTAATAGAATACATTGGACAATGAGGGATTTTGTAAGCACTAACTCACTCAGAGAATAGTTAAACTACAGCAATAACTTATAACCAATCTTATCATCATTTTGTATGATCATAGTTCTAAAGACCTATGTTTGTTCAAAGGACTAGCCTTATCAACCAGCAAGTTGAAAAAGATTATTAAAAACAATTTGGAGCAGGGCCGGATTTAAAGATTTGCCGCTTGCAGGCTACGATTGATTTGCCGCCCCTGTCACAATATTCTCCCGCTTCGGGGAAAGGTTGCTGGTTAGCAGCAAAATAGGGTGGTATGTGCTGTTTAAAATAGATACACATATTAGAATCATCTATGTACTCTTCTTCTTCTTCTTTTAATTTGGGTTTGTCCGATATGTGGCACCTCTGCTTTTGGGTAGCATTTTGTACCATACCCCAGACCCAAAAAGTTCCTTAGCTCCATTTGTTAGGGTCTCCTACTTTAGTGATAAAGTCAGCCAGGTCCCTGATAGAGCTAAGGTGTAACTCTTTATCATTAATGATACCTAAGGTTATCAATCGAGTATGGGCAAGGGCGTCACATTCAAATATGATGTGATGTGCCGTTTCCTCTTTGTTATGACATTTTCTACATGTAGGTTCTTGTTGAAGAAGTCCCGTCGTATGAAGATGTTTTCTGAAATGATAGTGCCCTGTGATAAAGCCCACAATTATTTGTATCTTCAGTTTTGGGTATCTAAGAATTTCAGAGGCAATTTTTGCTGATGATCCTTTGATCATGCTTTTAGAGTGTTTTTGTCCTGGGGATTGATCCACTCTTTGTTCATTTCTTGTTTTTCCCACTTAAGGAGAACACCTCCCGCGGTCTTCAAATTGATGCCACAGTAGGGTTCTGCCCCTATTGGGTTGAAGGACGATCCCTGTCTAGCAAGTTCGTCAGCCCTTTCGTTTCCTTCGATGCCTTTGTGTCCTGGCACCCATACAAGAGTTATCTTGTTATTGATTGCCAGTTCTTCTAGAAGGTTTCTACATTCCATAACAACCTTGGAGTTAATTTGGAATGACTTGAGTGCTTTTAGGGCTGCTTGACTGTCACTATAAATGAGAATCCGCTTACCTATGTAGCCTTTTCTGATATTTATCTGTAGACAGTCAATGATGGCTAGAACCTCCGCCTGGAAGACTGTGGCATACTTCCCAAGACCTCTGAAGAGGTTTATTCTCGGTGATGTACCATGTACTCCCAGTCCTGAAAGGTTATATCTTTCTTCGACCCATCTGTAAACCAGATAACATCGTTGTTTGTTTGATT
This sequence comes from Oedothorax gibbosus, assembly GCA_019343175.1. Classification (NCBI taxonomy): domain Eukaryota; kingdom Metazoa; phylum Arthropoda; class Arachnida; order Araneae; family Linyphiidae; genus Oedothorax; species Oedothorax gibbosus. The sequence continues at coordinate 23,880,374 of CM033272.1, read as the reverse complement.
AAACATGTAATCATTCCATTCTTTCCTGGTGGGAATGACCACCTCAAACGGTCTTTCAAACACGTAAGTTCTTTCCATGATGTCCGAGGGCATCAGGAGGGTGGAATTATGAATTTTCTTTGTGATACTGATATGACCTATAGCCGTGGGCTTCTCATACCATTGTTTTTTCAGCATCATTCTGTAGGCAGTCTTCCTTGCGGTACTGCAGATGAAGATGTCTAAAGGAGTCAGATCTAATATTATCTCTAATGCTCTGGTGGGTGCTGAGGACATTGCACCTGTGATACACATGCAGGCCATTCTTTGCAGACTCCCTAGCTTGTCCTTCACAGTTTTCTGTTCCACTTTGCACCACCAGATCACAGAGGCATAAGTGACAATAGGTCTGATAATTGCGGTATACATCCAAAACATTATTTTTGGCTTCAAACCCCAATTTTTTCCTAGCATACGTCTGCATGTCATAAAGCATTTCTTTGCTTGGTTTATAATGTAGTCAACATGTTTGTTCCATGTGAGCTTTTGGTCAAGATATATGCCTAAATACTTCACTTCAGAAATCACATTGATTTCAACATTCAAAAGTTTAGGAATAACAAAGCCTTCCCATTTTCTTTTGCAAGTGAATGGTACAAGATTGGTTTTCTGCGGACTAATGTTTAGATCCCTTTCTATGCACCACTTACTTACATAACTTAGTGCATTTTGCATAAGTGGACAAGTTATGTTAAAATCTTTACCAAGGATGAGAATGACAATGTTATCTGCATAGCCTTGCGTATAGTAGCCTGCGTTATTAAGATGTTTTATGAGGCTATCAGCCACCAGGTTCCAAAGTAATGGTGATAAAACACCCCCTTGTGGGCAACCTCTTGTAGCTTTTTTTTCAAGTGACTCGTCAAAGACGTTCATTTGAATAGTTTGATCCGATAGCAGGTTATCGACCCATGTACAGAGTATATGGTTTATCCCTGCATTCCTTACAGCACTAAGGATGGATGGATGTGGGGTGTTATCAAAGGCCCCCTGTATGTCAAGGAAAGTTGCGAGAGCAATCTCCTTTCTTTCCAGAGAGTCCTCAATTTTGGTGATCAGATGGTGAAGTGCCGTCTCTGTAGATTTTCCGGATTGATAGGCAAACTGTAGGTCATGCAAGGGACTATTATTACCCAAGTAATCCCTAATGTACTTATCAATGATCTTTTCCATAATTTTTAAAAAGAATGAAGAAAGACTGATTGGTCTGAAGGATTTTGCCTGGTCATAGCTGTTTTTGCCAGGTTTGGGGATGAAAACAACCCTACTCTTCTGCCATATCTTGGGGATGTGTCCCAGGGCAAGACTAGCTCTATAGATTCTAGTCAGCACTGGGATAACTGATTCCTCTGCTGGTTAGCAGCAAAATAGGGCGGTATGTGCTGTTTAAAATAGATACACATATTAGAATCATCTACGTACTCTTACACAATAAATTGAAAGCGAAATTTTTTAAACTGTTCTACTATTTTTCATTCAACTTCGAAATCCAGGAGGAGGGGGTGCAATTGCCCTTGCAACGACCATGTTTGCTACGAAATATTAGTACATACTAAATATACGTTTACGGTTTACGTATCAAAGTAAATTATTTGTTTTCTTTCTTAAAAATATTCGTATCTTTATAATAATTTTTTATGCCGAATGACACTTTAATTGGTCATAAAATGTGTCGCCCCCAAAAATTCGCGGCTGTAGGCTACAGCCTACTTAGAAATCCGGCCCTGATTTGGGGAAATACTTTGGTGCTTTTGTTTTTCTTCAAATTTTTTTAATATCTTAACAGATTCATCATAATAGCAAGCTAAGTTTGGACAAAACAACAACAAAATTAGGAATTTTCCAAATTCTAAGAAATAAAGTGTGTAAAAAGCATCTATTAATAATAAATGTACAATATCGGTATAAAAAAAAAATGGTTACGGTAAAAACCTTGATCGATGAATTACTAAAACAGACCAGACCAGCAGACGAAGAACATATGCAAATAGATAATTTTAGGACACTACTAAACACTAAATGTTAGTCTTATTATATTTCTTGCAAACACGTACCTCAACTATATTTCACTTTATAATAGTAAGTAGAATATACAAACTAATTACAACTTAAAATACAAAAATTATCATCCAATTCATTCGTTTTTTGACAACAAAAACTACCGCGAAATACGCGCGAGAAACTTTTCACTTCAGTTTAAGTCATACCAAATCACAAAAAAAAACCCATTTATTAGCTGCTTTGTAGTGACGCAAAAGTTCGCTAATGTCTCGGATTTAGCCCACCAGCAGAAAAAATTCCAAACGACGTTTTAAATTGAATTCGCACATCACCCCTTAAAATGTCATTTAGGTGTCTCATTTAACCAGTTTCATGGACGTCATTTTCATTACTCCAATAAATTGTACACTATTTTTATGTACTTTATTAAGTTGCCTTGTGTTAAAAGAAGTCATTTTGTTTTAGTGTTTTAATATACCTTGGCGTCCTTCAGACGTCTTAATAGTTGAGTCTATTCTTCTTTCAAATGAAATATATAATTTTTGTGTCTTGTTTAGCTGATATTTTTGATAAAAAAAGTTGCTGTTTAGTTGCCTTCTATTTTTGTCATTTTAAATAAAAGATTCTCTTTTAATGGGAGTAAATATAAACATTTTATTTAAAAAAAAAACTTGTTCTCTTTCAATGAAAAGAAATTTTTTGGATGTCTTAATATGAAATTGCTATTTCCACCAACAGATTATTAAGTTGTCATTTTATGTGTCCTAAATACTTCTTCAGTAATAATAAATACTTCTTCCTGAATACTTCTTCTATTCAGTCTAAATATCGAAATATTTTTTGCCTCACAGACTGTAAGACAACTGAAACGGACTCGTCTGCAAATAAGTCACACCTATGTCAAACATTGTTCTATATGTCAAAAATCAAAATATTATATGTCAATCAAAATTTCAAAACAAAAATTTTATGTCATTGTTTTATATGTCATCTGCAAATAATTCACACCTATGTCAAACATTGTTTTATATCATCATGCAATACTTGCAGCAAATTTGTCCATAATAGAAATAAATACCACGTCTATGGTGACGTCACAAACTACGTCAAACAAAATCTTTTGTCACAAAAACCACGCTTTTTTCAAATATATATATATTTTAAAGTTTGGTTGGATTATCGTCGCACTAGAAATGTATAAGGGCTATAGGAGTCATAATTTGGAAGTTTGGAACCACAGTCAAATGACGGGCACCACCAAGTCACCAAAGTAGACATTTTTTTAAATATAATGCAGTCCCCTATCATATATATAGTTTGGTAACCTCTTAACTATTTATTACAATTGTCATAGTTAACTCCAACATTTGGTGCAAGTTTTTTAATTAATCTAAATTAAAACTTATCCAACAAACTTAATTTGTAAATTAAGATTCCATAAACGACACAAATTGTCAAATTTATAACAGGTATTAATGAATATTTGGATAGCCAAGGAAGAGGTATCACTTGTGTATGATAATTTTTAATAACTTACTTTTCTTATGTAAAATTGTTGCATGACTTTTTTAACAACCCCGGATTAAGTTAATAAAGGGAAAGTATTGAAATTCATATTAGTTTGATGAAGCGTTGATTATCTGTTTAATTTTTAATAAATTGTTTATGTTATGTCACCTTTAAATAACAAACAAAAATAAACTACTAACAAAAAAAGTTTTATTTATGCTTCAATTTCTTCTTTTTAAAACGATTTTTAACACCCTTAGATTCTTCAGTGTCATCACGCTCATCGTCTGAATGTTTTCGTCGTCTCTTCTTATCTTTTCCTTCAAGTTCTTTCATTTCCTAAAACAAATATAAATAAGTAATGCAAATTTTAGATCACAATAGCGTAATATCAATTAATATTTTTAATTGTACCAAACTACTATTTATTAAATTAGCATTACTTTATATTGTAATGTATTATATGTAAGAAAAAAAAATTATGATAATTTACAAGGGTAAGAATATACTTACAATTTATTTACTTAAAATGAAACACATATGTATCAATGTTTCCAAAATATATTACATTTATAAATGGCATTTAGACTGTTGAAATAGAATACTTTCATTTCAAATAATACTTCATGCAAAAGATTCTTAAATTAACTACTTTCAAAGAGTTGAATAAAATCAATACTTAAGAAATATAAAAAAAAAACACAAATCTTGGAATTAATTTTGAATAACAATTATAAGGAGCAATGTCTATCCCAATTTCAGCATAAATTTTACCAATAGCGTAATAAAAAGGTTTGAATGAAGTCGAAAACTAGTTAAAATCATCCATACACAAAATCGTTATTGCTAAAAAACTGTTTTAAAATGAAATCAGAATAGTAAATAAAAATTTAAATTTGACTTAAAATAAGACAAATTTGGGGTAAATTGTAGCTTACTTTGTTGGCAAATAATTGTGGCTTCTGTAACACGTCCACAGTACCAGTAAGACTTTCTTACCGGTTTAACAGTTTGGATAATAATGATCAGGAAAATTGCTTTCTCTTAATCATAGCCTTCATCAGTTTTTTGATAATAATAGTTACAAATCATCATACCTGAAATATGCTTTACTTTTAAAAACTTGTATAAAAAACTTATTAAGATAAATTAAGTATAACACTCAATAAATAAAAAAAAACCAGGTGAATAAATTACTAGTTTATTAATAACAATAGCAATGTATGATTTGTAAAAGTCATAAACAGTAATTAAAATTTTCTCAAATAAAAACTGGGTACTTTCTAGCAATGGAGAATTTCCTCACACAAAAATTATGTCATTGGATATTTAATAAAATAAATCTTGAAAACATGTTTTTTAAAAGTTTAGATCTGTTTAATAACCAACAAAATATGGAAATAAAATACTATCTTAAAATTTTTCTGTTTTTCAACAAATGTACTAAAAAACGTAGCACTTCTTTACAATTCACTGAAGATGTAATTTCTCAACTACCAAAATGTTTTCAAACAACATTTTTTTTTCCAATTTGACTGATTAAGAAAATAAATGAAACAGTTCCAACACTGTAACACTACACTTTAACCATTGAATGGTTTAAGTGTTACAACATTCATTTTTATCAGGGGTTGGAAAGTTACTTTTAAAAAAGGAAACTCTGCTACAATTACAGTTACTTTAATAAAAAATAAACTAGTTAAAGTTACTTAAAACGAAAAGAAATTTCACACACAAGTTATAAGAAAATTTAAAACATTTTTTAAGAGAACCAAGGTTAAAGAAATAGTTACCATCGGAAAAAATTTAACAAATTCAACTTCGTTAAAAGTTAAATAATTAAATTTGGGTTAAACTAAACGCCGAAAATATCTGTGAAGAGCATACCAATTTAAATTCGATTTCTTAGTGGTTTAGTAAGTTTTTAATTGAACCTAAAGCAGTGTTATAGGAGTGACTCTATAACCCAGGGACATTACATACTCATAAAATTGCATAAAACTATTGATGGTAGAAAAACATCAGATACATTTTCGGAAACTGCAGAAACTAATTAACCATAAATAGTTCCGCCAAAAAAGATTATATATTTAAAACGGTGTGAGAAGTAACAGAAATGTAAAGAAATTTTTTGTTACATTAACAGTAACTAAGTAACAGTTACTTACTGGAAAAATGTAACAGCATTTCTCAATGTTACCTAAAAAGTAACTCCAAACCTTGACATTTTTTAATGTAAATCTGTTTAACTTACTGTGTGACAAATGTGATGGATTTACCACCACGACCAGCTCTAGCTGTTCGGCCCACTCTGTGAACGTAGTCTTTAGAGTTTGAGGGAATGTCAAAGTTTATTACAACATCTACATGAGGAATGTCCAAGCCTCTGAAACAAAGGGAACATTAACTCAATAACAAAATAAAAACTTAAATTGAGAAACAATTTTACAGGAATTTAATACTAAGCAAAAAAAAAATACAAAATCTTGAATTGTAATTTTGAAAACAATTAATAAGGAAATTACTATTCAATTTGTAAATTATTTAAATAGCTTAATAATTAAAGATTTTGAAGTCGTTAAATTTAAATCATCTTAAATCGTATATGTACTTAAAAAACTTTTTAAAAGTAATAAATAGTAAATAAAATTTATTAATTACTAATAGACAAATTTGGGAAATGTAGTATTTTCAATAATTGTCTTCTGTACCGTCACAAGTACCATACTTTTCCGTAATTGTATAATGGAATTTTTTATCATGCCTTAATTTTTGTACAAGTCACAATCATTACCTGAAATATGCTTACTATTTAAAAATGTATAAAAACTTATTAAGTAAATTAATATAACACTCAATAAATAAATTAAATACCATGAATAATTACAGTTTATTTAACAATCAATTAATTTAAAACATAAACATAATTAAATTTTCATACAAATAAAAATGGTATTTTAGCAATGAGAATAAAAATTATTCATTGTATTTAATAAATAACATCAAAACATGTTTTAAAAGTTAATCTGTTAATTCAACAAAATATGGAATAATACTATTTAAAATTTATTCTGTTTTTAAAATGTATGAAAAGTAGCACTTTTTACAAACTGAGATGTAATTTCTCATTCCAAAAGATCAAAAAACATGTTTTTTTCCATATTTGCTGTTAAGAAATTAATGTAAACAGTCAATTAACACATTTAACATGAAGGTTAAGTGTTACAACATTCATATCATTAAAGTTTATTTTAAAAGTATTAATAAGTTTTTATATACTATTAAAGTTTTAAAACGAAAAGAATTTCAAAAGTTATAAGAAAATTTAAACATTTTTAAAAGAAAATTAAATATATTATCGAAAAATTTAACAAAACAATTAAATTAAATTTAATTTAGTTCAAAGGAAAATTGTGAACAGAGGGTGAAAGTACAGTTCAGAATTTTTGTTATCGACCTAAGCCTGGAATGTAACAGTTTCTCAATTACCTAAAATACAGTAACTCGAAACCTTGAATTTTTTTAATGTAAATCTGTTTAACTTACTGTGTGACAAATGTGATGGATTTACCACCACGACCAGCTCTAGCTGTTCGGCCCACTCTGTGAACGTAGTCTTTAGAGTTTGAGGGAATGTCAAAGTTTATTACAACATCTACATGAGGAATGTCCAAGCCTCTGAAACAAAGGGAACATTAACTCAATAACAAAATAAAAACTTAAATTGAGAAACAATTTTACAGGAATTTAATAAGATGCAAGAAACAAAAATGTACATTTTTAATCATTTAATTATTTTGTGAAATTCTGGTTGAAAAATCATCAATAAATAACTGGATACTAAGCATTAGCTTTTATTATGTAAGGGAAATATTAAAATTTTAAAGTTGGTATATACTCCAACGGTTTAAGACTGATTTTACTTCGATTAAATTTTGTGAAAGGTTCTATTTTATTGCTAGTATTATTAAGAAATAACCTTTTAAAACAGCTTTTTTTTAAGGATAAAAAATTTATCTTAAAATTCTGGACAAGAATTAATGAAAAAATATATACTATTTCTTTACCGGCTTGCGACATCCGTTGCTATGAGTATGGATCTAGTTTTGCCTTTGAATTTTTGTAGCGCACCAAGTCTTTTAGCCTGAAAATACAAGCAAAATAAAAACAAAGATATTCACTCAACATTTAGATTTAATTATATTTTCAATCTGCAGCAGCTGTCTGATGTTAACAGTCAATAATCTTAAAACATAATCAAATGTACTCCGTTTAAATTGGTGATGGACCAATATAGCAACATTTTGCCCCCCAAAAAGAATAAAATTATCCAATATTGTTTTCTAATACAGTACACTTTTAATTTAAAGATCTACAACTGCTAAATTATGAAAATATCCATTATATATTTTTAATAATTTATTCCGTCTTTCTGTTTTGGACATCTTATTTGACAACTAGGAAGTACAATTTATTTTTAAAGAAAAAAAAATCCCATGAGCTTATAAAACTTTCAAATAGGTCCTTTAACATTCTGAGGGGTACAGGCATATATAAACATGTCACCTAACAATGTCAGGTTTTACAACACATACATCTTCAAATCTCTTAAATTTCTTTAAGTTATATAAATTTTATAGTTTTATTAAATTTTAAAATGTGGAAGTATAGAGGAGTCATTTACAATCATCTTCTACAAAAAAATATTATTTTACAAAATTTAAAGAAATGTAATTTTTTAGTTCAAAATTTAAATTTTAACATGATGGGCAATGAAAAAAAGTTCAGTTAATTTTATCTTATCCCTCAGAGGGTTAAAGTTTTATAATAATGCAATATAGCCTATGACTGATATCTGTTTTTTTTTTAAGCTTTAAAAGCCTTTTTACTTTCAATGACCTCATATAAAATAACTGGTAATGAAAGTATTGAGATATGGTCAAAAATCCAAAATGGAGATTGATTTTCTGTTTTCTACATGTTTCGGACTGTGCCGCTTTCAAAAGAGAAGATTTTGAACATTAGTCTATCTGACCGTCTGAAATCAATCTAAAGCTAAAACTAAAACAAGAAGTTCATAAAGAACTAAAATAGCCTACTTTCCTGTTACTTAAATACTTACTGAAGTTCTAATTGGGAAAAAACTAGGTTCCTAACAGTAAATATCATCAAAAACCGTTTCTACACTAGATTTATACACATTAGAAAAAAAATCGAAATGCAGCATCCAGCTATAATTTAAACTTCTAGCCAACATCAACTATTTTCCTTAATATTCTTTCGCAAATTAACTTAATATTATTTATCGTCTGCTCGATTTATTTGTAGTTTGAAGAATAATTAAATATTTATTAATAACAAAAGTAATGAAACTACTCCAAACTGCATTAAAAAAAATAAGAAATGTAAATTAAAACTAAGCATAATTGTATGCAGAAATATGCCTTGCTGCTTTCTTGGTAAACAATTAATGAACAATCAAAGAATCAAATTGTGCTAAATTTTATGACGTCATTCCAAACTGATTCATGAAAATATTATTTTGCTTCAAATATATTTAAATAAATAAAGTTTCATGTCATTGTTGATTTGGCAACAGTGATTTAAATGACTCAAAATTGAATTTCAATGCTAATTCAATGGGAAATTCTCCGACAGATAGTAGATTTATGTCCGTCCGGACGTACAGACAGAAGGACAAAAAGTATGAAAGTTGGGTATCTGAGGTCATAGCCTTCTAACAAAAAAAGAATTTTTAAGATCCGATGGATAGAACCGATTTTGGAAGGGGGGTACGGACGGACAGACAGACGGACATTGACCGCATGTCAATACCTACTTTTTCATTTTTTTAATTATTTCGAATTAAAAAAAAGAAAAGTAGGCTAAAAAGCTACTAACTGCAAATTTGGTACCTGTGTTCTCAGTACCTGCCGAACGCTATAATTAGGTTTTCGATAAAATTGTGTCTGCCATATAACTTTTGAGGTTTTAAAGTTATTGAAATCACCTTATAGTGTATATAATTACCTTTAAAAGTGTGTATTGATTTATTGAGTGGAAATTTTAAGTCATGTAACACATCCCTAGTTTTTAAATAAAAATTCAATAAATTGGAATAGATATAAATTTACCTGTCCCAGTTTACCGTGAAGAGGAATGGCAGTAAAACCTAGGTTTCTCAGCAAAAATGCAGTTCTTTGTGTATTTGCACAAGTGGCACAAAATACCATCACTGAATCTCCAGGTAATTCATTCAGTATGTGAACTAAATACACATCCTGCCAACACAAAGGGAAACAAAATGTTAGCATAGCTAAAATAAACAGGAACCAAAAGCTCATAACTCAAAAAAGGTACTCTTAATTTACTAATAAAACTAGCAAGCAAAAAAAGTTACAGCTATGTGATATTATAAGCAAAACATATAGTAAATTAAATCTTTGCTTTCATTAACTGCAGTAACATTTTAAAACAAACATCTACAAGTTAGAAAAATATGGACACCTGATAGCAATGTAAATGTTCTTAATAGACTGTACAATTTTGAAACATTGTACTGGGTATTGTGTTAAGAGGCAAGAAAAATGTCCAGAAACAAAAGAAATTAAATTTAAGATTTAATTTTAAAATTTAGTTTAAAATAACTGTTAGAAATTAAGACATGGCTGAGTTCAATTGGAAACAAGCAACAGAGCTGCAAAGGAAAATATTCTTTATTAAACTATATTAGAACTAAAAAAAATGATTTTACCAAAAAAAAAAGGAATGCAGTTATGAATTTGAAATAAACAAACTTGTTGAGTTAATAAAGTTTGAAAATTAATTAATCATTTCAAATTAAGTTCTTTCCCTGGTCACAAAAAATCTAAAACATAATTTTTAAAAAAATTAGAATTTTAAAATAGATTATTCAATCGTTAAATTTATAAATTGTTGCACAACATACCTTATGTTTCAATGGCATGAATAAATAATATTGCTGCAGTTTTTCGACTGTTTGATACTTCGTAGAGACTTCAACTTTAACCGGCTCTGATAATGAAGCTCTTTGAAGTTTTTGAACCTGGCGGAGGAATTAAAATACAAGTCAATAAAAAAATTAATTGAATAAAAATTTAATATGTCATGTAATTTAATATAAGTGAATATTATACAATACAGGCATTCCATAACCTACCATAATACGATGTCTATTCTGTTCACATTTATATTTAGCTAAAGCTACAACTTTGTCATTTCACACAGATGGACCGATGTAATTGTACCCTTGCATGTTAAAATTTTTAAAAAGTATGTCAACGTATATTAGTATTTATTACAGTTAATTATTGAAGAACCAAAATAGCTGGTTAACTAAGTACTGTCAGTATCGCTCGTCTTGCCAACCAGAATTAACCAGAACATACAGCGAAGGAGCAAGACGAAATATATGATAATTTGACCCAATGAAAAACTAAGAGGAAAACAAAAAATATTGACATTGAGGTTGAAACCTTTGAGGGTGTGCTGCACTTTAAATATCTAGGGACCGTTATTAGCAATGACAACAGTCTTCATAGGGACATATGATAGAGAGTGAAAGCCAGTAATCGCGTTTTTTATGCCAATAGAAATATATCCCAAAATAGTGATTTCATGAAATACAAAACTCCATATATATATATACATGCACACACACATACATATATATAAAACACTTATAAGACCAATTGTAACTTATGCAGAAGAAATGTGTGCATTTAATGCCAAAGATTTAGAATACAAAAGATTTGAAAGAAAAATGTTGAGGAAAATATATGGTGCAAAACAAGAAAATCATGCGTTGATCAGAAGAACAAACAGCTAACTGAACCAACTTTAAAAAAACTAAGATATTGTAAGATTCATTAAATTGCAGACTCTGCTGGCTTGAACATATACAGCATAAAGACGAAAATATTTTCATTAAAATAATTACGAGCAAGGTATTTAATAGCAGGAGAAGAGGGAGACCAAAAGAGACTTGGATTAACAATTTCTATAAAGACTTGGACGAAATGAAGATTAAAAACTGGAAAGGTTTGGCTTTGAAGCGGGACAGGTGGAGAGCTGTTGTGGTGAAGGCTGTATGTGACATGGAGTAATGGGGGTGCATTTTCTTCTTATCTGGCATTACAGCAGCCTTATGCAACATGCATTGAGGACAACGAGACAAGACCCAGATTTTAATTACAGATTTACAAACTAAAAATTTATAAATACTCCACTAAGTAACCACCTTTTTGATTGAATCCTAAAGCACATACATCTATTTGGGAAAAGAATTTTCAAATATTATTTTATTTTAACTAACAGTCATCTTATTGTAGCAATGTTTAGATGCAAACAGAAGATTTAAAAAAATCTATACAACTACTACCTTTTGAGTCATAGTTGCTGAATATAAATATGTATTTCGCTCACGAGGAATAGACTTCAAAATTTTATCAACTTCTTGTTCGAAATCCATGTCAAGGATCCTGTCAGCTTCATCCATGATCTGCAGAGATAAATAAGATAAGGTTTAAAAATAATTGATCAATAAGATAATGTTTAACTATAACAATTTGAGATTAATAAAATAATAAATGTTTAACTATAACAATCTAAAAACCGTTTTAAAAAAAATTACATTTCAATTTAAACATTATAATAAAAGAACATTTTGAACAAATATGGTCACATTCAACTTTCTAAAAAATGGCAATAAGTCAATTGCTGGACTATTCAACATGAAATTAAATGAATAAACTCAATAAAAAATAAAGAGCATTTGAAAAAAAAAATCCTTATTACAATTTAGTTGTTGTATTAGTATGCAACTTATTTGAAAAAATATCTTTAATTTTAATTTTCAGAGATTTAAACATAATAAATGAAAGGTAAAGGGGAAAAAATGAAAAATTAGATGTTTTAGACTTGTTTAATAGGTAAAACATCTTTTATTATTATTATTATATATGCTTTTATAATAAACCCTTTAAAATTCATATTCATTTTTATTACTATGCAAGTTAAAACAGTTTTTTACGGATATAATAATTCCATTACTATAATTCCTGTTTTATTAATGCAACTAGTACTAAACTGCAAAATCAATAGTTACCAGAAATTTCAAGGCTTTAAGATTAAAGCCTTTGGTGTTTTCAAGGTGGTCAACTAATCTCCCGGGTGTTGCTGAAAAAAAAATTAAGTTCTAAATCAATATATGTATGTATGTATGTATATATATATGAAAAAATATTAGATAGGAAATAAAAGAAACTCATGAAAGAACTACTTAGCATCGAAATTCTAGGGAGAAAAAACAGTATTGAAATAATTGTGTTCTATATTTTTAAAATTTCTAAAAAAAATTTAGCACAAAACTAATTACCTATAATTATATGAGGTTTCTTTGATAGAGTGAGGCTCTGTGTCATCATATCCATACCACCAACTATTACAACTACAAGAGAGAAAAAATTAGCAAATTATATTAAGTAAATACTAGTAGGTATTCAACAGAATCTGGCACTTAGACAGCTTTCACACACATTATTAAGTAGCAAAATAAGTAAACCAGGAAGCGTGCTCAACAAGGAAAAAAAGTGCCAAATACAGCATATAATTTAATGCTGTATATATGAATATTTAATTCTAAAGCTATATATATATTCTATATGAAACATTTACAAGCTAAATTTCGCATGTTTTTTGTTAATTTTTTTGGCAAATCACACTTGTCTCACATTTGTAGCTTAGGGTATGAAAACGGGTGAGGGACATAACCTATATAAAAGCTTCTACTTTTAACGCCATAAACATAGTATGGAAGCTAAATGACATAATTTTTTCTTTCTTAACTAAACACATACCTGTTTTGACACCAATAACTGAACCCAGTGCTTCAAACTGCTCGGCTATCTGGAAAGCTAACTCTCTAGTTGGAGTAAGCACAAGCGCAAACAGTCTTTGTGGAGTTTTCAGTAGAGCCTGTAAAACGGGTATTGCAAATGCAGCCGTTTTACCTGAACCAGTTTCGGCTAAACCAATGATATCTCGACCTGAAAGGCAAGATATAAAAAATTATATTATTCATTTGCAATTATATTTAAGATATATTATTTATTGCAGACTAACCCATGATGCGCAGATGAATGTTCTAGTTCTACTGGTAAGCCAGGGCCCATATTCTCAACCTCAAGCGTACTCTGTCGGGCCCATATTCTCAACCTCAAGCGTACTGTCGGTACTTGAACACTTTTTCTTAGCCTTGTTTCTTTGATGCCTGTGTATTTAACTTCTGTTCTACTTGTTTTGTTCATTTGCAATGGATTAATATTTTCCCAATAAAACCATAATTAAATTATTATTTTTTTTAAAGTAAACTTGAGCAATGTTTTGAGACACTATGAGATAAATAAACAGAAAAGTGTTTTTAAAAAAAGTAGCTTGTTTAATATTCTTGTTGTTTCTCTTATGTTAAGAAAAAGGATATTGTAAATAACTCAAAAAACCTATCATTTAGAACATGCAAAGAAGGAATGCATGACAACAAGAAATTATTTTGGCTTCTTTTGGAAAAACAATTAACACTTTCACTGGAGTTTCCCACATGTTATACGAGTATAATTTGAAAGACTTTTCATAAAAAGATTTTACAGAAGATGAATTAAGTAGAGGCTCAACTTTCAAACTGTTCAATACAAGATTGACCCTAGTAGCAGGCTAATGTTAATGACAACGGCCCAACAGAAAGGAAATTAGAATGTGACCTGGCCGTCTTTTTCTCATTTCGGCAGAGCTAAAAGCTGGTAGTTAGGGGGAGGGGGATAGAAATATGCATTGCATTCCTATTCTTCATTCCTCAGGAACATATTGTTCAAAATAGATAATTTATTCTTATAATTAGATATCCGTGTAGAGGTTAAGCAATGCAATCTAATCATACCTTGTAAAGCAACTGGAATTGCTTCTTTTTGAATGGCTGTAGGTGATTTCCATTTCAATTGTTCACAGGCTTCACAAAGAACATCAACCACACCCTATAAAGAAATTGATTTTTTTAAAAATATTATATGGTGTCAGTTGGGGTAATTATCACCATGCTGCAAGTGTAGTACTTTTAAATAATCATATCGATAAATATAACAAATATTATAAGTTTCCTGATAAAAACTAAAAACATTCAAACCCATGAAATAGAGGTTCCTCTACTTATATTGATTTTACTAGTAAAGTAGCCAGAGAGACATACTACAATTCGATTTTCTCTCCATGTGTATTTAAACAAAATTAAATGGTTTGTAAATTTAAACACATGCTTATTTTGAGCACTGACAAAAAAATATAGTAATAAAAAAAACTTGTTTGATTACTTGAAATTTTCTTTATGGCCATGGCTATTTACCTACCCAGAATAGGAGTCGAAACCAAAAAGTGGGTTGCTTTGGTTTTGATGTCAAGCGTAGGTATTTGCCAAATGTGTCTTAGTTGGATAATGTGCATTTTGAATTTCTGCATGGTTCTTGATTAGAAAATATAAAACTTAAACAATTTTTTATTATCAAAATTCAATGATGATTTCTCAAATATCTATATGTATTTGGGCAGAAGTATACATTGACGCCCTGCAATTTTGTCGCCAATCTGGCAACCCCGCCAAATTCCCCAATTTTTGCAACTTTTCCCATTTTGTAGGTTGTTTTATTTTATTTTTTTACTCTGACTCGCACTGGTGCACCGGCACGTAAATCTGAATCTTAATTTTTTTAATCTATTTAAATTCTGCTTATTTTTACTGGTATGTAATGAATGCTTTATTTAAAAAAACGTTTTTAAGTGCTTATTTAATCTTTTTTTCAATACTGTTTGAAAAATCTTTTTAGCTTGAGAAAATATTTTACTACCAGATCAGTTAATCTGAAACGTGCACATGTTTTCCTTATTTAATTCTTACTTAAATCGCATTAATATTATTTAAAATAATAATCATACAGTGTTTTAGAATGTGTTATGATTATATTTTTTAAAATTTAGATTATTTTTGTTAAAGATCGCTTTGATCGTTAATGCCCTAGTATTAGATAATGAGATTTTTCATTTTTCCCGGGTCTTTTTGCTGTATATTTTAGGTCTCAGCAATATATTTTGTAAGTATTTGTTGTCATTTCAGGATGGCAACAGACTTGGCTGACGCCAAGTTTGTTGTCATTTTGACTTGGCGACAATTTTTGACTTGTCGCCAAACCCGGGCGCTAATGTATACTTCAACCTGTATTTGTATTAAAAGAATTATAAACATAAATAATTTTGAAATTGCTAATGAGTTTGAATAGCAAAGTGATATACAAACTGTTTTGATGAACATAAGAAAAAAAATTATAGTTGCCTGTCTTTTGTAGGATGGATTTTTAAAAAAAAATCCTTTTTTTGCGTCTTGCAATATTTTACTTATAAAATACTAAAGGAAATATCATTTATAATAAATAAAGCGTGAAGATTTTTAAATCAAAATAGGTAATCAAAGATTTTAAAAATACATAAATAAATTTATTCATAATTAAAATTCGAGCGAACTAGAGTAGATCGCTAATAACCTGGTTGCCTGAGAAAACTTGACCTGGACGAGTTCTGTCCAACTTAATATCCTCAGTGTTTCTTTATACTTAATTTTTATCAGCAAAGCAAAATTATTATAGTCTGAAGTTTATAAGACTTGACTAGTGCATCGGTGTAGATTGTTATATAAATCAGATAGTTTTAATGCTGGCAACCATGTAATGTACAGTAATCAAAAGATTGGTATGTTAATCTAACGTTGCATGCAAACAGAAGCTAATCAACACCAGTTTTGTGATAAAAAATGTGATTTTCGAGAAGTCGCCAAGCTCAAAAAGTCACTGAGCCAGCGACTAGGATTAACTCATTTGTTAGTTATCTTAATTACTGGGTGTTCCGAAATTAACCAGTCATTTGCAATCTCACTTCCCATTGAAAATGACCAGTTAATTTTGGAAGCCCTACATTTATATATTCTTAGTTATATATTATCTTTTTTAATTACAATAGACTAAGCGTCACAGTGCTTGGCCTGCATTAAGCCACGGCCATCAAGTCATAGCTAATATGTTAACTATATAAAATAAAAACAAGAGCCGCTTTTAACTTGAGCAGAGAGGCAAACAATTAATGAGAGTATAAGAACAGAGTCTTACCAAACTTTTGAAAGTCACTTCCTCGTTTGAAGTGTCTTCTTTGGATGGATCAGGTTCCATTTTACAACTAATTAATATATTTAATATAATAGAATACTAAAATACTTGTGAAATCTAAATGAAAACAAACATTTCTGATTTCCAACACCATGTGCGAAAATTATTTTATTGTTGCCAACTTCTTAAAAAGAATCTTTCTTAAACAATATTCTATTATTTTGTACTAATATTTTTATAAATAAGAATTAACTTTAAGTATGCAGTTGCATAAGTAAAGTTTTTTATTATGCTAATTATGTATTGAATATTAAAAAAAAAACGAAATCTTTATTACTCAATTCACCATACACGCGTTTATTAGCTGAGTTAAGAATCTTCAGCGATGATAGAAATAAGCTTGAAAAAATGCCTTAGATTATGAGTGTCTAGAGACATGGCCGACTGTGTTCTCCCATTGGTGGAAATTTACATACGCTCGGGACTGGACAATTACAGCGTTGTCCACAAACAATTTATTCATTAAGATATTAAAAAACCTCTAAACTCAAGTATTCTGGTTTTAAAGATGTATTTATTTTTAAATTCATTTTTTAAGTTAATGATAGTCACTCTGTTAAACCTCTCTTAACATAACAGATGACGTCACGGTTGGCTTTTTTTTGTTCTTGACGTGTTTTTTCGTATCACATTCACTGTATCGCTTTTGAAACTGTGAAACTTTGCTTTCATCCTTATCAAACTCTTAAAAAGTTTATGCTTTTTACAGAAACATGTCATTTCATTCCATTAATTTCTTCGAACGTTGAACGATTTCACTCGACTATTCCGATCAGATCGAACAGTCAATAGTTTGCAATAGCTCATGCGCGCTCTAGTGTGAGTATTTTAACTTACAACCAACTTGGACAAGCTGTTTAACTCCTTGATATGAACTGGTTACAAATAATTTTCTTCCTTCTTTTAATGAGTTTCGCAGAGGTTTACTATTTTATAAAGTGTATTACAGCATAGATCAACATCGCCAAAAACATAACAGTTACTCAGAGCTGTTTTCAGTGACGTATATTTTCGGCAATTTCAAATTCAATTTTGTTGAAATTAAACATATTAGTGAATTAACCTTAATTCGGAATCTGCAGCTCTAATGTACCAGAAAACACCATATTTGAATTCGCGTTTCATGCAACTTGTCCTTGTTTCTCTGAATTCTTTAATCTAAAACATCAAATTCAGAATGTCAAGCAAGTAAAACTGATTGTTCTGAAAACGGATTACGGAACTAACAATAATCTTAGTCTTGGCTCTTTTGGCTACAAAATTATCTCGCCCGATAACCAGATAGCCCGATAACCCCCTCGTAACCAGAGACAAAAGTAACCCGAGACATAGTAACCTCCCGAGTACACAGGGACAGACGTGCTCGTTAAATCTGTGGAGTCCAAAGTTCCGACGGCGTTAGTGTACGATGTCGCTCAGGTGTCGACCTCGTCACTTGACCAGGGTTCTAAATTACGATGCGTTATTAGCTGTGTTAAAGCTCCTGAAGGAGGCTAGAAATAGACAGCCGGACGTGTTCCGTAAAAAAAAATGTAGTAATTTGCTATGGCTGTGTCCTGACTACGACATCAAATGCAACAACCGCAATTTGTAAATGCATGCGTCAACGAAAACATGGATGCACGGTTACTGCACCTCAACTTTGACGCACGATGTTTTAGCCTATTAACGCATGCCTCAAATGTCTACGAGAATACTCTGATTCGGTGTATCTTGCGCTATGATAACTTGAGACAGAAAAACCGAATTTATCATTTGCAACTTTTCAAATAACCAAATTTAAGCCAAAAAAGAGCAATTAAAAATTCCACTCTTGCCAAGTAACCCTGAAAAAAAGCCATGTTAACTTGTTGTAGGGTTGCTATTGTCAATAAAAAAATAAAGAGAAAAAAAGTAATAAAAAAGCAAAGTGTGCAAAGTATTTTTGCTTGTGTTTTTTTGTATCCTTTTTTTAAAACTTATGCGTGGTTTAAATGTTATTTTGTCAACAGCAGAGTTTTAAATTAATATTTAAAATTAGGTGGACAAATTTAGATTTTGAAACATTCATTAATGATATTTTTTTAATATATAGAGATTAGGTTTCATTTTATAAGCATTAATATTAAACTAAGAAACACTTTTATTGCGATTAATTTATTCAAACAATGTGTACTTTAAGTACATTTTTAGAAATCAATTTAATACACACTAATATAATAATGAACTATTATTGGTATAAATTATTAATAAACTTATTTACTAGTAAAGATTTTTTTTTTATTTATTTATTAAATTATCATTTATATAATCATTCATAAATATTTTGAGTAATTATTGTCTTTCATTTAAAAAAAAATTAGCACTTTTTTATATGACTTTTATTGATTCTGTGCTTGCCTCAAAATGATTTTTTTTATTTAAAAAATCTAGCTGTAACACGTTCTTTTTATTGTAAGGCTTTTTTTATATATTAAGGAAAATTTTAATTTGTTATTTAACTCTTAATATAAAAATATTATGCGCGATCACTCTGGCGTAGTGATCAGCGCTTCTTGCTCTTATTCTATAGACCCTTGTTCGTATACGGGTCCGGTAGGTCATGAATATACTCAGCTCTTCATTCGACCACCTTCTACACAATGAGTACTAAGCTTTATTGATTGGAAAGTCAACTGAAAGTCCATTGTCGAACAAGCCACTTGGCATGGACAATCAATCAATATCGCTCGTGTAGAGCACAATGGCTATTAAGTTTGGTCAAACTTAAATTAGAATGAAAAAATATAAAAAATGAATTAAAAAATCTGAAATATTTTCATCCCATTCCACGTTTCTAGCACAACACCAGCATCGGTTTAAATGTTCAGATCAAAAAGATCACGCATGCGCTTGAAAAAACCTACGATTGGGATTTGGCGAAAAAACTGGCCGCTATTGCATCTCTTGTCAGTCGCCAAGTTTTGACTTTTGTTGCATTTGATGTCGTAGTCAGGACACAGCCTAAAGCAAACAATTGAAATTTTTAACAACAAACTTGGTCGTTGCTTACTGTCCCTACAATATGTCTTAAGTTTGAATTATTACAAGGAAATGGGGCGTTATTGTTTTGTCCCGTTTTGCAATAGTGGATATAAAAATTCCATGAAAGATGGTATGAAAGTATCGTTCTTTACTGTACCAACAGATAAAGAGTTACTTAATAAGTGGATTATAAACATTCGACGAGCCGATAAAACGTTGGATAAAAAGTGCCGTGTTTGTAGTAAGCACTTTGAGGAGAAGTATATTTTACGAGATTATAAATATGTTATAAATGGTGAAGAAATCAGACTACCTAAGAGACATGCGACATTGTCGAAGGATGCAATACCCACAATTTTTCCAAATTATCCCAAGTCAGAGACCTTTAAGCGGAAGAAAAGTCTAAAAAGAGCCAGTGAACCTCTTGTATTCAAGAAAAAAGAAAATAAATTAACCGTGAGTATTGGCACATTAACACAAATTAAATATCCATTTCAGTAAAAAAAATATTTAACTCTCCCAATTCAGGTACAGACATTGCACAATGAGAAAGAACAACTATGATTTAATGGCCGGTCTGATTTGGCGACTTTTTAACGCAGGGTTACTATACCTATCGAGTTGCACGAAATATGAAATTGAATGTTTACCACATTTGGACATTCTTGTTGCTTGGAAAACGAAGTATACAACAGCGTCTGTTTTTCGCCACAAGTAAAAATATTGTCGCCTAGTCAAAATGTCAACAAACCTAGCGATAGCCAAATCTGTTGCCATCTTTAAATGACAACAAATACTTACCAAAAATTCTGCCGAGACCGAGAATATCAGCCAAAAAGAACCGGGAATTGTCATTAACTAATTCTATAACATTAACTACTGAAGCTATTGTCAACAAAAATAATTGGAATTTAACAGTGTGTTGCATGTTCAACTATGCAGGAAATAAAGAATCTTAACATGTACGAAATCATCAAGTATGATTACTATTTTAAATAATATAGAGCGATTTAAATTTTAAAAAAGATTTGCGCATTCATGAGCTAGTAGGAAAAGATTCTCTTAAGCATATAAGATTTCAAAAAGGATAATAATAAATGTAGAACCATTTACAAATTATTAAAAAAAAGGAATTACTTTAAAAAAAAAACATTTGATAACATTTATTACATACCAGGAAAAAATAAGCAAATTCTACCAGTTACTACATTGATAAAAAAACATGGATCGTTATACTGCAAGTGCAAAAAAACCTAAATAAAACTATTTCAAATAGTTAGGTAATTATTTAATTAAAAATTGATCTGTACAAAAAATTTTTACTTTTAATTAAGATTAAAATCGTAATTGTTTCTTTGAACAAAAGTGGTGTAGTTTTTCAGAAAATTCTAAATTTTCTCCAAAAATAGAACATTCGGAAGGCTGACATTTAAAAAATCTGAATATGAACTACACATTTTTACCGAATTTGGACACAGATGCCTATTATAAGAGAAGTTGCGATGATGGGACACACACCGACTGGACAAACGGACATTCATTTTTATTATTATAGATTTATAAATGAATAATGATGTTGTATTGCTAATTATCCATTTTGGCCTTTTTTCCTTGTCCGTTTTTTTAATGGTATTTGAATATTTATTCTTTTAGACATGTTTCAAAGGTTATATTTTCTGTGTTGATATGAAATGTTTTACTTCGTTTTAAGTGTGAGCATCTTTTTCCGTATTTATTTTTAAAAATGCAAATTAATTTAGCAAACAATAAGTTAGTTCATTAAAATTTGCTGTTTGAAAGTTCAATCTCGAACTAAATGCAGTGTTTGGTAATTTTTTTTAAATGCATGAATTTTTGGAAGCAGTTCTAAGTAACGGTTTCAAACCTGCTTGTTTTCACTCCTGTCGCAAGAAAGATAACGCAAGAACATTTTGAGACCCATAGATATTATAAAAAACTACCTTACTGATTGAATTTTTTTAATAAAATTTAAATTTTATACTTATTAAGTATTTGTTTTAATGCAGCATACTACTTTAAAATCTTTAATATTATAAGGGAATATATATTTTACTATTTTGCACACACAAAAATTATCCTTATTTATTTTTGGTAAAAAAAAATATTAGAATGTTTCATCTAAAAAATTACTACAGTTTTCATTTTCCCTTTCATCTGCATACTGAGATAACTGATTGTTAAGGTATGAGACATACATATAGTTAAGAAATAAGAAGCCTTACTTTTAGATATCAGCACACTAAAGTGTATTTCTCGGTAATTGACAACGTTACTTTTTAAAAGTAACTTTGTTACAGTTACTTCATTAAAAATTGTAACTCTGTTACACTTACTTAAATACGTAATGTGAAAAGTAGTTACTTTTAGAAATTTCAAATATTAAAGTATTGTCAATATAATAAAACCAAGTGTGAAGGAAAATACAAATTAGTTTAATTTGGTATTTAATTTATAATAATGGTAGGCTCACTCCTAGTGCATTTGTGCTGTGCGTATATGTTTGTATTTAAATTATAATTTCAGAAACAATTCATGCTTTTTCATGTTTTTAATATACAATGTATTTTTTAGTACTCTAAAAACCAAGGTCTTTCTATATCTTCAAGTGTGAAGAATGAAGCTAGAACGAGCTTGAAGCCTGTTGGAAATTCAACGATATACTCAGCAGCTGACACAGAAGAGTGGACAGATGAAGAAACTCCTCCTGAAATTTATGGTAGTACTGTTCCTGGTCAACTGGAAGAAATAAATATTCCCTCAAATACAGCAACCAGTCTTTCAAATGCCAATATGAAACAACTTGTGTGTAATGAAAGCCATACGAGGGTCGATAGCAGCATTCTTCATCAAACGTTAGCAAACAAGAATTTACCAAAAACTCCAGCAGTTAAAACTTTTTTCTACCCAAACAAAGAAAAAAAATTTAAAGGGACTCAAACTAAATTAACCTCTTCTGATATTTTGAATCAAAAACTCGAACTAAAGCAGTTGCGAACAGCATTGATGACAAAACTTCGAGACAATGATTCACTTCGAAAGAAATTGCAAGAGAAATCTGAGGAATTGGAGTTCTATGAAAGCAATGCTTTACAAAGAAATGTTGCGAAGATGCAAGCTCTTTATAACGAAGGACTGGCCAGCAAGCAAATTGAATTCACATTGAGTCAAATAAGCAATTTTGAAAGAAAAAATCCTCGCTGGTCAGATTCTGTCTTGCGAGAATGTGTGTTCCTACATGCTACTTCTCCCAAAGGCTATGAGGCTCTTCGAAATAGTGAACTTCTAAAGCTGCCCGGAAGACGTAGTTTATATAGATTTTTGAAACCTACTGCTGCAAACAATAACGATGAGTTTTGTGATGCAATTTTTGAACTACCTACTGCAACCGATCAAGATGAACTAAGTGATAAAAATTTTGATCCAACTACAATAAGAAATCAAGATGAACTTAGTGATTGAAATTTGTACTTCTAATAACCTCCATTAGAGATGCAAAAGAAAATGTTTAAATACTCTTTGCAGGAAAATTTTAATATTTTTCAAACTGTTTTTTTAATAAAGTGTTAAATATTTTATGTATGCTTTCTTCTTTGTTAGGTACTTTTCCAGTAAGTTTATAGTATTCTTACTTAGCTAAATAATATGATGATGAATAAAATCTGAAATGAGCACAGCAGGCCTTGATCCACTATTACCTATTTATTGCGCCGATGAGTTTAGTTTTTTTTCTTTAAATGCTATTTTAACTTTTCATATTTTTAGCATTTTGCAACCTTTGCCAATTTAAAATATTTTTCACTACATGTGCTCTAGAGTGTGTCGAAAAAAGTAGGATTATTCAATGTAGACTTGTATCTCGTAAATTTTTCCAGAAATGATGTTTTCCTATCACTTCTGGTCATCAATTTTCTAAGGGTCAACGATCTTTTTGACTTGGTCAGACCAAGGAGGATTAGTCACAACAACAACATCTTGTAAATTAATGACTGGTTTCAATTTAAAATATAAATAACAGCCAGCAAGACACAAGGGAATAAATTTTAACTTTTGTAAAAAAATATATATATTGCATAAAAAAATTTTAAAATGAACTTAAAGAAATAAAAACAACAAAGTTTTACACATGTATATTCTAAAAATGGCATAGGATAGTAATGGCTTTGCCACACTATTGGGAAATTGATATCAATTTTTTTTTAATACAAATTTGAAAAAGATTATTTCAGATATGAAAAATGGCTATGTTATTACTAGTATGTGTTAAAAATTTTGTTATTCTGATTTAATACCTTCATCGCCTATGGCACCCAGTTATATAAAATTTGTTTTAAAAAATGAAATGTTTTAGTTTTATATGGATAAAAATTTATTTCCTTGAGTCTTGCGGGCTGTTTGATTGGATTTCCTATTGAAAGTAGGTACTAATTTTTGAAATAAACATTTTTTGTGCATCCTTAAATGCATTGGATAAGTTACTAAATGTTTTTTTAGATAAATGTAATAAAGTATTTTATCTCCTGTAAAAAATATATGGTTACTGGAAATTTCCCCCCTGCTTCTATTTTCATTTTAGCTTCCACACTACGTTTATAACGTAAAAAGTGGAAGGTATTATAATCGTTCAGTCTGTCCGTCACCCACTTTCATAGCACAAACTACAAATGCTACGGACAAGTGTGATACGTCAAAACGTTCAGCGCATCGAAATTAGAATACATTGAAAATTTCAGAAAAGAATTCGAATTACTTCAATTATTTAAAAACTGAAACATTTAATGCTCAATTAAAAAGCATAGGAAGCCATTTTGATTACAATTAAATCACCATTACCATCGGAACAATCGCTCGAGAAACTTTAATTCTTTTAGACAATAAATTAAAATAAATTTATTTTTGCGACATCGATCAGTTGGAAATGACGTCAAATATATTTCACTACGAGATTCTTTGTACGTTGATATGAAATGTTTAATTCTATTTAAAAGCGAGGAATATTACATATTTATTCTTTAAAATATAAATTAATTTTTGCAAACGATAAGTAATAATTATTGAATTTTCGAAATAAAATAAAAGAAACTAGCCAAATTTACGATTTTGGAGACTGCCTTGCCCCCAGTCACAATTTTCTCCCAGTTCGGAGAAAGGTAGCTGGTTAGCTGTAAAATAGGGTAGTATGTGTTGTTTAAAATAGGTACACATATTATAATCATCTATGTACCTTTACACACTCAATTGAAAACGAAATAGGCCTACTCAGCACTGTTGATGTGTTAAAATACCCCCCCCCCCCTTCCCGAAACACTGATCTCGCTGTTAAGAGGGCAAAAAGCACCAATCGCAAATGAGAAAGTTTACAAAGATCTAATTTTCATTCCTTTTTAACTGTTTCCGTTCAAGACACGAAAATATTCAGGAAAAGAAATTGGCAACTTTGCTACGATTCTTTGATTTAAAAAAAAATAGAGATGCAAAGATGCTATTAATTCACTTAAACACATGTTTTATAAGTGCAAATTCACCCTTTTCTCTTCCATCATCCGAAACTATTATAATCCCATAGAGCTATATGGCAAGCTCAGGTTTAAAATTTGCCTGCTGGTCAAAGTTACGACGCGTTTATGGCTGTGTTAAAAAAAGAGTTCGGAAATAAGCATTTAGAAACGGTTTAAATAGACCATGAAAACATGATTGCTATTGTGAAGCATTACACTATTATAGACTTGCAGAAAATGATATATCATGAAATAGTAAATTATGTAAACTAATTGAAGACTATCTAATTGCTGATTTATTTGTCGCGATTATCGAATTCAAAATCGTGTTTTTAAAACTGTTTAAAAATGCCTGCTCCTAAACATTGTTGTGTGCCCTTCTGCAGTTCAAGTAGGGAAACAAAAGTTTCTTTTCACGAATTTCCGTCGGATATTGCCAGGAGAAATGCATGGTTAATAGCGATTGCTAGGGACAATTTTAGACCTTCTGAATACTCTAAAGTTTGTGGCTATCATTTCCAGGAATCCGATTTTGTGCGTTTAAATACACGTACTATCCTAAAGAAAACAGCAGTA
Organism: Oedothorax gibbosus; assembly: GCA_019343175.1. Classification (NCBI taxonomy): domain Eukaryota; kingdom Metazoa; phylum Arthropoda; class Arachnida; order Araneae; family Linyphiidae; genus Oedothorax; species Oedothorax gibbosus. The sequence continues at coordinate 23,854,453 of CM033272.1, read as the reverse complement.
CCAACCATCTTTAAAGGATATCCTACTTTCATGACTGACGAGAACAGTAGTAATATGAAGCGCAAACAAAATGTTGATAGAGGTTATGCCAACAAAATAAGATTGTTAAAGGAAGCAAACTGTTTTTCGAATGAAATGCAGGCACTCCTTTCTGCAGAAAAGAGCAAACGTTGTGAAGTACAAACTGAAAGGAATGCTAGTAATGTTTCTCGTGGAGAAACATCACACAATAGTTCTTCTGATGGTGACACTGTTGCATCAGTTCTAGACACTGAAAAATTTGGAAGTAGGGTGCAACAAACTATTGGTAGCTCTGCTCCATTCAATCAACTTGATGTTACAGAGTGTTCCATAAATAAGATAGCATTTCAAGAAGGTTCCCTTGATAGCCCTCGCATCATAAGATCGAAGCGACCCATAACTGAATCAGGTTTGCCACACAAAAAATCTAACAGTCTGCATTTTGTACAGTCTAATCGACGTTCTCCACTAAAGAAAAATATGATATCAACCGTTATAAAGACATATCCTTCTTTTACTATTGAGAAAAACAAACATGATCACCTGAAGTGCAAGGCAAGTATTAACAATGGTTTTGCAAAAAGAATGATGAAAATATCTCCCCTATCTAAGAATGAAGCTGCTAGGTTGTTACGTCAACCAACCTGTTTTTCAAGTCAAACTCAATCAGTCCCAGATACAGAAAATAAAATTAATGTTGGTAATGTTTCTCTTCAATCAGCATCACTAAATAGTTCTATAAGAGGCAATTTTTCTGCTCAGAAAACACAAGAATTAAAAAGTGGGAACCCTCCAACTCAAATGAAAGTTATTCCTCCCAATAAACTTGAAAAATGTTCCTCACAAATGCAAGACGAAACTTTTCGGCTTAACCTTAGTAAGTTTCGTGCCATCAGACCTAAGCTACCAATAACGAAAAGTGGTTCGTTGGAAAAAAATGTCAACAACATCTATGTTTTAAATGTTAACACACCTGCTACTCCAAAGAAAGATACTGAACCGATAATCATTAAGGCAAGACCTTTCATTATTGAAAACAACAAACCTGATCTTCGAAATCACAAGACAGATATTAATAATTGTCTTGTGAATATAATATCGTGTCCTTTAAAGAGTGAAGGTGAAAATTTGTTCAGACGATCCACCAATTCTTCAAATGTGGTCCCCGATACAGATAAAACCAAAAGCAAACTGAATGCTAGTAATGTTTCGTATCAACCAACATCAGCACTACATTTTTCTTCAGATAATGGAACTGTTTCATCAGTTCCAGATGCAGAGTTTATAAGTGAGAACATCCAATGCAAAATTAATGTCATTTCTACACCTTCTAATAATTTTTCAGAAATAAAGTGTATGCCAAATGATATAACATTTCAAGCAGAAACACAGCTTAACTTTAGCAACATTCACCCGATTGTAGCCAAAAGATCAAAGAGTCAAAAAAGTCTGCCAAGAAAATATATCAAGAGTAAGGATGACAATTCAAACTTAAACAATGTTTCAGTTCTACGTCGTAAATTAAGGAGTATGTCAAGTCAAATGTGTCAGAAAAACAATAAAATTAAATCTCTAAAAATGAAATTAGAAGAAATGTCAGAGAAGTTGGAATATTTTGAAAATAATGCCTTATTGAAAAATGTTGAAAAAATGCAAGTCATAAATAAGGAGGGATTGGCAACCAAACAAATCCAATTTATATTAAACCAAATATCTAATTTGGACAAAAAAGCTCCACGTTGGTCGAAGGAAGTCATAAGAGAGTGTGTTCTTTTACATGCCTCTTCCCCAAAGGCCTATGAATCCCTTCTAAAGACCGAACTTTTTAAACTGCCGAAACGCAGCACATTGATGCGATTTGCTCCTTGTACAAATTCTCAAACAAGAAATGCCAGCGATTTGGAGTCGGAATCTGAACTGGCAACAGAAATTGTCAACTATGAACCAGAATTTGAAGCTGTAAATGAAACGGTCAGCAGTGATAGTTCTGGAGGGATGGAAGAGGATATATATTTTAACACAAGTATCAGTGATATGTTTTGAAAATAATTGTATACAATTGTGTAAAACCTAATTATGTACTAAATAAGTTTAATTTTTTTAATTTAAAATTTGATTAGATACTAGTCTACAAGTTTGAATAGCACAAAGAACTGAATTAAAAATATTTAATGACTTAGGGTCTTATTATATTATCACGAAGTTTTGTTTTTGAATTATCTGTGTTTCTGTGTACTTTTTCAAGCAAATGGTATTCACAGTTGCTTTTATATTTGTAAAATTACTCACACATATTTAAAAAAAAAAATATATTGATCAATAACTAATGAGTTTTGTTTTACATTGTTGGTTCTCAGTCTTCCAGTTTTACTAACTATCAAACAACTATTTCCTAGTTTTTCTAAGAAATGATGGTTTAATGTTATTTATTATATTTGCAATTTAACAAATATATATATTTTTAAAAATGTATTGTAATGAGCATTATTGAGATGCATTATACTGATGTATGATATCTAAAATCACTCTACCATATTATTTATTTTGAAGTTGACTTTGAAATAGTCCTTGATTTTTAAATTAAATATTTTTATAAGGTTGAGGATATATGATGCAGTATATATTTTTATATGTTATTAAAAATTTCTGAAGAAGAGCATTATACTGATTGTAATTTTTTTCAAACAATATTTTATGGCAATGATATCAATCAAGGAAAGCCGTGACGTCAGGTGAATCGGTGCCTGTCGCTACACTGATGTCACGGTTCTGTTTTGGTTGAAGCCAAATCTTCAGGTCATGTTGCGCCAAATTGCCAAGCTGTTGTTTATTTATTTTACAAGCACGATATTTTGATTTTCAATCTGAAGTATAATAAGCTACTTGACACAAAGATAGGAAATATAACTCTTTGATTTGACATTTCTTCTTATTTTTTCGATAAAAAAATGTTGAAAAGTTGGGGGGGGGGGTAACGAAATTTTTTACTTAGGGCCAATTCCACACAAGATTTATTTATATATCTTAGAAAAAAATCATTTCGCACAGCTTTTAGTTCAACTTTAAGTGTAAGAAATAAGCTCTTTTTATGGATTTTCTTTCGTTAATTCAGTAATTTTATATATCATTTGCTATAATATATGAAAAGTAGATGGGTAAAACTGCCTCTTTTGTTCTAAATGTGAAAGCTAAACTGTATATCAGCTTTAATTTCAAATTTGTAAAAAAAATATTTACAATTTTAAGCAAAATTCCAACAATTTATAGCCTACAAAATATCTCTCAACGCAAGTGTGTTAATTTAACAATCTAGTTGGGAAAATTTAAATTTTCAACTTATATCTCTCAGTGTTTATTTGTTTTATTACATAATAAGGATTTTAATAGTATATATGAAATCATCAATGAATTCAGATATATATTAATGACAGTTTCAGTTTGACTAGTAAAATTCTTTTTAAAAGTGAGCAATCTTTATCAAATTGTAACATTGTTTTTTGCATACTCTTCACAACTTTTTCTTTTTTTAATGTCACCACTGAAGGATATGTAAAGGAAAAGAAATAGTCTCCACAACTAAACCCCAAGAATAAAAATATTTTTTATAACATATACATCAAGTGATCAGTGATCATTTCCATCACTAAACAAAAGTGAGTGAAAGGAAAAAAAATAATTATAAGAGAAATCCTACGCATGCGATTAAATAAAACTCAAATCAATCCGAGGTCCGATTTTTAATAAATTGGAGCCTACTGGTACTGAAGAGAATAAGAGATACCGTTTTAGTTATGACAGTCGGAAAAGCGAAATCTTTCCCTTCTCTGGCAACCCTTAAACAACTTTTGGGGGGCCGAAATTTGGGGGGAGAAAGTTGCGTTGGAGAAAAACGCTCGTGTGATAAGGCCTTCTTTCCGAAGGCTGTATGATGATAATTTATTAATTAAAATTACAGTGTTTTTTTTGGTTTTTTTTTATGTTTCGTTTATCGTGATTCTCTTTGAATAATGGCTATAAGGCTAAATTTCAATTTTTCTTATAACTTGAAAGAGTAGATATCAGGTTAAAATATTTTTCAGGGGTATAAGCAAGCTCGGGTAAAGCAATAAACCAGTTACATCCGGTCGTGTTGCTGTGTCCTTTGTATACAGAAATTCCACAACGATATTTTTTTAAAAAAATCAATAATGGTGAAAGGTTGCTGTGTGCCCTTTTGCAATACTCAGAGGGGAAATAATATTTCTCTTCACGAAATTCCATCGGATCTTAAAATGAGAACTGAATGGTTGCTAGCTATTCCTTTGAAAGATTTTATACCACTCGATCACTCTAAAGTGTGTGCCAATCACTTCCAGAAATCGGATTTTTCAAGTTCATGTCGTGCTAAGCGTCTTAAAAAAAATGCCATTCCATCCATATTTGAAGGATGTCCCACCATTATTACTGACAATGAAAAAAATGATGTTGTGAAGCAATCATCAAAACATTCTTCAGATGTTGAATTGGTTCAAATCTCAGAAAGTGAAGAGAGCCAAACTCAAAGTAATCTTAATTCTGTGCCTTCTAAACAAGTGACAGAACTAAATTGTTCTCCAACAAATAGTGTAGGGTCACGGCTCAACCTTCCTTCCATTACAGCTAAGCAGCCAATAACGTCGAGTTTTTTGATGAAAAAAAATGTCAAAAGTATATATGTTTTGGATAAGAATAAAACTACAACACCTATGAAAGAGGCTGCACAGACTGTTACAAATAAATGGACTTCTTTCAATATTGAGAATAATTATCCTGGTCTTCTAAAGCGCAAGGCAGATGTTAATAATGGTGTTAATAATAATGCGAAAATGCTAATAATATCCTCAACTCCAAAGAATAAAGCTGTTAGTTTTTCGATGCAATCGACCTGTGCTTCGAATGAAACTCTGTCAGTGCTCGATACAGAAAAGGGTACTACTAGTGCTAGTCAACTTCCTCATCAACTAGTATCACAACATCTTCCTTCAGATGATGAAGGAGTTACTACATCAGATATGAACAATGAAGGGGTTGGAGGCATCGAAAGTGCTGAAAGTGTGACTGAAATGAATCAGAGAAATGTTCCTTCCAATAGATTTTCAGGAATAACAAACAATAGATCAAATCAAGCAGGGACACAGATTAACCATAGTCAAGTTACCACCTCTGCAGCCAGCAGAGAACTATCTAAACAAACAGGTTTGCCAACAAAATATTTCAGTGCAAATTCATATAAATTTATTTCTGAACTACGCCATAAAAACAAGAATATGATAAGTTTGTTGTGTAAGAAAAATAAGAAAATTAGATTGCTTGAAGCAAAATTAGAAGAAATGTCCGAAAAGTTGGAGTATTTTGAAAACCATGAAGTGATGAGGAAGGTTGAAAAACTGCTCGTTATAAATGATAAAGGATTGGCATCCAATCAAATAAAATTTCTACTCAGCCAATTATCCAATTTAGAAAAGAAAACTCCTCGGTGGCCTGATGATATTGTACGAGAATGTGTCCTCTTGCATGCCTCTTCGCCAAAGTGCTATGAAGCGCTTCAAAAGAGTGAACTTCTCAAACTACCGTGCCACAGCACATTGGTGAACTTTCTAGCTAAAAAATCTCAAACAAAAAATTATAGCGATTTGGAGCCAGAACCTGAACTAGCCACAGAAATTGTCAATTATGAACCAGAATTTGAAAATGAAACTGGCAGCAAGGATAATTCTGGAGATATGGAAGAGGATATAACACAATATTTTAACACAATTATCGGTGATATGTTTTGAAAATAATTGTATCCAGTTTATAAAATCATAACCGTACACTAAATAAGTTTCTAAATGTTTATATAAAATATGACAATATATTCTCTTTCAACAAGTTTAAGGTAATCTGAATCTGAAGTGCTAACCAAAATCGCCAAGTGTGTAGTGAACTCTAATTTGAAGTTTCAAACGGAATAACTGTATGCTTTGAATAGTGGAGTTATAGAAGAGGATTTATATGGTATAGCTAGGATATAATGGCCGTTTTGTACATTCTCTACTTTTGGCGAGTTTGAAAATTTAATGTAAGGTTGCTATACCTATAAAGTTGTATGAAATAATAAAGTAGAATGTTTACCACATTTAGGAATTTTTGTTGCTTAGCAACGTATCGCCAAAACAAGACCGGCCATTATAACCTAGCTGTTCCTTATATTTTGATATAATAATGTTGTGTCTAAATTATGCAGAAATTGGTTATTCCACATTTGTGTGTAAATAACAGTCTACATCGGTTGCAAACAATTTTATATTCAAAAACGCAGTAGTATTGCATAGATCTTAATATTATAATATCTTGCTTATAACGACAAAGGAAAAACTAAATAATTAGTTTTCACTTTTTAAATTTTATTTCACTCTTCAAATGATGTGGGAAAAGTTACTGAAATTGAAATTTATTTCCGGCTTTGGAAAAAAATTTGACCAGAGGATAATTTTGTTTTACATTCTAGTTTTAAAACACTTATATTTCAAGCCAGCAATGAGTCATTCAAAAGTGATTCTTCCTAAAATTTTGAGTTTCATTAAAATCTGTGGACCATTTTGCATAATTTACCTTGATTCCTACACTTTTTAATATTCAACCTTTGTTTTATACTAACAAAATCATTACGTTTTCTTGAATGAGGGCTAATAACTCGGGTTACTGTAATTTTTAAATATCGCAAAATCGCAAGGTAATTTTTACTCGAAACGCCCATTCATACTTGAGAGCCATATTTACACCGTTTTATATTTTTCAGTCGATAGCTTATATAACTATTGACAAGTGGCGTTTGGGTCGTGATGGTAATTATGAACAAGAATTGGGAGTGGCAAATGAGGCTTTTGTCATAGAAAGTATTACAGATAGGAAAGACAATGTATATTTTTAATCCAATTGACTTTGATGTGTTAAAGCTGTGTCTATAGCTGGTAGCTTTTGGAATTTTTTTTAAAAAGATGGCTATACTTTTGGAATTCATAAACTGGGATATATTTTTTTTGGGTAGTTCTATTTCTCTTTATCGAATTTTTTTTTTATATTGTCCTTAATTTTTGTCAACAAACACTTATAAATGACCTGCAACTAAGTATTAATAGCTAAATTAATGAAACAAAAATCTTTATAATTAATATTTAATCACCTAATATGAAGACGAAATACAAATATTAATCTACCAAATTGTTTTTACAAAAACAATTTTAAAAAATGATTGAGTTGAATTACTGGTCATTTATGTGTGTAAATATAAACAAAGAGGAATTGAAATGGAGTAAAAAACAAAAAATCATAAAGACAATAGCACTGAAAGCAGCTTGATTGTACAATATAATTTGAATGTAAATATAATAGTACAACAAAAATTGTGAGTAATTTTTTCTTCCTCTTTATTTGGTTTCGGAGGTGTCAGGGTCTGTGGAACTGCTGTTTCTGCTTACACCTGACAGTCCATTCCAGAAACGCCTTTGGAGGTCTTGTCTGGCTAGACCCCCTGACGAGAAGGGCAGTTGAGATTTTTTTTTCATTTATGAGTGTTTATTGGAAAAAAATTTAGTGTGACATAAAAAAAAAAACTTTTAAAAAATAGAATTATCCAAAAAATATCCTGATTTAGGAATCAAAAAAGTACAATCAATGTCTAAAAATTTTTTTAGAAAACTTTAGTCATAAACTAAAAGCTTCTAAAAAAGTGCAATTATAGAACTGTTTTCTGCTATGCAAGTCCTAGAGCAGACCTCACCGTGGCAGGGGAAAGGCACAGATTTACTATCTCTATGATTGAAACTACTGTAATTTAATGGTTTCTTAAACAAAATGCAGACTCATTTCAAACAAAAATATTTATTTTTAAAAAAAATCTAAACTTAGTATTTAATTATAACATACAATTACAAATATATATTAATACCTACATATTTTGACTAGAATAAATTTTGTATTTTTAAACTTCAGTAAATGTATGAAACTTTATTTTTGCAATAAAAATTGCTCTATTAGTTCATTTTGTTCCATTTCTTCTTTTCTTAGAGAGTCATGCTGCACTTTCAACCTGAAAGAGAAAAAAAATCAAAAAGCTTTGTCGGCATCTTAATTTATATTAATGTTTATAACATAAAACGTGGAAGCTTTTATAAAGGTTATGTCTGTCTGTCATCCACTTTCACAGCCGAAACTACAAAAATGCTACAGTCAAGTGAAATACATAACTAATTTTGATGCACTGAATTTTTTTTATCATTAAAAATATCAGAAAAGAATTGGAAGTACTTGTAATATTTAAAAAAAAAAATACTACAAAATTTAAAACTTATTTAATTAACATTTACAAGGTCATTTTTTGGGTCTACTTTCCTTTTTTATTTTAATTCAAAAGAATATTTTTTTTTTAAATGGGAAAGTAGATATTGACGTGCTGAAGATGTGTCAGTCTGTCCGTACCTCTCTTCCAAAATCGGTTCTATCCATTTGATCTTAAGAATTCTTTTTTTTTTTTTTGTTATAGAGATATGACTCCAGAGACCTATCTTGCATATTTTTTTCTGTATGTCCAGATTGTCATCTGTCTATTGACTAACTACATTGAAATTTAATATTTAGTCAGATAAATCACTGCCACATTAACAATAGAACGAGAAAAATTATTTAAAATGAATATATGAAAGAAAAATTATTTCTGTCATATAAATAAGTATGGAATGACATCTAAATAAAACTACAATAGCATATTAGTTCTTTTTGTTTTGACTCACCATTTTTACTCAATGATTGCACAAGAACAAACAAAAAGCGATTTAATTCCTAGTCTCTTAAACAATTGTCAGTGGGGGCTTGAGCTTATATGTTCATTTTAATTTTGACAATTAGTCGTTTTGAAAACTTAAAGTACTAGATGAAAATATATGGAAAAAAAAACCAACTTGCAACTTTCCTTCTTTATTCTAATATTCTAATCTATATCTTGCCAATATTTGTATTTATTAGAAATGCTGTTTATTTGTTGCATTACTGAAATTACCTTTCAAGTTGCAATTTCTTTTCAATTATCAGTGCTTGCAGTTGCTGTTGTTGAGCTTCTCTTTGTTTGGTGATGGACTTTAGGAGGTTTCTTGAACCTATGGCCTAATTAAGAGAGAGTTTTTTACTTGAAATTTTTATAATACATAGCTAACAAAAATCGGTCCCAGTAGCCCTGGTGGACTGTGACTGAAGTACAAATAACTTATGACAACAAAATAATGAACACTTTATAATACAAGTACTTGTATTTCCTACTCAAATAAATGCAATAGGGTTCTTTCATGAATCATGTTGTGAATGGTAACAGCTCCAGCCATATTGTTTTAATTTTTTTGCCGGGAATTACTTTTGTTCTTGTATTCGAAAATTATTTTTTTTAAGAATATTTTACTTATTAAATTTTTAAAATGCCCACTTCTGACTGTGCTGTTGGATGTTCAAATCATTTGTTAAAGAAAGCTTGCACAGAAAGAAAAGTTTCTTTTCATCTATGACGGTCATTTTGAGAGTACCGACAACCGAAACAACCAACGATATTGCAGGACATGGGAAAATGAAAACAAGGGCATTACATCATCTGAAGCATTCCCATTCACTTAAATAAAAAAAAAATCCTATAATTTTAAAGGTTTTCATAATATGTACAGCTCTGATGTATGGCTGATCTCTTCATTGTCTACTTTCGGCAAGTTTGAAAATTTAATGTTTGGTTGGTGGACCTATCAAGTTGTATAAAATATAAAGTAGAATGTTTAACACATTTAATTGTTGCTTGGCAACATAATGCAAATTGCCAATTAGAGACCGGCCATTACATTATAAGTGTTCTATATCATCTCCAAATAGAGACAAGTAAATTTAAATTAATAATTTAAGTTTAAATACAATTCAAGCCTTATGATATGATCTTTGCTTTGTTAAGACTTGGAACGAAGGGACATAATTACAGAAGTTATCGACAATGTAGTGGCTAGTTTGAAATAGATCACAAGCACACCCTTTAAGATTTTAACAATCCCAGAGTAAGAAGTGTAGGGTTGGCCCTTGACCAAATAGCTGGATTATTTATTTATTAGGAAAATCAGTCATGCTAAGCCAAACTCTGTAGTTATGGTTAATCGAAAATCTATGCTTCAAATCATCATTAAACTGAAGTTATGAATAGGCTATTTTATTCTGATTTGGCAGAAGAGTTCACTGTATGCAACTATGTTATTTATATTGTAAAATGAAAGTTTCTGCAAGTCTTTATTGATTCCATTTAGTGTTGGTACTCAGAACAATGAAATAATTTTTTGTCACTCAATTAATAACCTTTTAAATTGAAATGCATGTATTGTTACCCATTTTATAACTTTTACTATTAATAAATTATTCTTGCCAACAGAACAGCTTTAATAATAAATTTGTTTTTGGAAAGTTAATTTTTTTTGCTAGATTTAGGGAAAGTTGTCCTTATATTAATACCCAGAAGTTAATAGTCAATATAGATAACTCACTTTCAGCTTTTCTTTTTCCACCTCAGATGAAACAGCATCAGAAATTTGCAGAAAACCATCAACCACTTTCTCGAAATCGGTTATTTCTAGAAATGAAAGATTACAATATTTATTTTTACTTGATATACAGAAAAAATATTTTATAAAGAATATCATTACAACAAAATATCCAGTATAACAAAATAAATCCCCAGTCAATTTTGAAAAGCATTAGAATATCCTTATATTGAATTCGAAACCCTATGCACATGAGTGTTACTTTAATTGTTGTTGCAAAGGAAGTCTTCACTCATTTAACGACCCTTGGCAAGAAAATTTGCCGCCCGAAAATGAGTTTTCTGCCTAAATTTAAATAAAGTAAATACAATCTGACAATTGAAGACCATTGTCCTGAAGAATTTATTTAGGGCAAGATGAGGAGGATAGTTGGCTTGCTGTCACAGAAAGTTATTCCTTGAAGACGTTTTGACTAAACTGATACTAATGGTTTTTTTACACACTCAAAATTTTTAACTAAAAGGGAAAGGGTGGCATTTTGAAACTTATATAAAAAAATTTAATCCATAAAAGATTCCCATTCACAAGTTTAGCTGGGTAAAGAAAGAGATGATGAAGACCAGATGATGCACCAGCTCAGCTAAAAACTGTCAGTGCTTCTGAAGCCATTGTTTTCATAGAATAAGTTGGAACTTTCGTTTTTTGGCAAGCAAATGTCAACACTATTTTTTCATAGATACATTCTTTGGAAAATTTTGTTAGATCCCAAATCACTTAGTCAAAAGAAAATTACAGATTTCAGTTTACATGATAGTTACAATAAGTGTTTTTCCCCAAGGTTTGTACTTTTACTTTTCTTATTGCTTTTCAACTTTTATAAACCACTAATACTTAGTTATATGATTTGTAGGTATTTTTTTTAATCAAAATATTATAATATATATTAATGAAGCTGTTTTATATTGTATGGGCTTTTGTAGCATTTTAAATTTAACCAAATGAATTTTCCGCTTCAACGAATATTCCACTATAACGAAGAACTTCCCTTGGATTTCGTTGTAACAGAAATTTACTGCAGTATATAAACTTTTACTATATTTAGTTTTTGTGACATACTAGTAACATTGGTTCGCATTATGACAGCAACAGTAGAACTTACTGATTTCATATTCTTTGCATTCTTCTTTTAAGGAGGTTGTTTTTTGACTGGCTTCTGGGTCTAAGACTCGAATTTTATTCAAATCATCAAAGTATAATCCGATTCTTCGGAGAGTTTCTTCAGCCATTCTTAACTCAAAACGAAAGTAAAACTTATATGTAAACAAATTTGCAAATTTCAATGAGTTACCGTTAAAAATTAATAATCAACTACAAGAATAAAAGACAATACTAGAAAATATGTAATCTAAATTCATAAACTAAAAGTTATATTAGAAATCTGTTTTGTTTCACAAACCTATAATTAATTTATATTTATACACGGCAAGATTTTTTTTAGATATTTTTTTATTTAGAAACCGGCAAACTTAGTTGCTAGGCAACGGCCTAACACAAATATTTTTTCATTTTCTGTTGGTTGTTTCCATAGTTTCATATGTTTTTTCATAGATATAGAAAGAGTAGCAGATCTGCCCACTGGATCTGCCCCTAGGGGAAAAGGTGAAGCCACTTTTCCACCAGTATCCCATAAGGCAGTTCGCATGCCGAAACATCCCGCTCGCCCATGGCGTGCCATAAGCCACCCGCCAGATGGCACCATGAGATAAATTCGACTAATAAAAAATATATATTAAATATTAACTAGTTAAAAAAATTTGCCAGTTTTGCTAGCATAAGTTTATCACTGGATATGTTTTGATAATTTCTGGTAGGTATGAAGTATTTATTCATAAAAGAAGCATTTTAGAAATGCAATTTTTATTGCATGTAACTCTTCGGCAAAAGCAGTTTTTTGCCAGCCAGTATCCCATGATGCATTGCGAAAACGGCAAAAAGCGGATTCATCACACAATCGCGGAATTTGTATTGCGTTGCATGGGGATTGCGCAATACACTTTCTATGTGTTTTTTACTCTCTACTCTGTGGTTTAATTACTGTGCGGTTTTTTTTTCTTTTATAGGGCCTATCTTTTTTCAACAACTTTGTGGTACAGGTATTTTCTTAATGTAAAAGTTTATATAGTTTTTGGATGTTAATGGTTGAATTATGCCTACTATATTGCGAGCGAAGTGCATTGTCGTTGGTAATATGTCTATTCATTAATCATTATAACTTTTTTCAAATAGTTAAAATTTAAAAGAAAATTTACCTTTACTCAAGAAATTTTTGTTCAATGTAATATACTCTCTTGAAACTTTAATTGCCTGCACGGTGTATTCTGTCAAATTCATTAAAAATCAATCTTATTAAACATGCTAGCTTTTAGGTACTTTTGAAAAATAAAATAAATGTAAAACTCGTAACAATGTTTGCCTCTCTGTTTATTTCGGTAGGGATTTATTGTAAAGTTTTACTTAGTTATGTTAACCAATATAACTTGAAACTTTTTTTTGCATTATTATATTTCTTTTCAGGGGACCCCTCTGTTGGGAAATCAGCAATAGTTCACGCCTTTCTTCATGATAGTGATAAGTTCCAAAAAAATTATATTATGGTATGTATAATAAATTTCCCCCAATGTCTATAAAGTCATATTAAATACTTTACATTTTTTTTTCTCTAAAGCATAAAACTGCACTTTTCATTCTCTACTTATTCTACTTAACTATTTTTTTGTTTGTAAATCAAGGAAGTCGGTCATTAACAAAGGATACAGCTATGCTATGATACAATGGCCAGGCTGTTCATTGTAGACTTTTGGTGATCTTGAAAATGCAACGTAAGGTTATTATATGTATTGAGCTACATTAAATATGAAGTTAAATGTTTACCACATTTGATAATTTTCGTTGCTTGGTAACGTAACGCAACTCACCAAATCGAGACTGGCCATCATATCATGGCTGATCCAAGCAAAGCCATAAAAAATTAAATAAGTGTATTTAGTGACGATTTATTGCAGAGCAAAGCTAAGACCAAAGTTACACTTACGGCCTGAAATGTCCCCTTTGACGTTAATAGTGTGTATGTGTGCAGCTCACACAGCATGCTTTCTTCATTTAAACTATACTCTAAACTGCATTCTGTGTTCTTCTAAAGATACTATTCATTTTTTAATCATTTAATTTTTTTTCCAATACCATTTTAATGTTTCAAATGTTTTATTTACTGACTACCATATGTTTCAAAGGCTTCTTTGTACTGTGCTGCATTGGAGAGGTTGTCAGTATTGCCTGTCTTGATTAATTAAACCAAACTCAGCACATTTGTAGATTTTTCCTATTAAAACAAAGATTTATCTTTTTTATTCAATAAGCTTAACTTTTTGAATAACCAATTTTCATGATCGATATTCAAAATTTTAAGACTAAATACCTATTCTGTTACTTTGTACTTAAAGAATAGTCAGTCTAGTTGACTGAAAAATTCCATAAAAACCTAAAAATTGGTAGAGACCTTGCAAATTTGAAACTTAAAAACTCTAGTTACTGTTTTGTTTTTAATTTTAAGTTATTGTTATTGGAGTAACTTATAATTTTCTACCGCAGAATACTTCTCTTATTTTGAAACATCCTAATAAGACTTGTTTATTAATTCTACTTTCCTTTTTAGACTTGTTCTGTTGAAATAAAAACCAAGATGATTTCTATTCCTGATACTAATGATGCTGTTGTAAGTTTATCTGGTTATTTCTTTTCAAATGTTTATTATTAAATGAAAAAAAAACTTGGAAACTAAGCAGTATGGACCTAGGGATCGGGACATGTCTTAAATTTTTGGTGCGCACCTGAGAGTTAAACTGTTGAAAATAATTGTAAATTTGATTTTTGTAATGCAAATTTGATTTTAAAAAAATTGCAGGTAAAACAAGATATTTAAATATAAAACAGTGTATACTTATTATCAAAAAAATTCTTCCTTTTTTCTTTCCTTACTCAACTTTGTCTGTTCCTTAAAAAAATACATAAAAATTATTTCTTGTAATTCGTTACAATTGGACAAGATTTGATTAAAATTATATGGAAATTTATTAAGAATATACTAGTTTTTATTTTTGTTGTATTATTTTACTTTAAAAGTGTTTCCAAACTTTTAACAATAACACAAAACCAAGCAATTAATTTAAAACTTATTTATTTCTAAAAGTCGATATTTTTCTTAGGAATTACTACTTTTTGATTCTCCAGGAAAAGATACATATTTGGATTTTCAAACTCAGTTGGTAACTATACTTATGCTTGCTTATTTTTTTATTCAAGTATTAAATGCTTTTAGTTATAAAAATTTGTTGAAAAAAATTCTTGATCCTTATTTAAAGTGTTAATAACAATATCAGCAGAATATCAGCAGCAAATAAAAATTTAGTACAAAATATGTTGGATTTTGAATTTATATGATAAGCAATCCAACTAATATTTAGAGAGTTAAAAAATACCCTAATAACTAGCTATAACTTGATATTGCAATAATGCACAATTGAAGTAAATACATGTCATTTTATTAAATTTCAAATAATCATAACAATAATTTAATATATGCATTATGTTTTCATCATTAGATAGTTTTTTTTAATGTTTTTTAATAATATTTTTTATTATATTAAAAACTAGTCCTTATTTCCTATAGTGGCATCATCCTTCAATGGTATGCGTTGTTTTTGATCTCACAGATGAAAACTCTTTTAATGATGTATCTAAATGGTTAGATATTGTTCGTAATACAGGACGCTATTTAACAGTTCCTGGTAATTTAGTTTTTATCATTTTATTGTAATTTTTTTTATTATTTTAAAGGTAAATAAATTTCTGACTATTTGAAATGAAAAAAATTAAATGTTCAACACTGTTACGAGTTGGTCAATAGCAAGTAACTAATATTGCACCTGTGATTTCATGATAAAATATATGATATTATAATCCTGAAATCCTACAAATCCAGAGGATTACTTTTTGGTTGAAACATTTGTAGTACCTTTTTTCTAGGCACCTTATTATTATTAGTTTTTTAATACTTTTTTGGTCTGCTTATTGATCATCTTGTGACGGTTACCACACGCACGCAACCTCAATCAATCATCCACTCACTAGAGGGCACAGATTTACCTCTGCGTTCCTACCAGTATCCTGAATAACATCGGAAATAGTAGTATATAAGCCTAGGTAACTCATCCCCACCTTGAGGATCCTTTTGGTAGACTGTGGGTTACTGAGGCCGCTACAGTGGTAACCCCCGACGTGACGTCACCCACTCCAACGACGATCCTTACGATGCGATCCATCACGGTAGCTACTCGCTGCTAATGCATCAACGCTCTCCAACTCAACGGCCAACGCTGGCCACAACTCACCGCAGCACAAAAACAGCGAAGCAACTGCGCACGGTTACTAACCTCGTTTCTAGAGGGGAGTGTTTGGCGGTTACCACACGCAACCTCAATCAATCATCCACTCACTAGAGGCGCAGATTACCTCTGTGTCCTACAGTATCCTGAATAACATCGGAAATAGTATAAAGCCTAGTAACTCATCTCACCTTGAGGATCTCTTTGGTAGACTGGTACTGAGGCCACTACAATCTCATTATTAAGTACAAACATTTTAGAACACGTTTTAAAAATATAATAACTTAGCAATGAAGGCTAGTTTAGTAGTTACAAATTTTCTAATACAACTAATTAAAAATTTGTATTATGTAATACTGTGCTTTAAAAACTAAAAGAAAAAACTATTCAATCTATCTCTTGTTTGAATAAATTCCTATGTGTTTATTTTATGATAAATATATTCAGTGTTTTATTACAATAATAACTTTTAGGTGTACTAAATTGGAGCGAAATGTGATTTAAAGAAAAGAAGAGTTATTAAAGCTACAGTTGCACAGGATTATGCAAGAAAAAATAATTTGCAGTATTTTGAGACCACTGCTGTATGTATTTTAAGTTCAATTTAAAATTTAATTTTTGTGTTTTGTCAATTTTTACTGTTCTTAAATATTTTGTAAATAGTTCTGAAACTTTTTATTATTCAACATGGTTTATTTTTTTTTCTAGAAAGAAAACAAAGGTGTTGAAGAGCCTTTCTTTTACCTTGCTAATGAATGGCACAAGATGTATTTAGAAAAAATAGAAACTTTCAAAACAATTTCTTAAAATATGTAAATTTTTCTATGTATCTAGTCAATGTAAATAAATACAATAAATAAGTATATATTTTTTTAATTTTTGATGTACATAGAAGTATTTGATTATTTTAATATTTTTTTATGCTCACCTAATGGGCTTGTTACATGTGTAACGGAAAAAAACCAAACAACCAATGAAATTGCAGTGCAGAGAGCGTGACGTCACAAGAAACCAATTGGCTTGTTTCTTGTAATAAGGGAAGAAACCAAACAACCAAAGACATCGAATTAAGAAGAGCATGACATCACAAGCAACATTCCCCTTAAAAGTTATAAAATATAGTTAAAGGGTGTAATCGTCAAGGAAAAGCTATTTTTTCAACAATACGCATAATTTTATAAAAATAAGAATGATAGTCTTTTAAAACTCTATTTACCACAGAAAATAATTTTGTTTTCACAAATTTGTTTATATTCTATTCTGGTAGCACTGAAAGTTGACACTTCTGCCTATTTCATTATCTTTCAGAGGATTAGCATAGGTAGAAAAAAAAGATACTAAAAGAAATTTACTGAAATAATTCGAGCTAATGTAACATGTTCAGGTATTTTGATTATTATTATTGCATTGATATTTTTAATATTTAATAAAATAAGTCTTTGGGAAACCTATTGGCTATAATTAATCATCAAGAAGGAATCTGTTTCAGAAAAGATTTTGGAATATTCATCTTAACACACAAATTTGATGAAGTGGTTTTCATTACTCAAAAGTATTCTCCATGTAAGAAGGTAAGGTAATAAAAAAGGAAGTGTATTACACTCGGGGACAACCTAACTTGGGTAACAACAAATAGTAAAAAGGCAGAGGGAAAAGCGTGGTGCTATGATACAAGGCAATAAATCACATCGCAACCTCGCCGATTCAAACGAAACAAGAAAAAAGTTTCAATCAGACGTCTAGTTTGGCGCCGACATAGCTTCATTTGGCCTATTGTAAATTAATGGTATTATAAAAAAAATTCTTGATGCGCAATAAGGCGCTTTTTTTTCGGCACGGTGCCAAGCAAAGTGCACGTGCTTAAAGCACGTGCACTTTGCTTGGCACCGTGCTTTAAGCACGTGCTTTGGAACGTGCTTAAAGCACGGTGCCAAATACAAAGAAATATAATTGTTAATAATAAAAAATATTTAAATTGTTAAAATTCTTAATTCTAAAAAGGTTTAATCTTTTCCTGTTTTCTTCACTCCCAGTATTGATTTAATATTTTTTTATAAATTAATTTATAAATTATGGTGAGGGGTTGGGTAAATTTATTAAAATACACAATTTTGATTTGTAAGCTTTTAGAATACTAGAAAAATAGTTTAAATTTTTATGAGAAATTTATATAAAAAATATTTTTCAAAATACTTAAAAACTATATGTATTGTTTAATTGTAATTTTAAAAGGGTTAATATTTTTAAGCTAGAAATAAACACACATCTCTAAAATATAATTTAAAAAAATGAGGCAGTAGGGATTCAGAGCAGTATTTAAATCCGCGGATGAAAATAAATTGTAATAATTATTTTTGCAAAAAAACGCACTTTTTTGTGTTATAACTGTAGAAGGATAATATTTTTAAGCGAAAAATAATAATACATAACAAACATATAATAAACAGGAGAGTTTATGTTCTTATTCAAAATTTTAACCATTGTAACACCGCAAAAAACGCCAAATGTTTTTACGGTATTGTAAAGTGTTAATTCCAAACTTTTATTGCAATTATAACCGAAGATAAACCTTGAGAAACCATATAAAAAAACTACAAAAGGTTAAAAAATAAATCGAATTAATAGTTGAAGATTTTTTTCTAACCCTTTATAGAAAGCATACAAAATATTTCTGAAAACCGAGAAACTATAAAACTATTTTAACAAAACTAAAAAAAATTAATAATGTACATCACAAGTATTCACTTTTCGTACAATACGACTCAAAAAGTAACAAAGGAAATAAAAAAAATCTTTTTGACATTTATTGAATACTTGACTACAATTACCAACGACTTTTTCCAAAAATTTTGAAAATCTACTTTTGTTCAGCCAGATTTGGACAAATGCTTTTGATAACTTCTATTTTAAATTTAAGGAAAAAATTGCAAATTGCCTTCTTTCTTAGGGGCTGGGGAGCCCAGACGGTTAGGCACTCGCCTAGCATGCGAAAGGTTCCAGGTTCGGGTCTGGGCATCGTCAAAATAACTGCCGACCTATAAACGGCTCGTGCAGCCCAAAATGTCCGACGAATAATACCGTGTAAGGGAGTGCACGTTAAATATCCTTCAAAGTCCTAACGCTGCGTACGATGTCGCCCTTAACGGTTGCGTTGGGTGCCTATTCAGGTGTCGGCTCGTCACTTGACTGTGGTTCTAAAATACGACGCCCGTCGCCAATAGCCCTTGTGTAGCTCTAGTGCGACGATAATTCAAACCTAACCTAACCTTCTTTCTTAAACAGAAATTCATTTTCAATCGCCAATTACACAGCGAATTATGATATAATGAAAAAAAACATCTGCCGCTGAAAACTGGTTCCGCTGTCATAATAAAACAAAATCCTATCGAATCGGCAACCCTGGAACGCGAAAAAGAAACAATGATCCGTTGGCTGGAAACTCTTGTAAGGTAATATTTATATACAAAATGATCTGAATACAATTTAATCAAAATACACTTTTCATTCTAATAAAATTACCACATTTTCTCAAATAATATTCAAATATGTTAGGCCTTAAACGAAATTAACGTTTTAAACAAGTTTTCTGGATGGATTCGCAAATAATTTATGGAACTCTTTACATCCGCGGAAAGATCTTCTCCATAGCATATTTCTATTTACCCTACTTAGGTTGTCCCGTAGTATAGAACACCATTAATGGGGTTGTTTCACATCGTGGATGGCAACAGCTCTAACGGTTTGTTTTCATTTGTTGCCTGGAATTACTTTTGTTTTGATATTCGAAAATGAGTTTTCGAAGAATATTTTACTTATTACATTTTTTTTAAATGCCAACTTCTTGCTGTGTTGTTGGTTGTCCAAAACATTTGAGAAAGAAAGCTTGCATTGAAAGAAAAGTTTCTTTTCATCTATATCGGTAATTTTGAGAGTGAAACCGAAGCAACCAATGAAATCGCTGCACGGAGAAAAAGTTAAAATAACAGGGTTACATTATCTGAAATATTCCCATTGATACCATTAGGGTACCACGTTGGGTAAAAGTTCAGATATTCATTTATCATTTGACTATGAATCAAATATACTAGACATACTACATTTCTACGATGTTGCGATACTAACCAAACCAAATGAGTGAGATTTCAGCATCTTTAGCAAAATTTCAGTCTTGAAACAACTCAACTTAAAAAAATTTCATCAAATGACAACACAACACATAACACGTAAAATTTAGTTTTGTTTCTTTTACTCAGAATATGTGTTAGGTGTGTTAATTAAACTTTATTTACTAAATAATCTGGAATTTATTGTGTCAGAAAGTTTGACGAAAATTATATAAAAATGGTGAGATTAATGTTTACATACTCTACGTCCTTTGCTAATATTATACCCCATCCATTTTTGAGAGTATTTAAACGGGTAGGGTAATATATTTAATGTGTTATTCGCCCAAAATAACCAATAATAAATTCGAGTATAGTTCAAATTAATTATTTTTTTATAGTCCAGAATTCATAAATGTAATAGGAAATACTGTTAACTTAACTTTTCATATCGTAATGCCGGTTCGTAAACACTTATAGGCTTCCATAAGAATATTTTGTGTAGCCTTCTATATCTTATATTAAAAAAAGTATTTTTTGAATTTATTCCTATTTTACTCGAAAATGTTTAAGTTGAAAAGCTAAATGTATTGACTTTAATGATAAAGCTTAATTTAAATGGGCTTTTCAGCTTTTCTACATAAATAGTAGGAGTATACTTTGCCAATTATTTAAACTAATGTTTTGGTTTGGGTTGGTTTATTGAAAGAAATTCTCATACAGTCATAAGTTATGTCCTAATTAGGCAATATACCAAAGCACAAAAATAAGAAACATGTAAATAAAATATGTAAATTAAAGTAACATTACCCCAAGACAAACAGATAAACTGTCAAAGATGAATTTAGATGAAAATTATTGCCAAATTTAAGAGAAGTATTACCAAAAATATCAATTTTATTTGAAGACACATGGTTAAATATCTTGTTTTACTTTGGCAAGCAATAAAAATTTCCCAATTGTAGTAAACTTTCCACTTCATATAACTCGATAGGTATTGAAACTCAGTTAAATTTTCATGCTCAACAAAAGTCACCAATGAACAGACCTGCTATTGCATCATATCTGTTCCTCTGCTTTATTTATTTTAGATTTCTTTTTATTGCATAACTGCAATTGCCCCTAGATTGAACAATAAAACCCCAATTTTTAAACGTAATTTTTTGTTTCCAAAACTTGAACTTTTTAAAAAACAAATTAAATGCATTAGCTTCCATCATTTATTTAGTATTATATTAGCACATACTTTTTTTAGCCTCTGAAATTAAATGTCAAGCATCTGGTATCTCGCTCGGACAGAGTAAAATCTGTCGATATCCATCCTACTGAGCCATGGATGTTGGTCAGTATTTATAATGGGAATGTTCATATTTGGAACTATGAAACGCAGGTGAGTTCTACAAATTATTGATAATAAAATATAAATTCTTTAATCATGTGATTATTTATATTTCAGATATCTGTAAACTTTCTTACAGTTCGAGTATGAAGTACTTATAGAGATTTACAGGAATTATATCTTTTTCGCCCCAGGGATGCATATATGTAGACTTATCTAGAATTCACTTCACAATTACATTTTACTATTATTTTAATATTGACTTTTCTATTCTAAACTAAAGTGTTCAAGCTTTCCAAAAATACTGACACTGATACAGGTATGTGTAAAATTAATGTATAAAATGTGATAAAAAAGTGATGAGCAAGAGGTCAAACAGATTTCAGAAGTCTTTTAAAAAGCATTTTTCAGTGATAAATTTATAAGACATTTTGAATGAATTTTTTTTTAGAATGTACTATTAATTACAAAAAACTGACAGAGCTTGTTTATTCATAGCATGCAAGAAGTGTGTATTATTAGGGATTAAAACTTCAAATTGGACTAAATTGATGGGTTCTTTAGCAAATGTTAAACATTAACTGTTTTAGAATTCCTTTCAAAACATACTTTTAAACATGTATAATTGTTTGAAAATATCTTTATACAAAAAATATATGTGTAGGAATTTTTTCGGGAAAAGGATATATAATATAATAGTAAAATACCTGTAAATATTATACATATTAATGCAAGAAACTATATTTACGTCAACTTATGTGTACTACTTCTTATAATTCTAACATATAGAAAATACTTACTTTTTTTGTGACCACTTAATAGAGTTTTTATTTCTTTATTTTATATAGACTATAGCAAAGTTATTTGAAGTTTGTGATTTGCCTGTTAGAGCTGCAAAGTTTATATCCAGAAAAAATTGGATTATTACAGGATCAGTAAGTATTTAAGAATATCTTATAAGAGTTTAAGTGCCTTTCTTAATTTACGATTAAAGCTATTTTTTTATTTCTTATTGAATCGATAATTCAAACATGCTAATCACATTATTTAAACTTAAGTTTCTGAATAAAATAATTTAAAGAGAACTTCAACTTAATAACAATATTTAACTTACACTTCAAAAGTCCATATGAAAAAAAATATTGCATTAATTTGTTTATGTATAATTTAAACACATATTTTGCTTTAGCTAGATTTTTTATTTTGTACTTACAAAAATAATTGCCTTTAATTTTAAAATGTGAACATTTTTGATGGTTTTCAACTACAGATTGGTTTATCAACTTTTTTGTATTTTAAATTCTTGTTTTCCCTCTGTCTTTTCAACTGACATTATATCAATTGTGTAATGCAATGTACCCAAATTTTGAGAGAATCCAAGTAGGTTTCTTAAAACCTAAATCTTTATTATTTTTTTGATAATTATAACCTAACTTTGTTACTTATCTTTGAATATTAAATTTGTTTTAAATAAACTAATTATTTAAAACTAACTCCTAGGATGATGGCCAGTTGCGAGTTTTCAACTATAACACCTCTGAGCGTGCTCACATAATTGAAGCCCACTCTGATTACATTCGATGCATTGCTGTGCACCCAACTCAGCCTTTAGTACTGACGTCGAGTGGTAAGTTTAAAGTGATTATCGAGGTTTATGAAATTGGGAAACTGCAGTGATTTAAAGACATCAAAACTTCAGCAACTAAAATAAGTAAAAGATAATTCTGGATACTTCGGGTATCTTCTAAAATTGAGTTTTTCCAGAATTTTGCCCAGAAATTGAAAATGTTTTACCACTTTCTTTTAGCCTGGAAGTCTCAGTGATTACTTAACACTCAATGTTAACTACTGCAAAACCAGCACGGGTTTTGAACAATGGCAAATTTGAGGTCCACAGACTTCCGTTGCTCCTTCATACTACAAGTTTTATTATTTAATGAAAATTTTCTATTATCCAAATTTTTCGATTATCCAACCTTCCTTTGGTTGCAATTAAATTGTATAATCGAGGTTCTACTGTATTGCTGAAAAGGGAAAAGAGATAGACTTCAAATTTGGTACAGGAATTAATCGTACTTTTCGGATTGTTATAATAATGTTTTTGAGAAAATCATGTGCTCAAATAATAGCTGACATCGAAATTTTTAGGTTTTAAATTTATTGAAATTACTTTAAAGGGTATATAATTACCTTTACATGTGTACTGATTTACTGAGTGATAATTGAAAGTCATGTAGTATTACACACTAGGGTGGGCCGAATAAAGCAAATTTTCGAGTACAAACTTCTAATAGGACTCAAAAGTTGCGTATTGTCATGCTGATTACTGGAAAAATAATAAAAAAAATTCCCATTTGATATTAAGTGCTGCCGCAAAGCGGTTGAAGTTTGAAAAAAATGCAAAAAAACAACTCATGTTAATTTTACCGTCAGAATTTACTGATTAAAATTAATGCTTTTGAAGATAAATTATATCGTTTAGTTATGTATTGTTATCAAATAAAAATTAGAATGAAAATTTTATATGAAATAATTTATTCGTGAAATTTTTTTAAATATATGCGATTTTGATGAAAAATCACAAATTTATAGCTTTAAAATGGAACCTCTTTGAAAGTTTAAATTACAAAAAAATACGCTGAAATAATGAAAAAGAGGCAGTGTAATATATTTCCCTGATATAAGCAGCAGTTTTAATTGTTTTATGAAAAATCAGGGTCGTCGTGCGGGTAATGGGTACGTTTGCCCTATTAGAGTTTGAAATTGCAAAATGATATCTTGTTTTTTACTATTTTTTTTAAAGTGATATAAAAGAATCTAAAACATGATGTTTGAAAAAATTTCAAATTAGATATTTTGCAGCTCTACAGGCATTTCACTTTACCTTGTGAAATGACCCAGAACTCACATAATTTTCATAGTTTCCTTTTTATCCATGTTTCCAATAAATGCCAATCTGGTTGTTCTTTGGTCAAAAACAAACTTTCTCTCTAAAGGTGGGGTCTTTTTATCTTTTGCACACTTGCATTCCACAACTGCAGAACAATCACAATTGCCTGCACATGCCAGATGTAAGTACTTCGTATATTCTCAAGTGGCCCCGTGTCAAATAGGCAAAAGCTAAATCCCCCTTTCCCTCTCTAGTATACATTATATGTAATGTAATAGTTACCACTCTCTTCCCTTGAAAGGTGTCAATCCATACTTACATCAAAAATTTAGAATGTTTCTCAACTTATATATGCAGCACAGCGCTTATTTCGAACATGGTAAAATACATGTAGGGGTGTTTATGAAAATTGCTTAAACGTATAGATATTTGAGTAAATTTAAACTTTGAACTTCAATTTTGATTAATTTCGTGGAAACTCCTCGAACTTCGTTTTAACTTAAATTATTCGATATTTAAAATAATAATAGTTTTAAAAATGTACTATCTATTACCCGCCGTGACGGCCCCGCTTTTTAAAGTGTCTACTCATACTTTTTCACAACTTTAACTTAAAAAGCGATCCAGTTTGCATAGCTATAAATTTGTGATTTTTCTTCAAAATTGCATATTTTTAAAAAAAAATTTCACAAATAAAATAATTCATATAAAATTTTAATTTTTATTTGATAACAATACATAATTAAACGATATAATTTATCTTCAAAACATTAATTTTAATCAGTAAATTCTAACGGTAAAATTAAAATTAGTTGATTTTTTGCAAACTTCAACCGCTTTGGGGCAGCACTTAATATCAAATGGGAATTTTTTTTATTATTATTCCAGTAATCAGCATGACAATACGCAACTTTTGAGTCCTATTAGAAGTTTGTACTCGAAAATTTGCTTTTTTCGGCCCACCCTATTACACACCCCAAAAATTTTCAGAATCTATATTCACTTATGAATATTGTGTAAGACTTAATTTATACAGCCTCAAAACATGTATTAAGGTCTAAGAAGATTTGTGATCATACTTTGTGTTAATAATGTGTAACAAAATCTTACTATAATCACTATGCCAGGGGCTCCCAACCTTTTTGCACCTGTGTACCACTTGACTTTTTGAGAAATTTTGGCGTGCCACCAGACCTAAATATTTTAATAAACATATAATATTTACTCTTCTAAAAGTGTTCAAAGGCTTTTTGAATTAAATTAAGGAGAAAACTTCATATTTAATGGTTAGATATTTGTTTATTCATAAGATGCTTATAACAAAGGAGAATTAAAAAGACTTAGGTTTTGAGTTAATAAGCAATTAATATTTCTTATAGTCACACTTGTTCCATATTCTTGTAAAAATAGGTTTATAATGAGATAATAAGTATTATTTAACTCGAATTTTGTTTCAAATTTTATTTTGTTTGTGAATTGACTTCAGAAATGATATTTTGTTCATTTCAGATGATATGCTAATAAAACTTTGGAATTGGGAAAAATTATGGACTTGTTCTCAAACATTTGAAGGTCACTCCCACTATGTTATGCAAATAGTCATCAACCCTAAAGATAACAACACATTTGCTAGTGCTTCCTTGGACTGGACTGTTAAAGTAGGTTTTGTAAAATTTAATTTTTTTAGGTTTGTCAAACATTAAAAAATCTTTAAGCTTTTAAAACTTTTATTGTATGTTTAGGTTTGGCAGTTAGGTTCCAGTACTCCTAATTTCACGTTGCAAGGTCACGAAAAAGGTGTAAACTGTGTTGATTATTACTATGGAGGTGACAAGCCATATTTAATATCTGGAGCAGATGATAAATTAGTGAAAATTTGGGATTATCAGGTAAATTTTTATAATGTGTATTGTATGAAATGTTTAAATCAAAACATTATTATCTTTTTATGCTTTTTAAAACAAAATTGTTTATTAACTCATAAAGTTGAACTCAATATTAAATAAAAATTCAAATGCATTGTTAATTAAGTAATTGTTCTCATAAAGAAAATGAATTTTGAATTAATGCATTTGTAAAATGTTGTTAATATGTTTGGGAGTGCTTACATTTGGAAATTATGGAAATTAAGATATTGTACTGCTTCTTTAAAATGGTTTCTCCTTGAAACATTGTTGTTAATTTCTCATGTGACTAGCAACTTCTTAACACTAATATCTTCCTTGAAAACGGCTTTTTCTAGCATATTTTTGTGAAGAGTTTTTAAACAGCAAATAAGTTTATATATATATATATATATATATATATATATATATATATATATTATATTATATATATATATATATATATATATATATATATATATATATATATATACATAAGCAATTGTATTGGGATGGACAAGAGCCAAATAAAAAAATCCCAATTTTACCCCGAAGTGTACTGTGGAATTTCCAGAAGAGAATTAAAAACAAAATCAAAATTAAACTTGATTATTGCCTTCATAAATATTTTAAAATTAATAACTCCTCCATTAAATTTCCCTATGTTACCATCACTCCAAAATTCCACAAAACCCCTTTAGCTTTCGCTTTATAACCTGTGGTTCCAACACTTACATCAATAAACCTGGTGATATCTTTTTAATTTGGCTGAACAAAACTTACAATTTTATTATTGGTGAAGGCTTTACTTGGATTATTAACAACAATAAACCTGTTTTTAGAACACTTGCATAACAAGAATATTCACTCAGTTGACACTTTTGACTTCAAAGATTTATTTTCTAGCCTAACCTTTATTTCACCTAAAAGACGTCCTCACTGCTTATTATAATGATTACAATAGTATATTAAATATTAGTCAGGAATATTGGAATAAACTAATAATTTTTGCATTTTTAATAATTTTATTTACAATAGTGAACAAATCTACCAACAAGTTAATGGAATACCACAAGGTAATTCCTTTTCAACTATCCTTGCAAATTTATTTTTACACTGGTTTGAGAAAAACTACACTTTTTAAACTTCACTGCCTTCCGATTTGTTGATGACCTGATTGTTTTTGATTATCCTGATTTTACACACCTTTGGCACAAAATTTACCCATCAGAACTTCTTCTTAAGAAAACCAATAGCTCCATTTCTTCATTACAATTCTTAGACATACAAATTCAGATCTCAGATAACTCTGCCAATACCAACATTTATGATAAACGTAATGACTTTCATTTTGAAGTTATTCGACTTATTCCTTGGAATTCTAATCTTTCTGTTAAAGTCTATAGAAATTGCATTATAAATCACCTACATCGCATTAATATCATCTGCAACGTCAATAACTTTAAAAATTCCCAAAAACTTGACCTCCATCGTACACTTATCAACAACAATTTCCCTCCAAAATTTATAAAGAAGTATCTGCAATAATTTTCTTTGTGACGTCACTAAATTTTTACTCATAGTCTAATTTTTTTCCTTCACCGCACTAAATTTCCACACTGTAACTGTCAATTTTTTTCACCTAAGTTTTAGTTCGGATTTTGTGAGAAGCGGTTGGCTTCAAGTTTCGTGTCGTTTTCTATTCGCTTCATCTGCTTTATGTAAGTTTGTCCTTATGTTTTTAGCCTACTTTTCTTTTTTTAATTCGAAAGAATTAAAAAAATGAAAAAGTAGGTATTGACATGCGGTCGATGTCCGTCTGTCTGTCCGTACCCCCCTTTTAAAATCGGTTTCTAATCATCGGATCTTAAAAATTCTTTTTTGTTAGAAAGCTATGACCTCAGATACCCAACTTTCATACTTTTTGTCCGTCTGTCTGTACGTCCGGACGGACATAAATCTACTATCTGTCGGCGAATTTCCATTGAATTAGCATTGAAATTCAATTTTGAGTCATTTAAATCACTGTAGGTATTGAAATGCGGTTGATGTCCATCTGTCTGTCTGTCTGTTCGTATGTCTGTCCGCCTGTCTGTCCGTTTGTCTGTCTGTCTGTACCCCCCTTCCAAAATCGGTTCTAATCATCGGATCTTAAAAATTCTTTTTTTGTTAGAAAGCTATGACCTCAGATACCCAACTTTCATACTTTTTGTCCGTCTGTGTACGTCCGGACGGACATAAATCTACTATCTGTCGGCGAATTTCCCATTGAATTAGCATTGAAGTCTGTCCGTACCCCCCTTCCAAAATCGGTTCTATCCATCGGATCTTAAAAATTCTTTTGTTAGAAAGCTATGACCTCAGATACCCAACTTTCATACTTTTTGTCCGTCTGTCTGTACGTCCGGACGGACATAAATCTACTATCTGTCGGCGAATTTCCCATTGAATTAGCATTGAAATTCAATTTTGAGTCATTTAAATGGCTGTAGGTATTGAAATGCGGTTGATGTCCATCTGTCTGTCGGTTCGTAGTCTGTCTGTCCGTCTGTCTATATGTCTGTCTGTCTGTCCGTACCCCCCTTCCAAAATCGGTTCTATCCCTCGGATCTTAAAAATTTTTTTTTTTGTTAGAAAGCTATGACCTCAGAGACCCAACTTTCATACTTTTTGTCCGTCTGTCTGTACGTCCGGACGGACATAAATCTATCTTTCGGCGAATTTCCCATTGAATTAGCATTGAAATTCAATTTTGAGTCATTTAAATCACTGTTGCCAAATCAACAATGACATGAGAAACTTTATTTATTTAAACATATTTGAAGCAAAATAATATTTTCATGAATCAGTTTGGAATGACGTCATAAAATGTAGCACAATTTGATTCATTGATTATTCATTATTTATCTACCAAACAAGCGGCAAGGCATACTTTTTCATGCAATTATGCTTAGTTTTAATTTACATTTCTTATTTTTTAATGCAGTTCGGAGTAGTTTCATTACTTTTGTTATTAATAAATATTTAATTATTCTTCGAACTACAAATAAATCACGAGCAGATGATAAATATTATTTAATTAATTTGCGAAAGAATATTAAGGAAAATAGTTGATTTTGGCTTTAGAAGTTTAAATTATAGCTGGGTGCTGTGTTTCGATTTTTTTTCTAATGTGTATAAATCTAGTGTAGAAACGGCTGTTGATGATATTTACTTTAGAAACCTATTTTATTTTCCCGATTAGAACTTCAGTAAGTATTTAAGTAACATGAAAGTAGGCTATTTTAGTTCTTTATGAACTTCTTGTTAATTTTGATTGTTTTTTAATTTTGATTTTGTTTTTAATTCTCTTCTGGAAATTCCACAGTACACTTCGGGGTAAAATTGGGATTTTTTTTATTTGGCTCTTGTCCATCCCAATACAGAAAAGTGTATTGTTTTTTAATATTGGCTTAAGGTCTGTACCTCCTGATGAAATGGCCTTTCCCACTATTTTTGGTTTCTTTCCATATCTTTTTTTGTTTTACTTTTTTTGTTTTTGTATTCGTTATATATATATATATATATATATATATATATATATATATATATATATATATATATATATATATATATATATATTTTATTTTAGAACTTTATTATTTGTTTCCAATGTTAGATTATAAATTTATATTATCAGTAAACAATTTCTAAATATTCTAAACTTGTTATAATTGTTTATAGAATAAAACTTGCATTCAAACATTGGAAGGTCATGCTCATAATATAAGTGCTGTAAAGTTTCATCCAGAACTTCCCATTATAATAACAGGATCAGAAGATGGTAGGTATATTTTGAATAGAGCGAATAATAGAAACGAGCCCATTATACATCTTAAATTTAAAAATATTAAATTTCTTGTTGTGATTTAGTGATATATTTGTATGGAATGTTACCAAATAGTTGAGTGAGTTATTAATATTTTGCAATCAGTGTGGACTTATATATAAGTATATATTAAGCCTGAGCTTTTTAATTGGTTGTTTAGTTTGAGATAGGAAGTTATAAGAGTGACAAGTTGAATAATAACACAATTGCTATTAATTTCAAATTCAATGGACCTACAACTGTTCCAATCTTGTTTCTAAATGATGTCTACTTATGGTGATACATTTCAGTGGGAATGGGAGCAGTAGCTGAGTCTTCCAGCCAAAGTTTTCTCTCTGTGTTAATCCAATTCTATATTTTCTAATATAAAGTACTTTGGATGCATTGAATATTTTTACAAACAGTATTTTTTGTTAAAAATTGTATCTTGCTTACAGGGCTCTATAATTCCATTTCTTGAATTTGGTTCAAATATTTTTTTTAAATTTTCAATTAGTATTTTAACAATGGACTATTCATGCAGCCGGAGTAACAATGCATAGAATATTTTTTTCCATTGGATTAACACAGAGAGAAGACTTCAGTTATGAAGCCCGGCTACCGTTCCTGTTCCCCTTTCTTTAATAAGGGAATAAGTCTAGCTGATCTACACTTATTAAAACTAAATAATGTAATGTGTTTTATTTGATTTAATTTTTTTCAAATTTAAAAAGCTTGTAATCTTCTCTTAAATTGTGACTTACACGACAGTTACATGGAATTAGCCAAATGTATTGGTTAAGAATATATAATGCTGTCACTAGACATGTGTTAGCTTACCATATTCTTTAGTTTAAAAGGATTACTTTTCATTACAATAACATATTTTTGCCATTTGGGTTATTTATTACAAACTCTATTTTTTAGGCACTGTTCGTATTTGGCATGGAAATACCTACCGTTTGGAGTATAACTTAAATTACAATTTGGAAAGAGTGTGGACGATTGCCTGTATGAAGGGTTGCAATAACATAGCCATTGGTTATGATGAAGGAAGTGCATTATTAATGGTAAGTTTAATTTTTGGACTCCTAGCTTGTAATAATTTTCACAAAATTTTCTTTTGAATTTTAGCATTTTATTTATTTAATTTTTTTTTGCAAGAGTTTTTTTAATGTAAGAATTAAATAAATATGCTAGTTCTAAAGTAAATTAGCCAAAACCTAAGTAAACTTTATAGTTATCCCAAATTTCAATTATTAAAAAGTTTGTTTTTTTACTTTGGGCTTCATCCGTATTTATCTGAACTTGTAATCTAATATTTTAGTATAGCCTACATTTTTCGCATCGTGGTGTGTAACAAAGAGAATATTGACATATTAATGGTTTCTCTAATATTTTAGATATGAATACCTAAGTCCAATAAATATTAATTTCCTTGTTTTATTATAAACTTGTATCGAAGTTAAAATTGTTACTTTTATAAATTGAAATGTATATTCTGTGTTCCACTAGTCTGTTAATAGATTGCACAGGACTTAACAGGTGTTTTCCCACCCATGTTGGTAAAAATAAAAGTTAATTTATCAAAACAATTGAAGAGCTTAGTGGAAGAACGTGCTAAGTGACATTTTTGAAAAAATTGAGATTTCTGTGTCAATGAACATATTATTCCATCCTTTAAAGATAGAAAGATTCCCTTTTTTCATAAACTTAAAGTTAAGTATATTTTTTACCGTTTTCAAGAACCGTTTACAACAGATCTGAGTGCAAACGAAATACTTTAAAGCTTATTTTCTCGTTTTCACCTTTTTGTCACTTAGCATGTTCTTCCACTAAGCTCTTCAATTCTGGTGTTTATGGTGAAACAATCACCCTTTGTTGATTGTGTTAGCCTAAAATTCTCTTGCAGTTAGACCATAGTATTTTTATATTTTATTTGAAATGTTATAAACAACCATTAATTTCACCTATATCTTCATTACGTTGTTTAGCTTGGTCGAGAACAGCCAGCAATGTCCATGGATAGCTCAGGAAAAATTATTTGGGCCAAACACTCTGAACTGCAGCAAGCTAATTTGAAAGCGATGGTGGATGCAGAAATAAAAGATGGAGAAAGGTTACCTTTGGTCGTCAAGGATATGGGTAGCTGTGACATCTATCCCCAGACTATATCTCATAATTCAAATGGAAGGTAAGTTAAAATATAAGGAAGTGAAGATACATTAAAAAAAAATTATTATCATTTGAACTTTTTTGTGAAAATGAAGAAATAATTAGATAAAGATAATAAGATAATATAAAGTATCTAAAAAATATAACTGGTAAAAATATCTAAACTAAGTAAACACCAGGTGTGAGAAGGTTTGACATGATATGAATTAACATCTGAGTTTATCACTTTGCACAATTAAAGAAG
Organism: Oedothorax gibbosus; assembly: GCA_019343175.1. Lineage (NCBI taxonomy): Eukaryota > Metazoa > Arthropoda > Arachnida > Araneae > Linyphiidae > Oedothorax > Oedothorax gibbosus. Next base: position 23,821,957 of record CM033272.1, on the reverse strand, counting down.
TAGTTTGACATGATTAATGAATTTAACATTTGAGTGGTTTTTCTTTTTTTTGAATTTTGTAAAGGAAGTAGTTATATTAGCTATTAAAAAATCAATGGTTTTCTTTCAATTTCTCAAAGTTTCTAAGCTAGGATTCATATTTTTCAAAAAAGTTGATTCAAATGTTTAATAAGATTGACCCATGAAATAAAATCAGAAAGTTCTGAGTTTGAGTAAATAGTAATACAATTTGAAATAGTTGTTGTTCTTGTTTCTGTGTATCGAAAATATGAAGAATTGAATTAGTCACTAAATTCCGTCATAAGTCTTGACCACTGCCTTTCCTAACAAAGGTGTATTAGGGCTGTACAGGATTTTCCGTAATGGGTTCCACAATTTTCCAAATTGGACCCCTTCCTATTTATAATAGGGGGCCAGGGAGCCCAGTTTCTAAGATGCTTGCCTTGCATGCAAAAGGTCCCACGTTTGGGCTAGGGCATTTCCAAAATGACCTCCAACCAATAAACGGTCTGTGCAGCTAAAAAGTCTGTAGAATAATACCCTGTCTAGAGAAGTGCACATTAAATAGGCTTCAAAATCCTGATGTTGCATATGATGTCGCTCCTAAAAGTTGTATTGATCGCCTACTTAGGTGTCAGGTCATGTAGCTCTAGTGCATTGATAATTTTACCCAACCCTACTTTTAATAAGTTTGCCATGCGTAACAGTGCATTCCAAGATGTGATTCACTGTAATAGTTCTTTTTTTAATGCTTATTCAAGCTCAAATGGGTCATTCTCAAAAAATGTTACAAATGGGTGTCCCACAGCTTTCATTGCTTGTTGTATTTTTAATTTTAGTGTTACGGAATTTTCACTTGAACTGCATAAAAGAACGCACTTTTTTAAGTTATTGTACCAATATTTTAAAAATACAAAAATGCTAAAACAAAAGTTGGAGACTTCTTTTAAAGGAGCATAGTCGGCAAAATTCACGTATTCCATGACGAAAAATTAAAGAACAAGAGAAGATAATTGTAACTTAAAATAAATATTTCGTAATTATTGATGCTTATATTGATTAACAAGTATCTTGGCTATCAAATAAGCTTTTAACCACCACTTATTAAAAAAAAGTTTTCTTTTGTAGCTTAATATATTGTGTCCCACAGAATCGAAGAATTTTTTTGTTGTTGACTCTGTTACCAAAATTTCACAACAAAAAATGCAAAAAAATGAAGTTTTTTTCTGAAATAAGTACCACCATAGACACTTATTTCTGAAATGCCTGACAATTTTCTCATAAAATTTTAGTTTATGGAGGAAAAAGACAAAAGTTCGAAAAATTAAGGTGAGTGTCAATGGCTACTATATTACCGTGTTTTTGTTTAACTGGAGCTTATTTAAAAATAAAGTCATGGTGCTGTTTAAAGCCCTTAAAAATCTGATTACGATAAGCTAAAAACAAATTTTAAATTAAATTAACTTCATGGCAAAAGGGAAAAGGCGATGCTAAAGTATATTTTGTCCACTCTGTTACTATATAAAAAGAAGCTATTAGACTAAATTATTAAAGAAGCTATTAGAATTAAAGTTTTGATTGTTGCTTGACATATGCAAAATTTTAGATGACATGGCTACTAATTCGTAACTATGAACAATTGTGGGTCACATATTATTGAATATTTGATTAAACAGAGGAATTTTTAATCATATCGAATTTTTTTAAACCTTATCGGAGTCTACAATTACGATCACTGCTCTTAATTATAATTTCTAAGAAGACACATAATCACGTTGATGAAAAGGTATGCTCTGGTATGCACTAGTGAGACGTAATTTAAAGGCAACCCCACATCTTTCAAAAATCCAAAATATATTTTGTAGCTAAAACTTCGGATTAGCAAGCATGGATTGTATTTTTCGTATACAGTGGATTTGTGCAGCTTAATTTTTTTGTAGTATGAAACTAATTAAAACTTGTTTTAAGCTGATTGTTTTAATTGATCTTCATTTTAACTCTTTCGCTACATCGGTTTTTGTTGCCACGTTACACATCATCGACATAGTATTATTGGATCTTAAGTTATTGATGCTTTTAGGCACCATCCACAGCAAAAGTATTAATATGCAAGGCATTGATCCTTGGTATTTCCTCTGATAGATAGGCAAGCCTGCACGAACAAGCAAATCGAGCTGGTAGTTAATGATTCGGTATATAATAATGATGTGAAATTAACATAAAGTTTAGCTATTAAAAGCAGAGTAATTAATATTACGTAAATTCAAGGCATGTATTGTTTATGACGTATTCATTTTAACTCAACTTTATGCAATGAAAATATTTTAAAGTATTTTATCTTTAATGTAAAATTAATTTGCATAAGAAAGTGCATGAATGCACACAGAAAATATTTTATGAAATTTATATCTTGGTAACAACAATAGCATCATTTATTGTAAAATGAGGAAAAAAAATCGTCTGCCCATTTAGAACTTTTTAAAAAGTGGGCGAACCTATTTATTATTATCAAAAGAAGAAAGAATAAATTTTTTAAAAAAGTAAGCTGTAAAATTATTTTTTGGAAATGTAAAAATAAAAAATAATTTAATTAAATTTATATTTTTAATTATATAAAAAAATAATTATAAACACACGATTCAATGGAGCAATTCATTTTGATATAAAAAAGAGGAAAAAAATCATTTGCTTTTTCCTGTTGTCCCTGCCGCATTTTCTTTTTTATCGAATGAAAAACACAAATATGAAATTTACGTTAATATTATGGATTTAAAATTCGACCCCAACTTAAACTACTCCAACTACATTTGTTTAAAAAAACTAAACCAATTAGTTCCACCCTGCAAAGGATGCCGTTGCAAAGAACCATCAAATAAGAAGCGTTGTCGTTAAACGTAGTTCAAACTAAGAATTCAGGAGCGCTGCTATCTATAAAATATACTGTAGAAAATCTGTAGTTGAAAGCAATTCGAGTGTGGTGTCTGTACGTATATTTTATCACGTCTGTTTCCGTACTCTCGGTATAATAGCATTGCAGTAAGTGAAAAATTTGAATAAAAGCATTAATTATTAAAAAAATATACAGATTTTGTGGAGTTTCATTAGATATGTGAATTCTTAATGTAATAGTAGTAACAAATATTTTAAATAAAACCCAACTTTATTTTTTTATCATTGCAAGTTGGAATTGTAACATTTTTTGAGAATGACCCAAATATGTTTCAAGCTTCTTATGAAGGTATCAAGATTCTTCATATTTTAAGAAAAAATACACTGTGTTCTATAAGTTCTTGAAATGAGTCGGCTCATATATGGAATGAATGAATTATGGAACTTACTTAGCTAATACTTGGGAGTATGTCAGTTTTATTTTTTCCCTTACAAACATAATCAAAGAGGATATTGTGGCATATATATTCTGATCTAACTATCACCAGAATAATCCAAATATTTTCTTCCAGATTTGTTGTTGTATGTGGCGATGGTGAATACATTATCTACACAGCTATGGCATTACGAAACAAAAGCTTTGGTTCTGCTCAAGAATTTGTCTGGGCTTTGGATTCATCTGAATATGCAATTTGTGAAAGTTCTTCTTGCATAAAAATATTCAAGAACTTTAAAGAAAGAAAATCCTTTAAACCTGAATATGGAACAGAAGGTATAACTCTAAATCTGCCATTTTTTAAGAACTAGTTAATTATACTACTCCTTTACTGTTGCCTTTTTTGTTATGGTATTCAATAAATCAATGAGTGTCAGCAAATTCCAATTAATATTTTGATTTCTCATGTAGCCAAAGATTTGAAATGTATGCTGCTAAACATTTAAATGTAAAGCTGAAACGTTCCCAGAAGAAAAGTTCAGTTCATTATGCAATTTAAATGAAGTCTAGTTTTATGCAGTGCAAGCACTATTTTAGATTTTATTTAAGTTTCTTTTATCTATTTTTTTTATACTTGCTGCAACTTAGAATCTGTTTTCAAGTTGTTTTTGTACTCAAACCTTTTAATGTTATTTAAGTGTGCTATTATCGCTTTTTTTTATATTTCAGGCCTAAGTTGGCATTTTTCTTGTTCCATTATCTTAAAATAAAAATTCTGTAAATTAATTGAATTCCAAAGCTTATTTTCATGATAAACTAAAAAATATTTGTCAAATTCTCTCCAAATAGCAAATTCTTTTTATTATGTACTACCTTGTATTATTTGATTATTGACTCCGAGTAAAGAATTAATAAGGATCATTATGAATTTTTTCAGGAATATTTGGAGGTCACATGCTGGGAATCAAGTCTATCAGTGGTCTTGCACTCTATGATTGGGAAACGTTGGATTTAATAATCCGAATTGAGATTCAGCCCAAACATGTAAGTATAAACAAACATTAGTCTGGAAATGTATTATATTTTGAATAATTTTAAAATAGCATGTAATTTACAATATATATTTTTTTAAAAAGTATTATTCCATTTAAATAGTTTGTTTTTTAAAAATTATTACATCATTGCAATTTTCAAAAATGCTAAACTGCTTAAAAAAAAGGTCACCCAATTTAAAACAAACATATAAGATATTTTTGTGACTATAATTGCATGTAAAACTTAGTTTGTTTGCATAATCATCTCTATTTTTATACATTTCAACTACTTTATGATGTGATGTAACTTAAATTGTAACAGTTGCCAGCATTCTAAAACTGAAATAATCTCTCTGTGTTAATCTAATGGAAAAAATAATTTTCTCAGTTAAATTACTGTGGCTGTATTAAATATTTTTTGAAAGATTTTTTATATGGTAAATGTAGATGGCGCTTAACTGTTCCCATATTTCCACTATTTTAAATTGGCTCGAATATTTTAATGTAAAATTATTCAACCCAATTTCAAAAAGTGGTTTTATAAGGACCTTTAAGATAACTATGTTATTTCATTTAAAAATAAACCTTCCGCAAATACATTCAATACAGTTACAATGGTTTGGCTTAGAATTCCCCCCCCCCCCCCCCATATGTTTAACCAAGAGAGGAGACTTCAGTTTGGAGGCTCGACTCCCTGCCATTCCTACTAAATAGTTAAAGAAAATATATATGTTTATTTTAACTAGCCTAATAGCAAAGACCTAAACTTTTTTTTAGGTATTTTGGTCGGAAAACGGAGAGCTGCTATGCATTGCCTCAGAAGATTCGTTTTACATTCTACGATACAATCCTGAAGCTTTAACTTTGGCAAAGAGTACTAACGCCACTATTCCTGAAGATGGGTTCGAAGAATCTTTTGATGTATGTAAAATATTGTCACTTAAACCTTTAAGGCAGGGGTTCCCAACCTTTTTGCACCTGCGTACCACTTGGCTCTTTGAGAAATTTTGGCGTACTACACCAGACCTAAATATTTTAATAAACGTACAATATTTACTCTTTTCTAAAAGTGTTCAAAGGCTTTTTTTAATTAAATTCCTGAGAAAACTTCATAGTTAATGGTTAGATATTTTTTTTATAACATGCTTATAATAAAGGAGAAATAAAAAGATTAAAATGGTATTATTTTACAGTTTTATTTATTACCCATAGGTCTAAAAACATACAAGTAAAAAATAGTACCAACTCAGGAAAAAATTTATCATCATACGAAATATACTTTTATAGTCTTTAGTGCGAAACTTGTTGTTTGCCTTTGATTAAAACATCAAAATGGGGAGTAATGGAACTTATCTTCACTCTGTAATGCAATTTATCTTCACCCTTCAACACTTATTCTGCTTCTATTTTACGTTACTACCACACAAGTAACTCGGAACAAATGGCATCAAAAAGAGCAGAGCTAGCCGAGAGTAATAGGTTTTACATCCGATCCAGAAGTTAATTAAATATTTCTCTTTAATATATTGTTAATGTATAAAATAATGAATAAAATGTTTGGTGCTCACTGCTCATGCGTACAGAAGCTATTAATAGCGTGTTGCTCACATCACTCAGGCGTACCACCTGAAAATTTCCCGCGTATCACCAGTGGTACGCGTACCACCGGTTGGGAACCCCTGCTTTAAGGTATAAGCAAATTGGGTGAAGTGTAAACTTATTTTCACTGCATGAGATTTAAATTTGAATTTTTAACTTTAAATATAATTTTTTTAAAATTATACTTCTGTTGCAGATGATTATAAATGACTCCTCCAAACTTCAAATTCTAAAATTTAGTAAAATAATAAAATTAAAAAAATTTTAAAAATTATTTGTCATGGTGGAAAACCTGACAGTTAGGTGACAGGTGTATGCATCTGTATCCCTCGGAAGGTTAAAACACATTGCCACATATTTTGAAAGTTAGAATTTGGTTGGGTTTTTTATGCTTAAGTTTAGTATTATATTTTTTTACACTTATAAAAGTTAAATGTAAAATTAATCTTTACAATTACTTATTTTGCTTACAATTTTCAAATAGAAATTTATTTGAATTTAAGATGGCAGATACACCCTGTGTAAAAATTCATTATTTTCCTTGTGGACTAGTTTCTTATCTTTCTAATATAAACTTGAAATGTATTGTGGTACCTATAAAGAATATATCTAAAAAAATATTATATAAAACTACTTCTTACGATTTATCATGAAAACAAAGAATTAAGCCATTATGAAATATTATTAAGAAAAACTATCTTAAGTGAGGGTGTTGTATTAATTTCTTTCTCTTCAATAGATTGCTTAATCAGTCCTCAGTTTTGGTTATTGACATCATTATATATATTTTTTTGCAGGTGCTTTCTACCCACAAAGAAATTGTGAAGACTGGGCTTTGGGTTGGGGATTGCTTTATCTATACTAACTCGCTGAACAGGTTGAACTATTATGTAGGCGGGGAAATCGTCACTATCTCACATTTGGATAGGTGAGTACAATATTTTTTATGTCATGTTTATAACTTATTAATAGACAAGTACTATATTCATTGCCCTTTTGTCTTCCTCTTTTGCCTTGAAAAATTTCTATAAGTTCATAAACTTATGCTTCATAAGTGTTAATTGTAGTAAAGCCACAAAGATGTTTCAAAAATAAGATCGAAACATATATATTAAAAACCTTTTTAAAGTCACATAAAATATTTTATAAAACTACTGTTATTTTAAAACTACTAAAGAGAACAAAATATTTATGCAGTATATTTCATGTATTTCTGTTTTATATATTTCTCCTCCCTTGTGCGTGCTATCTTACAGCTGTATAAAATCTTTTTCCTAAGAATTAGTTTTATGGTTAACCCAATTGAAGAGTACAGGGAAAGAACCTTTTCATTGACTGGGAATCTTTCTGCATCAGGTCTGCTTGGCGAAGATCTGGTGTGAATAAACCAATTTTGCCTTGGTTCTTATCATGCAGCAAGTTTACTATCTCTAAGATCCACATTCACGCCAGACACTAGTCTGACTTTTGAACCACGGAAGAAGAACCAGGGGAGAAAACGGTTTTCGATCACCACTCTCGCCAAGCAGACTTAAATATGGACAGATTCCCAGTCGATGAAGTGTTTTTCCCCTGGGCTCTTCAATTGAGGGTTTCATTAATAACTGTCTACCAAATAAACATTAACTAAGTTCTTAAAAATTTGTCTTTCATGTGACAAAATTTTAACTAAAGCAGAAAATCTGCATGGTATGTTTTCTTGCCAACCATCCCTTAACGAATCAATATCTTCCCCCTGTTTATAGGGTGATGTATCTCTTGGGCTACATTCCCAAGGACAGCAGGCTGTACCTTGGGGACAAGGAGCTGAATGTGGTGTCCTTTTCTTTGCTGCTCTCTGTCCTGGAGTACCAGACTGCTGTGATGAGGAGGGACTTTGAGACTGCCCACAGTGTGCTGCCCTCCATTCCCTGGGAACAGAGGACAAGGGTGGCACACTTTCTCGAAAAGCAGGTGGGTGGTTTTTGATTTTCTGGATGGGAAAATGGTCCGCACGCATATCATATGATTATGTGGCATGTAAAAGATTCCTTTGAGTACCCATTTGGCTTGGGTTCTCTCGGCAAAATTAAATCTCAGCATACTTTAACATCCACTGAGAGCTCAGATTCATTATAATCTGAGCATCAAAATTGGTAGCGAGAGTCGCCTAGATGGTGCCACAAAATAATGAGTCTCAGTTCTGGGGAAAATGCCACGTCTGCAAAGGTTTAAGCCGTAATTAAGCAGCCCTGTTGGGGAAAAAAGGCTTCTATACTATGCTTATAACTTAAAAAGTATTTATAATGGCTATGTCCATCTGTCCATCAAATTCCTTTTGATGATGCCTTTTTTTGTTGGTTTCTTTTTTTTTTAAATGGTATTAAAAATCATTTGGTTTAGTTTGGTTTTAAAGGTAATATATTGCTTAATGTTGTGTGTTCCGAAATGTTTTGATTTTATTTAAGAGCGAGGAATATTGTGTATTTATTCTTCAAAATATAAATAAATTTAGCAAATGATAAGAAATAATTATTGAATTTTATTTCCGAAAGAAAATAACTGAAACTAGCCAAATTTAACGTGTAAATGTTTAATATAGAATTAATGCTATGTTTGGTTCTTTTTTCCTGTTGAACACAAATGTTGTGTGGAAGCGAGCTATCGCTAAGTGACAGATTCTGTTACAAACCTACTTGTTAAGCGAAATTGCAACCCGACTTTGTGTTGATACAAGGCCAAACTGAATAAAGTAACAGCCTGAACATCATAAAAATTAGCATTGTATTTAATCTAGTCGTAAAGAAAATGACTTCACTATGCTTGGGGAATCACATCTGAATATAATTGGACAGGTCTTCACCGTATCAAAGACTAAGCAAGTGAAGTAGGGGAAATCTTTTCTACTTACTCAAACAAAGTTTCACTTATTGGATAGCCATTTCCACTGCTTTACTGGCTTGGCGCTTCCAAAGATGTATTCCTGTTCATAAGCATGTAACCGCTTGTTGTTGAGGCCTGATACTCTATTTAGTTTGATGTTGGTTGATGCTATACATTTGGAATCCTCTCAAAACTCTTGAAACAAATGAAATAGGTTTTTTATTAACTATTTGCTGTGTGGTTTTTGTGTAAGAGGATTTGGTTTTCTAAGGCCACTGGTTTTAACTAGGGCTTTATTAAATGCATAATTTTTTACTGATTTCCTGTACTTTTTTCATTAATACTATAGTTTGTATCTACATCATTAATATTAAATATATAAATTAATTTTGCTGAAATTAACCTTACTTTAAAAAAAAACGCACCAGGCCCTAGCCATGTACATGACTCATATTTATAAAATTTCTTTGTAAGGAATCATCAGCAAAAATTAGGACCTTTTCAAAGATTAAATAAGGATTTTCAAGATAACAGATCTAATGAATTTTTTCTCATAAACTTTAATATGAATTTATTATAATAAGACAATATTAATGCTATTGTAGGTGTTCTAAAATGTATGCAACATATGCTTTTATTTCATTAATTATAATCTATGAACTGTATTACTCAAGATATTCTACTAATACTATTACTTTTCTGCATAGGGTTTCAAATCCCAAGCTTTAGCTGTAACTACTGATCCGGATCATAAATTTGAGCTGGCTCTCCAACTTGGTGATTTTAAAGTAGCATACAAAATTGCCAAAGAAGCTGGGGTGAGTTGATTTAAATGTTGAGTAACAAGAACAATTTGTCGCATAATACTAGAGTAGAACCTTTACCTTTTTATCCGTCTTAAACAGGACTGAATGCAAGCCGGTTAAGCAAAAATCCTATTAAAACGTAGAAGTGTAAATAATTAAGGTTTAGATATAAATTTGAATGCATGTTTATACATTGATGATATTAGCCTTATAAAAAATACACAATTAAAATATAATGCACTCTTTTATTAAATGCATTAAAGCAATTGAAGTTGCATGCCATTAATTTTTTTTTGAAGTCTAGAAAATTGAAACCTTGCTACATAGTTTTGCTATTTTTTGTAATCATAATATTAAGCATAGGCGATTGATAGCGTAACCAATCGTGGGTAAACTTAAGGTATTCCTGTAATTATTTGTAACGGATGTGCATAAAACTTTTTTAATAAAACTTATTTTTTCTTTGTTGCAGTCCGAACACAAATGGAGGAGATTGTCCGAGCTGGCTATGCTAAAGAGCGAATTCCAGCTTGCAGAGGAATGTCTTCACCATGCAAAAGATTATGCTGGATTGCTGTTGCTGGCTTCTTCTTCTGGCAATGCTGGCATGGTGGAAAAGCTGGCTCAGAGTGCTGAAGCTGGGAGCATCAACAACATTGCCTTTGTGTCATATTTCTTACTTGGAAAGTAAGAAACTTCATAAGCGATTATACAAATATTTGAGCCTAAAACTCGTATTTTGACTTAAGAGGGAATAATGTAAGCAGATGTCGGGTCTCCTAAGTCTTCTCTCTGTTAATCTAGAAAAATTATTTTCTAAGCCCCAACTACTTAGGCTGTATCGACTATTTTTATAAACATGTTTTTTTGTATGATAAATATATTTGGTTTAAGCACTCTTATGACTCCACTATTGGAATCAGGTTCTAAAATATTTTTGTAAAGTTGTATATTAAAAACCCAAAAAAATTCAAACCAATTTCCAAAAGTGGTATTATAAGGACTTTTAAGTCGACTACATTTATCATATAAAAAATAAAGTTCTTAACAAATATTCAATACCGTTGGAGTATTTGGCTAGGAAAATTATTTTTCCCCATTGGATTAACAGAAAGAAAAGACTTTGGTTTGGAGACCTGGCTGCCGCTTCCATTCCCGCCCTACCCTAATTTATTACAATGTATAGAGGGATTCTTATTGATTATGTGTTGCATATGTTTTGGGCAAATTGATATCTAACAAACTTAAAATCTTGTAAATTTTACTAAGGATTTTATTTTTTTTCTTTACGGAATATATTTTAGTTGAATTTAAAAAAAATGCTCTCATATTGCAGGAAAGAAAAGGCTCTCAATATGCTTGTGCAAAGTAAACGCTTACCAGAGGCTGCATTTTTTGCACGCACTTATCTACCAAGCCATGTTCCAAGGTAACCTTAATTATATTATGAAATTGTAATATTTCAATTTTTTGAGAGAATTTACTGAATTTCATAACAGTTAAAAAGAGCCGAAAAACTTTGAAGGGTAGGATCACATTTGTATTTCTAAATGTATATTTCTGACTATATATTATATTAATGGAATTATAATTTTTTTTTACTTATTTTTTTTGCATTTTTTAAAAAACCCTTTTCTTTCTCAATTATAATTCCCTACCGTCTCCACTGTAGTAGTTACAATCAAACAATGTAATTTTTTTCGCAGTTTAGATTCATACACCAGCAGTTCCTGATATGGGAGGCCAAAAATATTTCATGAGATGTTATTATGTTAAAGTGTATTTCTGGTACAATCAATATAAATTATTATAATTTTTTTAAAAAAAGTAATTTGACAGTAATCTTTTGAGTTGCATGTTTAACTTGGATTTTTTGTGTATGCTTAATCCTAAAATACAAGTTATATTTATTTAGAATTACAGAATTGTGGAAAGAAAACCTGAAAAAAGTGAACGAGAAGGCTGCCAACTCTCTGGCTAACCCTGAAGAATATGAGAATCTCTTTACTGGCTTCCACTCCTTGGTGAAGGCTGAACAGTTCATGAAACAAACTGAGACACGCTTGCCAGCCAGCAGTTACCCCCGATCAGCAGTGAGCTATTGTTCAGTTGCTTAGTTAAAGTTATAACTTTGCATTACAGCAGGGACAATATAATAGAATTTAAGTGGGGACCCACACCTCTTAGAAGCTCTCAATTTAAAAATGGTTTTAGGAGCACTTGTAAAGCCACAAAATTATGAAATGGTTAACTATTTAAAGACCTAAATGGTGTTTGCTATATAAGAACTCTCTTTGATTTCCTATCATACAAATATCTTCAATTCTTAGAGTGGTGATGTCATCGTGCAATTACGTGGATCTGTGACGTCACGGCTTGTTGCTAAGCTTTGGTTTCAGGTGTCACTTATCATTTTAAAGTTTTCAAATTGTTTAAGTATAGTGTTTCTGAGATGGTGTGTGTCATAGAGCACCAATAAACTTTAAATGGTTTTCGCCAAGTTGTCGCAATTTTTTTAAAAATAAATTTTAAGTTCAACTAAAATGGTTCTATTTTCTTACCAAAAAGGCCTACAGATATAAAGTTTTTTTTTGTGTGTTTGTTTTACACTTGTTTACAAGGAGTAAAAAATGACCTAAATCCCACATTAAGCTGAAGTTTAATAATATAGGCAATGCATGCTAATTAAAAGCTAATCATAAGCATCCCTTTTCGTTAGTTTTTTATTAACCCTTTGAGAGATATAGACAAATTGAAAACTTGTTTTCACTGCATGAGATTAAAATTTAAATTTTTAAGTGAATTTTTTAAAGTTAAAAACAATATTTCTGTTGCAGATGATTATAAATTAATCATCTATACTTCAAATTTTAGAATTTAGTAAAGCTGTAAAATTTAAAAAAAAAAATGATGTGTGTTGGTGGAAAACCTGACAGTCTGGTTACAGGTTTATACGTTTGTATCCCTCAGAGGGTTAAACAATTTCACATTTATTTCTATATTTCAATTATAGGTAATAACTTTTTAATTTTTTTTACATTATGTTAATAAATTATTGTAATTTCTCTTTCTATAGTTAAATAATGAGATCAATCCAGTGGAAGCGATGCTTGCAGCCGAAGCAGCAGGGGCATTTGTTTATGTGTCAGAAGATGGGGCCACAGGGAGCCAGCACTCACTCTCAGAAGTAAGGACACATGCAGGGTTCGAAATTCACGGTCACTAGTTGCAAAATGGGACCAAATCCTACAATTTGGCAACTTCAAATTAAATTTTAGTCTCAGTTATTGCCACTATGTGTGTCACTATCAACTTTAAGGTGTTTCCGAAAATCATCTTGAAATCGCAATTTTTCGGTGATCTTAAATTCTATTCTGTAGTTGTTAAATAGTAAAATTCTAGCTTAAAATACATACAATTACCTAAACATTTTCTTTTCAATAAATGTTTTTCTCTAAAGTGCTCCCAGATAATGTGTATTTGCTCCTAGGATTTATGTGTATTTACTCCTAGGATGTGTATTTGCTCCTAGTTGTAGCACACATTGCTCCTAAATCTTTTCATCCAATTTCTAACACTGGACACATGCAACATTTAACCAAGCAACTAAACATAACTAATATAATTTACATTAACCAGATAACTGGGTTCAATATATTATGTTACAAATACTTATTATCATAATTTGTTTTTTCAACTTGGAATAAGCCTAAAATAAGAATATTGCTCTTAAAAAAAATGTGTCGAGTTTCATTGATAGTTTTGAGTTGTATTCATTTCTTTTATATTAAAAACTAGTTTCTTTAATAGTACTATTAATATGTTAAAAAAAGTGTAGTCCCTAAGTTGTACAAATATGTAATATCAAGTGTTTTCTTTTTTTCGTTGCTGTGTGTTGGGGACAGTTGTGGATTTTGATCTTATGATTTACCTCAAACAGAAACACTCCCTTTATTCATTCTGGCAAAGTAAAATGAACAGACAGAGTGATTGTTTTGATTTTTATTGTTTCAGTTTTGTATTGTATTAATACTGACTAAGCCAGGGGTTCCCAACCGGTGGTAGGCGTACCACTGGTGGTACGCGGGAAAATTTCAGGTGGTACACTTGAGTGATGTGAGCAACATGATGCTATTATAATAGCTTCTGTACACATGAGCAGTGAGCATACAAACATTGTACTCGTTATTTTAAACATTAAAATTATTTTAAAGAGAAATTTTTAATTAACATCTGGAGAGGATGTAAAACCTAGTACCCTCTGATCTTCCGGAAAGCTCTGCTAGTTTTGATGCCATTTGTTACAAGTTACTTGTGGTGAGAGTTGATTTTCTGAACTCTAGTACATAAAAAATAAACATAGAAGCAGAATAAGAGTTGAAGAGGACTTAAGAGTGAAGACAAGTTCCAATACTCCTAATGTTGATATTTTAATCACATTCAAACAACAAGTTTCACACTAAAGACTATAAAAGTATATTTTGTATAATGATTAATTTTTCTGAGTTTGTACTATTTTTTTATTTGCATGTTTTTAGACCTATGGATAATAAATGAAACACTAAATTAATACCATTTTAATCTTTTTTATTTCTCCTTTATTATAAGCATGTTATATATAAATAAATATCTAACCATTAAATATGAAATTTTCTCAAGAATTGAATTCAAAAAGCCTTTGATCACTTTTAGAAGAGTAAATATATACGTAACGTTTATTAAAATATTTAGGTCTGGTGGTACGCCAATTTTTTTTTTAAAAAAGTCAAGTGGTACGCATATACAAAAAGGTTGGGAACCCCTGGACTAAGCTGTAGGCAAATTAATCTGAAAGAGCATTTTAAAAAATTAAATATATATAAAATGTGTGCACCAGTATTAATTTCTTGTGTCTTGCTTTTTGAGAAATAGTAATAATGTGAATGTCACAAAAATGTTCTTAAATAAAATAACACTTTTTTTATGAATGCATTTCTAGGGAGCAGGTGATGCAAATGGTTTCACAGAAGCCTTTACGGATTCTCCGATAACAGAGGCATGGGGTGGTGCAAACAATGAAAAGGAAGAAAGTTTTGTAACTGCAGAAAATAATGCTTCCATAGTGAGTTGTACATTCATTTTTAAGTACTTAAATTATGAATTTAAAATTATGGTTTGATGGGGTTTTTTTGTTACATGAGTCGTCCATTTCTAACAGCCTCTAGAAGGCATTATGTGAAAAACCTGTATTAAAATTAACTCAATAGCTAATTTATCACTTGTATTTATAAAATTCAAAAATAAACTAGACACAATGTACAAGGTCAGTATTATTTTATATAAAGCTGTAATGAGCTATTTTAATGTGTAACTAGGGAGTTTTGGAAAAAGTTTTCTGAAATTAGGTTGTTTTGGAATTTTACCTTTTGCAACTAGCAAGTTTGAGAAATTACTTGATGAAAGCTGTTATCTTAGATCATAGTTGGAACAGTATCTGAGTTTGCAATAAGACAGTTTTGGAAATGTAATAGAATGCATTTGGTTCCAGGTTTGAAATTTCACTTATTTTTTTTTTTTAATTTCAGGATTTATAAGCTTTTGCTACTGTTAAAACTAGTTTTAAATGTGTATTTAAGAAGGTATGCTAACAATTGGAATATCAGCTTTTTAAATTTGGTCACAAGCACTTTTAAAAGTAGATGCCTCATATGAAGTATTATATAGTAATAAGGATTTTGCAATGATGAAATTTTATTTCTCTCTTTTTCTTAAAGAATATATAGAATGTACATTTCTTTTAATTGAACAAAACTATGCAGCATAAATTCTAAATAAAGATTAAAAAAATTTACTTAGTAATAATTGATCTTTTTATTAACAGACCCAAAAAGAACAAACTGCAGATGACCTTGATTTAAATAATTTTGTCCTTGATGAAGATATTGAAGGAGTAAGTATAAGTTTTAATATTATATTACCCATCTTCCTTTCTTTACACACCAGTCCTACACTTACATAAGTAGAGTATTTTTAGTTTGCCAAATGTATGTATCATCGTTAAGAGGGAATGGAAGTGGTAGCCGGGGTCCTCAAACCGAAGTCTTCTCTCTGTGTTAATCCAGTTTTTAAAAAATTCTCAGAGCCAAATGACTCCTGCTTTATTGAATATTTTTGCAGAGTTTTTTTTTAATGTAGGTGGCTTACAGGGCTTTATAATTACACTTTTTGAAATTGGTTCGAATATGTTTTTAATTTCCAATATATATAATTCCAAAACAAAATACTAATTAGCTCATTTCAAAAAGTGGAATTATACAGCTCTGTAAGCCAGCTACATTTATCATATGAAAAAAAAGTTTGCTGTAAAGGCATTCAACAGAGCAGGAGTAATTTGGCATATAAAATTTATTTTTCTTCAATTTGGTTAGCTAAGAATACTTCGGTTTGGAGACCTGACCCTTGTAAAATACAGCACACATTCAAATTAATTTTGCCCATAAGTTATACTTTTAGCTAAATTTGACAAATCTGTTCTTATTGAGCAGGTGGACTGTAGTGTTCTTGTATGTTCAAAATTAATGCAAGTTGACACGATATGACTAACTAAAAATGTATTCTTAGAACATCTATAAAAATCTTACGATCTTTGAAAAATATCTTAAACTCGCATCTTACTTAACGGAAGTTACAAGATTTCTAATCTGAAACAAACTTTCTTATCGATACGGAACAGGAAACTCTTCACTTTGAGAACAATCAACTCTTACTCCCCATTGAGTTCCGTGGAGAAGGGAAGGGCACCAAGGGTTGGCTACTTATCCCAACTGTGGGGAAGGAATAAAAATAACTTATAAGCCCCAACAAAATCTATAATGAAATTTTATATTCGATACATTATTTTAATGTAAACCAAAGGAATCAATGTTAAAGTATTAATGTAATTGTTTTAACATTTAGTAATATTTTTATTTACAGGATCTTGAATTGGAAGAAAGTGACAACTAAATATATATATATATATACACTCTTCTGAATCACGTATTGCAGCTTCAAGCTGAGGACTTTTGTTATACGAAGCATATGTAAAGATTTGTGAAACCTACTATATTAGAAGTTGGTTTTGGTATTAGGATTCATTGAGAAATTTATATCTTAGCGTTTTATTTTATTTTTGCACGTTCTTTTTAAAGGCATTTGTTGTGTATATATTGTGTGTATACTTATACTGCTATTTACGAATAAAGTTTAAAAACTGTTTATGTGTTCAAACTATTTCATGTTAAATGTTGTGCTTGTACATACTTGAGTCCCTCATAATTTTGTAGCAATAGCAGTTCATATTTAAGTGTTAATACCAATATATATTATGAAAAAAAAAATTGTTGAAACATAAAATGCATTTTATGATGAATTTATTTTTGGTTTTTTTCTACTTTCTATTTGTAATAGCCAAATTACACTGACCAACAACGAAATTTTGTTGAATGAATATAATGTACCATTTGGTTTTTTTTAATGTTTTGAAAATGAATTAATAAAATTCCTCCTACTACTACTTTTCCCTTAAAGGAACAATTAAAAGTAAAAGAAGTCTTTTAAATGAGACTTATAAGTACAGTCAGGGCACAATGAATTAGCACAGATAACTAACGTTAAATTTTTCTGAAGAACTTTCTTACTTTACCTGTGTACTTTTTAATGTACTAAAACTACAGTTCAATTAATAAGTTCCACCTTTCCCCCATTTTTTCCAAGTGAAAAGTAAAACAGCGGCCTTATCAGTACTGTCAGAAGATAAGAGTTAATCAAAAAATTTTAGGCATATCGAACTTCCTTATTACATATTATGAATTAAGGATTGCTTAAGCTACGTTTTGCACTAAAACTTTTATATTAACTAAGTCTTTAAATGTGTAATTCAAGATTATTAAAAAATTTGTAGGTTTGCTTTATTTTAGAACGTTTTCATTATTAATAATGGTAATTTAGTTTAAATTATCGTCATACTAGATCTACAACAGGGCTATTTGGCAGCACAATTTAGAACCACAGTCAAGTGACGAGCAGATACCCGAGTAGACATCCAACTCAACCGTTAAGGGCACATTGTACGCAGCGTTGCTGACTTTGGAGCAGATTTTAACATGCACTCCCTCTATATAGGGTATTATTTGGACATTTGTGGCTGCAAAGGACATTTACAAGTTGCTATTTTAGCGATGCCTGGACCTGAACCTGGGACCTTCAGCATGCAAGGCGGACGCCTTAACCAACTGGGCTCCCTAGACCCAATTTAGATTTTAGGGCACTAACCATTACAGTTAAGCGGTAACCAGTGAGTAGATTGGTAAATGAGGTTGCCAGTCTCGTGATGTTGGTGGCACTGTTGTATACTTGTATGAAGTACTAGTTTATTCTTTTACTTAAGTTTGCTAAGTACCGTTGAAGCAAGTATCTTTGGCCATGGAGGGTAACTTTGGTCCACACGTCGGAAAAAGATTTGTTTCTTAATTTCTCTTCATAAAATGACCCCATCTTAAATTGTTTGACATTTTTGGAAAGGTAGAAACATTGCCTTTCATTTCATGTAAAAAAAAATTCATTCTAATTTTGGCAATACTACAAGTCCAAATGACATTTGTATTCTTACGAGCATTTAATGACAAAAATCTATTTCTTCCAACTTTCCAATGTCTGGAACACCTAAAAAAGTATTGAAAATAGCTATATAAAACACTATACTATTATTTTATGTGTGGGGATGAAAATGACACCATTTGTTTTAATCTTAGTTGAATACTTTTTATGCTATATTTAATTATTGGTCCTTGGGAAACTTTTGACGATGAATGCGGGTAACTTTGGTTCAAGATGTAAGGATTTCTTTAGAAAACTTTGCACGTTCAAAAATGTATGTAAAAGTATATTCTGTTTAACTATTTTTGCAGAAGTCTTAATTTTATGATTACTCAATTTTGAGATGATTTTTTTAAAAAATTAAATGATTTTAAACATTAAAAAGATAAAATGCAAGAAACGTACAACATTCAAAATGGCTAATGTCGAAATGTAAACATTTTCAAATTCCTTATATATTATTTTTTTCCTTTTTATAATAAAATCGTTTGCTTTTTTTATAAAGATATTTGTTATTAAATCTTGATTCTAAAAAGTTATTTTCTCTATAAAATTGAAGTTTACTTTTCTTTTAAGCGACAATCAATAATGGCATTCATAGTATGTCATTCTACGATGCACTGTAATGTAAATGTTAAGTTATATACTAACCATTTTTTAATAACTATCTTATAACTTATTTTTATGTTTAATCATTTTAATATTACTATTTAATTCAGTAACACAGCCTTTAACTATGTTAAAAAGTCTGTTTCTTATGTTATGATTTCATGCTTGGATCAAAGTTACCCGCCCGGATCCTAATTTTTTAAACTAACACCAATTTTTTTTTATTTATGAAATTTAACAAAAATGCTTGGAAATTATTCCTAAAAGTAAAATTCTTAGAATGCATAATGATTTTTTTATAACAATGTGCAAAAAAGTTCACTTTTTTATATCATATTCATTCATAAATCGTTGCGAAAATGACACTTTACGTGCTTACGTCACAGACAGTGCCGAAAGTAGTACTTTCGGCACTAGTGCGGTAAAGTAAATATAAAAGAGTATCTGATTGGTAGAAAAACAAAATGTCATGAAACTCACTTATTTCTATTGGTTCATTACTTTTGCATTTTCTAATATCTCCATGGAAACTACAAGTACTACAAAAATTATTAAAGGAAATTAAATAAGACAAAAGGAATTCTGGAAGAAGATTCAACGAAGCTTCATTAGCTGCTTTTTCAATGTAATCTGGAAGTTGGTCGAACATCATTTCAAATTCATTTTCACCCATGTTCGGTAGCACTAATGTAAATACTATTTTAATTCAAAATATAAAATTATTTTACAACTTTTCTTTTACTACTTTGCATTTTGAATATCGCCATGGAAACTAAATGATGTCATGAAAATCACTCATTGGTAGAAATACTTTTTTGCACATTATTATAAAAAATATTGTAAGCAAGCACGTGCCAAATAATACTTTATTAAGCTCTTGTCATTATTTCACTCGACAGACCGTACTTTATTTCTTTTGTAAAAAAAAACTTATTTTGGACCTAAGTTACCCGCACTGACGGTACTAGTTTGATAGTATCAAAATACAAAACCAAATTCCAATTTAACCATTTATCTTAGTCTGTTAGGACCACAATAAGTTTAATAGATTTGGTAGAAACTTTACTATGAAATTACTTGTAAGCCAATTTTCTTAAGAGTTTGATGAGGGAGGGGCGATTCTTAATGCATATATGACAGATAAAACTTATGTAAAAGGTGTGTCAATAAAAAGTTTTGAATTGGAAATTCTTTTAAAATCAAGTAGAAGTAGTCAATAATTCGAAAATGAAATAGGAATTCGGTACTTAGTTGCTTTATTCAAATAAAAAAATCACAAAATTGTACATTTTTTAAAAAAAAAAGTTCTTATACAACAACTTATTATTCGGAATGCTTTTGTAACATGTTTTACATCTTATATAATAAAAAAATAGCAACACATGACTTTTTGGGTTGAACATTGTTAATTCTATTTCCAAAAATAAAAAAGAAAAGATATTCAAAAGTATGATGACATTCAAACTTAAAAACATCTCAGCACTTCAATTTGTTAAATATTAAAATTCTACAATATGCATGTATACTTGATTTTTACACTTAATATTTACTTGATTTTTACTTAATATAAGAGTATTGAGCCAGAAATCCTACAAATTTAATTGGAATAGTTACTCAGAGAACTGCAATACTACTATTATTTTTTTTAATGTGATCTTTCAATATTATTTTTACTCGCTCATAAAAATCGTTTTGAGTATAAATTACCCTCGGAACCATCTTGAACACAAACAAATTAAGGTGTAAAGGTTAAGTTCATCGGGGATATTCGTCCTGGCGTCGCATCAATTTGATTCTCAAACTGAGCTGCGTTATTCCTGTCGTCTTCAGCCTGGATTATCCTCCTGGCGGCAATCTGCCTCAGGAGTGTCTTGGCGTCTTCCTTGGTCTCGGGATAGTCCAAGCACTTCTGAGCGTTGTCGTGTGCCTCTTCCAGTTTGTGGTGTTCATAGTTGTATTTGGCCAGGTACAAGTAGGCATGGCACAGTTCATCGCGGTCTGTGGCATTCCTGGCCTCGGCATCACGGATGTAGTCGGTGAAGGCCGCTGCTGCTTGCCTTTCCTCCTTCAGCTTTTCGTACATCTTGGCAAGCTTGATGAGGGCCATCCCTTCAATGTCGCCAACAGCATGGGCTTTCCAGAAGCACTTTTTGGCCTCTTTCAGGTTGTCCAACTTCTCGTAGGCTTCACCAAGGGCCACCAGCATTCGAGAATCGTAGGGCCTCAACTGTTGAGCCTGTTTGTAGTAGTAGAGGCAATAGAAGGGCATTTTTAGGATTTCGTAAGTTTGCCCTAATCCGTACCATGCCCGGTAATCTCTTCGGTTTACCTCGATGGCCTGCCTATAGGCTTGTATGGCAAAACTGGTGTTCTTCATCTCCATGTATTCATGTCCCATTAAAGTCCACGCTGAAAGGTAGCTGGGATTTAGTTTCAGAGCTCTTTGGAAATAAAGAACCGCTTTTTCATGTTGGGTTCTCAAGCTGTAGAAGTTTCCAATCACGCAGCAGGTCTCAAACCTGTATTTGTCGATGTCACAAGCATTGTGGGCTAGGTTACTCAATTCCACCCTCATCTCCCGGACATACAAAAGATTGGAGTAGATGTCCATGTTGTCCAATCTGCAAGGATCAACTTTCAACAGATCCTGGAAGCTAGTAATGGCCTTTTCAAGATCTCTCATGTTATGGTAAGCGATAGCTATCTGAGCCATGATGTAGGTGCTCTTAGAAAACCCAGCTTCTACAAGATCCGTGTAAATTTCCAAGGCAGACTCATTCATTTGTATTTCTAAGTATGTGTGAGCCAGAAAAAAGTCCTTCACCCAACAGTTTGGCAGGGTGAGATCGTTCAGTATTTCTCGGTCTGTGACCAGGGTTGCAAGCTCCAGCCAGGACCCCCAGTACAAGGGTTCCTTTTGAATTGCTTCACAGAGAATGTCAAAAGCGTGTTTCTCCAACTGGAGTTTCTTCAAGACAACCCCGTACAAGTACAGGCAGTACCCGTCCAGAGTGCCAGCCAGGTGCGACTTCTGCAGCTGGAGGCGAAGCGCCTTCAAGGCTCTGTTTTTAGATTTGTCGTTCGGAGGAGACACTTCGGCAATGTCATCCAGTCTTTTCTTCTCGCCCGAACAGTACAATGAGTAATAGTGAAGGAATCTTGCAATTAAGGATGAACTACCTTGTGAGAAAAAGGCTGCCCTGTCATATTCTTGGCAATCAAAATAAGACTTGGCCAATGAATATCTGGCAAATTCTTTCTTATCCATTTGTTTGGTTTCATCAACGGTTTCTGGTTCAATTTCGACTGCATCACTCAGAGCCAGATACAGCTCAGATGCCCAACTGACAGTTTTTGTCAATCCTCTTTGTGAGCATTGTCTCACTATTCTCTGTAGGTCAGAACTGATCTTTGTTAAATCACACTCCACTAGTACTGCCATTTTATAAAAAGTTTTTATAACCTATCTTCTAAATATAGATAGCTGCAAAAGAGTAATTTAGGAACTTAAGAAAACAAAATTAATTTCAAAACATAAAAGCATGCACATTCCACAGTCAAAATTAAAACAATTTGGTAACAATTCTAGATTAGTCCTGTCATATATAAACAAATTAAAATGGAATGAAATACACAATTTCAAATCATAAGCTCTAAAATTAATTATTCAACGTTATTACAATCCCCAGTTTCAATGTTATTACAACCTCCAATTTCAGCATTGAACTTTTCCATGAATTTTTCATCCATTCTTCCCAGACGTGCTAAAAATTCACTCTTTTCTTCATCGCTCCAAGCTGCATGCCATTCGCGAAACAATTTCATTCTACACTGAAAGATACTAGGAGGACGACCATTATTCAACTCTAAGCTATTCATTGAATTAGACACGCCGTTCATATCCTTATGGGAATACGTCTCAAGAAGAATGGTGTAAAAATCATCTTTTTGCAACTCACTATATTCCATGAACCACTGAATCAGGTAATTTAATTGCTCAGCAATACCAACAGGCCCTTTGTTTGACATTATTAGTATTAATCAAGATTCGAGCACTATTGGCAGTTGAATATTACAGTTGGATCTTCGAGTAGAAGGGTTCAACCAGCGGGCGGTCGATTTCAAGCAAGGTTAGGAGAAAGCCTCTTTTACCTTTCGGAGACCACGCGTCGAACCAAGTCAAGAACTGTCTCAACTGGCACTGAAAGATAGACGAGATGTCGCAGGAAACACTCAGAGATTCAAAGTTCCTTAAGAAAGTTGCAGGATCGTCAGAGTATTTTTGAACTAGGAGGCTTAGGAACTTTTCTCTGTTGTATGTGGCCCAGTATTGGTAGCAAGCTTGGACGCTGCGGATTTCAGTATCTTCCGAACTTGACATCAATTGAAAAGACCCTGGTGGGGGTCACTGCAAAAGTAAAAAGTTTGATAAAAGGTAGAAGGAAAAATGAAGCGCAGCAATGTAAATGGATTCATACACAAATAAAAAGCTTTGGGGGGATCCTGGGAACTCATATTTAATTTTGAATAAAAATTTAAAACTAACACAAAATAAAATTCGAAAGTTTATTTTATGAAGATGGTGAGTGAGAAATAGAATTGATGTCATTTTCTATTCAACAGCAATTCAGCAGAGTTTGATGAGCATACAAACTAGAAACTAGTTCATTCCGATTTAAGGTTAAGTTAGTTTGAATTATCGTCACACTAGAGCTATTAATTCCATTTTAAGATTTTAATAGATAAGGAATCGAATGTTGGGATATATTACAAAAAGTATCACTTCTAAATCTAGGAGATCATTTTGCCATTGTATAGGGGATTGGTAAGGCCACATGTGGAATATGCTGTTCAGTTTTGGTCTCCCTTCCTCAGTAAAGATATAGAGTT
Organism: Oedothorax gibbosus; assembly: GCA_019343175.1. NCBI lineage: Eukaryota > Metazoa > Arthropoda > Arachnida > Araneae > Linyphiidae > Oedothorax > Oedothorax gibbosus. Next base: position 23,798,216 of record CM033272.1, on the reverse strand, counting down.
GCTTGAAAAAGTTCAGCATAGGGCTACAAAAATGATTAAGGGTCTACCTGGTATTGATTATGATAACAGATTAAGATCTTTAAACATGTATTCTCTGGAAAATAGAAGAGCTAGGGGTGATTTAATTCAGTTATTCAAGTTTATAAAACAGGGTGACATGGAGGGTTTAGGTTTTACCAGGGCTCGAAAAAACGCCCGTCCTCGGCGGTCGAAAATTCCCCGAGGACAACTAATTACTCGATCCCTGCGTCCTCGTGGACAGCCATTTCCCTGTTAATGTTTGCGATACATTTTAAATTTGTGTTATCTTAGAAGAGTCTAGATCTCACTTTTAAAATGACCTTTTAATCTAGAAATCCTGTTGATTCCTTCATCAGACCAAATGCGCATGCTCACATAATCAGTAAATAAAAAAAGTTACTCGGTGCATGTGCCTTTTGACTTGTAACAACGAAGGAATTAACAATTATGTACAAAACACATTATGCTCTGGTTTTAAACAAGGAGCATTAAACGCAATTATGAACATCTACCTAACTGGAAAACCCCTTTCACATTTCTGTGCAGAAAAGAAACCTCTGTAAAACATTGCCATGATTGCGAAACTGGCAAACGCCATATTTGATTCATTAAAAAAACATAGTAACCTCGGATAAATTGACATTCCAGCTAACTTGAACTTTGTCATTTTAATTCTAATATTCATAAAATAAATACGAGGTTGCTATCATAGTAACTTAGTATTTCTTTTATTAATGTATAATATAATCCTAGTAACTACTAATACATTGTGCATTTTATATAAATGTTTATAATAAAAAAGACAAAATTATATTTGTATTTATTTAGAAGCTATTTATATATAATTAAAGTTTGACTAGTTAGTTTCAAAGGAGGACGGGTATATTGTTGGACAAGCCGTCCTTGGGGACGGGTAAAATTTCTGAGATTTTTCGAGCCCTGGGTTTTACCTTAAAAAGCCGTACCAGAGGACCTGATCAGAAATTGAATAAATCATGCTTTAGAAGGGAGGTAAGAAAACATTATTTTTACAATAGAGTTGTCAATGAGTGGAATGCTTTACCAGATTATGTTGTGTATTCGAAGAGAGTAGAAGATTTTAAGAAGAATCTTGATAGTCTTTGGAAACTGGTAAAGTATTAGATTTATTTTGGACCAACCTTGCTGGGCCTCTGGCCTGTTGTTGGTCGACAATTTTTTTTTTATTTGTATTTGAAATGAAAACGCAGGGAGATTGGATTCAGCTAACCTTTTCAACCAACCAACCAGGGAGATTGGTGATTTGGTACAGAAAAATGAGCATTTCAAAAAATGTAAAAACATATGTGATACACTATAAGTTTATAATGTAATTAAGTAAAATGTATTAATAACTTTTAAAAATATTAAAAAGAAATTAATGTGGAAAGACTAATATTGACAAAAATAAAATAATTCTAAATAATTCGAGCAATCGTACAACAGAGTATTACTAAATCAATTTGAAGATAAATGTGACGAAAAGTAAAATAGTCCTTGCTTTATTCGATTTTTCAAATTAGAGGAATTCTACGATATTGGCCGTAAAATTTTTTAGAAATTAATCGAAAATACTTTAAGAAATAGTTTACTTTGAAAAATAGTTTAACTTAACAAATATATATGTTATCGTTAAAACCCAAAATCAGCTAGAACCAGAATTAACAAGTGAGAACTAGTTTTAACTGAGGACATTAGTTCAAACTAGTTTATTCTTTCTAAAACTAGACTTCCCGAGCTAATACCAGATTTGACCAATTGTATTGGGTAAAACTAGGTGTAATTAGCAAAAACTAGAATTGTTTAAAATGTTTTAGATAAAACAACAATTAACTGCGAATGCTTGATATATAATTTATTGGGAACGTTAAAAGCGTTGTTGTTGTTGTTTTACTGCGAAATTTAAAATCTCCACAATATTAATTAAACATGAATCCATTATTAAATGTTCCAAAAAATGACTTTGGCTGAAGTATACATCCACGCCCAACAATTTTGTAACCAATCTGGCAACTGTGCCAAATTCAGTTTTATGGCAAGCCTTGGCAACGACAATTTGGCGAAATCGCCAATTTTAGCAACTTTTCCAATTGTGTTTTCCAATTGAAATTTGAAGTTCGGCAACCTTTCATGTTTTATTTTTTTCTGGACTCTCGACTGGCGAAACGGTGCATACGTGAATCTAAATCTTTAGTTTTTAATCTATTTAAATCTGAATCGTTTCTATTTAAAAGTAACATTTTTTTGTGCAGATCGATTTTTAATTAGATGTTTAACTATTTAAAATGATTATTTTTCATTATTTTTTTTTCAGTACTTGCAGTGTTATGATCCACGTTTTTCATTATCCTGGTAGGATTTGCTTATTTTTCCTGGTATGTAATAAATGTTTATCAAATGTTTTATTTTTCAAAAAAATCATTTTTTAATGCTCTAAAAATAGTAATCATATAATGTTTTAGAGCGTGTCATGATTCTTTATTCCGAATATTTTTGTTAAAGATCGTTTCGATCGTTAATACCATCGTATTAGTTAATAACAATTTTTAATTTTCCCCGGAACTTTTCGGGCTCAGCAATATATTTGGTACTGTATTTGTTGTCATTTCAAGATGGCAACAGACTCGGCTGACGCCAAGTTTGTTGTCATTATGACTTGGCGACAATTTTTGACTTGTCGCCAAACCCGGGCGCTGATTATACTTTAACCATGACTTGTATAATCTTATTTTGACTATAGAGTCCTTAAAAAAACGAAAGATATCATTCTTAATGAAGAGTCTTCCAATAACCTGCAAAACACCTGCATTGCATTTCAGCAATGGTTAACCAATTTACTCCAAACCTATTATTCTAACTCATGATATTTTCCATACATTCTTGTTTTATCTAATATAAGTTTTTTAGTTGAAACTAGATTTGGATCAGATTTACTGTACGGTTCCCCCTTGGCACGATTTTTTCGGATTTGGCGACAAATAATTTTTTCTGGCAACCTGTCTGACTTCGACTGAAGATTCAAATTCTATGACTTCGCACCGATGACGTTTTCCAGCAACCCTATAGGACCATTGGTTAAGTTTTCATAAGAAATATTCTCATACGATCTTTCTTTGAATCGTGGTTTTTAAAAAAACGTTGCGAAAATACGGACTTTTGGAACGATTTTGGAAAGATTGCCAAGGGTACAGTAAATCTCTACCCTAGATTTAAACAATCCATCGCCAAAACTAGTATTAGCTGGGGATAACTGGTTAGCTAGTGAAAACTAGTTTTAACTAATGGCCTCAGTTAAAACCAGTTCTCAATCGTTAATTTTAGTTCTAGCTGATTTGGGGTTTTAACGGTAACATATATATATTCATGGTGTGGGGCGTAAATGTTTTTCCGAGGGACCGGCACCATCAGTAAATAATTTTTTAAAAACATTTTTCGGAAATTCTTGTTGCAGTTTATAACACTTCAGACATGAGTAAGTCTTGAAAAATTAATATTCAACAAGATAGTCCAAAAGTTAAATGAAAATGGGCATTTTTGGCGACTAAAAGTCAAAATAAAAACTAAATGCTTTGTTTGATGATTTTGTAGTTTAAGGTTTTTAATTCGTGTGTGGAAGCGGTTCTAGAGGACAATTACTGTTACATACCTACTTGTTTTAAATTTGAGCAAAAAATATCATATTTTCAGATGGATTCAATGAATCGGATAATTACCAGTTTCAGGAATAAGAAATGAATAACCTAATTATATGCGCAAGATTAAATATTGTTTTTACGTGGATACAACGAAATTACCAATCAAATTTCGAGGGGCCAAATTGAATTAAAAACTAGCTATGAAACAATGTTTACTAAGCTTCGGATTGGGAGAAAATCGTATTAAATATTATTCAGATACGAATTGAAAGTCATTACTATATCTTAGACGGCTATGTTTAAAATACTTTGTGTGCGTGAAAATATTTGATCACATCAATCATTAGTGTGTTGGGCCGTTGCGATTTGAACAGGGAAATTTCTTTTATTCATAACTTTAGGAACGACAGAAAAACACAAAATTAAACATTTTCATTTTCTTATTTATTTTGAATTCATAAGAATTAATAAAAAATTGATCAAAAATAAGATATTTTAAAAAAGCCGATCAACTTTACTAACCCAGGTGCTTAGAAGCGATGTTCTCTTGTCTTGACACACAAATATGTAATTAATAGAAGCTTTGGACAAATGTTCAGTTTTTACAGTGCGTGAAACAACACACTTTTTGATGAACTTACAAATTTGGTTATTTAAAATTAAAAAAAGTGAAAGTAAATAAATTACTGTTATATTTTTTATCATGCGTGGGGATTTCGCTTTTTTTGTAATCTTATCTTTTCATAGCCCCCTACATATAATGCCGTCCAAGCTCGATCAAAATTGGAAGTCGTGAGAAAGCTATCAATAGATGGCGCCATGGCACGACAAACAATGTGCTCGGTGACATGTGTTGTTTGTTTACACCCAGTTCGCTGTGATCAGAAATTTTGGTTACAGAGTTCGAAATTTATAAAAAAAAATTGTAAACTTTTGTAAATGCAACAAATAATGGCTATTTTTTTGCATCATACTATCCTATAAGTCAAGGAAAGAACACGGTGTTTCCATATAGGAATTCCTACGAAATGGAAGGTAAGGAGTTTTTAAAATTATTCTTTTTTGGTGAAAATTTCTAAATATTTTTATTCTTGAATCTTTTCGTAATGCATTAATTATTATTGTTTTTTCCCTCATAATATATAGTTTAAACACATATTTACTTTTGTTCTATCTAGATTTATATTCATTTTAGTACGGGCATTCTGTTTTCTAATATATGTGTTTTAGAATTAATAAGTTTTGAAAAAAACTTTTCAATATCTATATTCGCATAAATTCTAATATTTTAAATGCATTTTATAGTTGAGATTTAAATGATCTATCTCATTTTAAAATTTTGTTGTTGTTCGAAATTATAGTATTATTATTAAGGGAGTGTTATTCTTAACAGAAGCATTTTTAATAAGTGTTATAGTATTTGTTAATTTTTCTTTAAGAAGCCAAAGCTAATTTTTTTTAAATAATGGAACGTCTGAACAAGGTTCTCATTACTTTAAGTTACTTCATTAGTGTTTTAATCTCCAGTAGAAAATTCTTATACGGGGATTTTAAATGAATAGTTCTATAGCGGTTTTTTTTTAAGTTAAAAAAACAAAGAAACTCATTACATAATTATGTTTTTAAAAATATGTGCTTGCTGTTTTAAGCTTTTTAATCCTTAATTTCTAAAAATTGTGATTTTTGGCAGTTGTATTCTGTAACAGTTTTTACACTATGCAAACATGTTGAAAAAGAATTTTTAAAATTTAAAATGGTATTTTATGAATTTCTCTGGCAAATAATATTGCTTGGAAGCAGAAGCAAAATAAAAAAAGAACTGGCAAAAAAGAACTCATTTGTTTATTATGTTACTCCGACCGAACGGTATTCGAAATAGCCCGCTGGATCCGTCATTCACCGTGAATACATTCCAACTAAAATATACGACCGACTACCAACAGATGGCGCGACCAGAGTACTTTTTGAGGACAGCCTGTGAATCCATGTTATTTCTTGAGTATACGCGGCATTCTATGTAGAAGGGAGCGTCCTTTTCACCGCGGCAAGAGGGTTGCCGGTCTGGTGGCGTGTCGCCAACTCGCCAAGCGTCCGTCGCCAAGGCAGCCGCCGCACACTCCCCTCGCAGTGCCAGCGTCAACGGTACCTTGCTGGAAAACGAACAGTTCTTCCTGTACGTGTGGTCCTTGGTTGCTGAATTGTTGAAGCATCACTTGAAGTTGTTGGTTCCGGGAGACTGTCTTTCGAAGAAGTCTGCCGACGCTCGCTGGAAGAAGGAGTCTGCTGGCGCTCGCTGGAAGCAGGAGTCCGCTGGCGCTCGCTGGAAGCAGGGGTCCGGGAGCCGTCAGAAACCGCAGTTGAAGTGTGACGTTGAGGAGCAGACAATGACCTAGGAGGGTCATTTCGGATGTCTTCGGCACTTGGGAAGAATGCAGGTTTCAAGCGGTCGATTGAGATGTGGACTGCTTTGCCTCTGATGTCTAGTTGAAAAGTCTTGTCCTTTCGGCAGAGAACAGGAAATGGGCCGTCGTATGGCTGCTGCAGTGGCTTCCTAACTCCATCGTGTCGAACAAAGGCGTGGGTGCAATCTTTCAGATGATGGTGCACGAAAGTTGCTCTTCTCCCATGGCTGGATGTAGGAACGGGCCGCAGACTGTTGAAGTAGGTCTTCAGGTTCTCCACCAGTTCTTTAGGTGATTCATCTGCTGGTGTGGGGTCAAAGAACTCCCCCGGCAACCTCAGCGCTCTACCGTAGACCATCTCGGCTGGAGTCGCCTGCAAATCTTCTTTGAAGGCCGCACGGAATCCCAGGAGCAGAGTCGGGAGTGCATCTGACCACTCTTCTGTATCGTAGGCTTTCAGCGCTGCCTTCATTGGCCGGTGGAAAATTCTCTATCAGGCCGTTGGACTGTGGGTGGTAGGGAGTTGTTCTAATCCGCTGGATTCCAAATAATCTTTGAAAATGCGGAGAAGCTCGCTCTCGAACTGTCGTCCCTGGTCGGTTGTTATTCTTAGAGGACAGCCGTATCTCACTATCCAAATGTTGTAAAAGGACTTAGCCACCGTTGCCGCTGTCATGTCCGGCAAAGCCACAGCCTCCGGCCAACGCGTAAATCGGTCAATTAAAGTGAGAACATAATAGTTTCCCTGAGACGGTGGAGCGGGCCAACTAGATCAATATGTACATGGTCGAACCTCTGTGATTGGTCAGAAAATTTACCTAAAGGTGTTTTGCTGTGTCTAGTTATTTTAGATTTTTGACAAGGAATACATTGCCTAGCCCATGCGGCGCAGTCCATCCTTATCGAAGGCCAAAACAAATCTTGAGCGTATTAATTTCGAAGTACCGCGTATGCCAGGGTGGGATAAACCATGCAAGGAAGCAAACACCGCCTTCCGAAAAGGCTGGGGAATATAAGGCCTTGCCGTCCCTGTAGAAACGTCGCAATAGACAGGTTCTTTACCGTCTAGCAGGTTGATTTTTTGGAATTGGAGAACCTCAGAGTTCTCTATTAACTGTTTCAGTTCAATATCGTCTATTTGTGCATTAGATATTTCCGTGTAGTCTATAGGGTTTGGCATAGTTATAGCTTCTATTCGAGACAGGGCATCTGCGACGATGTTTTCGGAAACCTTTAATGTGTCTAATGTCGGTTGTAAATTGGGATATGAAATCCAATTGACGACACTGTCTGGGGGAACATTTTTCCGAGCGTTGTTTGAAAGCGTAAGTCAAAGGTTTTTGGTCGGTGTAAAGGCAAAATTCTCGGGCCTCGAGCATGTGCCTAAAATGTTTGATACTGGCGTAAGCGGCTAGCAATTCCATATCATACGCACTATAGTTTTTCTCTGCCGGCGACAGTTTCCGAGAGAAAAAGCAAGCGGTTGTAAATTGCCATCGTTAATTTGCGAAAGGGCCCCCCCAATTGCGAAATCTGAAGCATCTACGTGCAAAGTTAGTTGTTCGCCCTGTTTTGGGTGGGCCAAAAGAACAGCGTTGGCTATTAGCTCCTTACATTTTTGAAATTCCTCATCTGCTCTAGTTGACCAGTTCAATTTAGTTTTATCGTTTTTTCTTGCGCCCCTTAAGAAAGAAGTTAGCTCAACCTGATGTCGTGCGATATTAGGCAAAAAACGACGGAAAAAGTTTAAAAAACCTAAAAAACGTTGTAGATCTTTGACAGTTTTAGGTTGGGGGTAATTTAGAATGGGTTCGACTTTTTCGGGTAGAGGCCTTGTTCCCTTATTGGTTACCAAATGGCCGAGAAAAGAAATCTCCGGAACGCCAAAAACACACTTTGAAACGTTAAAAGGTTAAGCCGTACTTGTTTAGTCGCTCTAAAACGGTTCGAAAATGGGCTCTATGCTCTTCCTCATTTTCACTAAAAATTAAAATATCGTCTAAATAGACATAACAAAAGTTTAAATCGCCTAGGATTTCGTTCATGAATCGCTGAAACGTCTGCGCGGCACCACAGAGACCAAAATTTAAAAAAGGGAATTCAAATAACCCAAACGGGGTGCAAACTGCAGTTTTTTGTATGTGGTCTGGGTGTACAGGTATGTGAAAATAAGCGCGGACGATATCGAGTTTGAGAAAATGTTTTTTGCCGTGTAAGGCGTTTGAAAAATCCTGGATATGTGGAATAGGGTAGCGATCGGGAATTGTGCAGGAATTCAACCGTTTGTAGTCCCCTACCGCGCGTATACTACCCGAACTCTTTGATACAACGTGGAGGGCGACGCCCAAGGAGATTTAGAAGGGCGGCATAGGCCCTGTTTTAACATAAATTCGAACTCTTTCTTGACTTCCGCATGTTTTTTAGGGTCTAATCTTCGGGGTTTGCTATGAACGGGCGGACCCGTGGTTTCAATAAAATGAACAGTGTCATGTTTAATAGGCGCAGTACCAGGATTTATTTGGTTTAAATCAGGAAATTCCGATAATATTTTATGGTACACCGTATCGCCCGAGATTAGTTTAACAGAAAAAACATTAGAAGAATTCGAAATAATACCCGGCTGGGTTAACTTTGTAATATTGTCGATGAGTCTACGTCGTTTTAGGTCAATTAAAAGATCGAAATGTTGTAAAAAATCCGCACCTATAATTGGGGTTGGTACATTAGCAATTAAAAATTTCCACGTGAAATCGCGCCTTAATCCCAAATCCACATTAAACAAATTTTTTGTGCCATAGGTCTGAATTTTAGTATTGTTAGCTGCGAAAAGTTGTAGAGAGTCGGGTCTTAAAAATTTAGATTTGTCAGTTACAGGGATGCAACTTACATCAGAGCCGCTATCCACGAGAAATTTTAAATGCGACCTTTTGTCAAATATGTGTAGGCGATGAGAAAAAGCGACCGCCGCTGTTTCGGCGACAGCCGCCACAGCTAGTTTTTCCTGATCGTTTTGTTCGTCTGATCAGGTATCCAGCCGCACGGAGAATCGCATCTCCTTGCCTTCTTTCCAAACTTCCGATGGAAATAACATAATCGCCCGTTTCGCGATCGGCCGCGAGAAAACGAACGTCTCCTGTTAAAAGGGCGGGGTGCCCGATCTCTTTCACGCGACAACCGTTCCACTTGACTGCTCAAGGCGGCTATTTCACTGCGCAGTGCCCCCAACTCTTCCAGGGGAGAGCCATGTAGGGGACCTGTTCGGACCGGACCCGTTTGTGTTGTATTCTGTTGTAATGCGAATACACTTGGCGCGAGGCGAACTTCGGCCACCTTGTCTGCCATCTTGGCCAAATTGTCAAGGCTTTCGGTACTGATGGAAAGAATAGCCTGCATTTCGGGTGGGAGGCGTTGTAACCACAGGGTTTTTTAAGAGCTCGTCCCCGACGCGTGTTCCCCCCAGTTTCCTCATTTTTCTCAAGAGATGAGAGGGCTTGTTGTCGCCCAAATGCATTTCCGAAATGAGTCGGCGTATTTGATCATTTTCCGAACACGAAAATTCCGTAGTTAGGCGCTCCTTCAGCGCACCGTATTTATTTGAGGCGGGCGGATTGAGTAAAATGTCCGAGACGGATGTTAGGGTCTCCGGATCAATGCTGACACTAAGTGGTTATACTTGGTGGTGTCGTTTGAAACATTAGCTAACGAAAAATTTGATTCGAGTTGTACGAACCAAAGTTTTATGTTGCCCTTCCATAATGGAGGAATTTTGACTGCAACATGTGATACTTGAGTTTCTACGTTAGAATTTGGGCTCGCATTTTGGTCATCCGCGTCGCCTGGCGCCATGTGGAAACGTTTAAAAAAAAATAAAGGGGGAAACAAAGATAATTGCAAAATAAAGGGAAAAATTAATATCACATATGAAAAAACAACAACAACTGACCAATCCAGATAAACAAAAGTTCGAACACATACCTTTTTGCTGCGAAGTCCACGTTGGTCTTATAATCCAATGAATTAAAAAATATTTTTTTGGTTGCACAAAACGCAGATATTATATTAATAAAAAAATTAATTGTATGCTGGTCTTCGGTAAAATTTTGAAGATGGAATTAGATCACGTCCGGGTCACCAGTGAGGTGCACGTGTTAACGCGCTGTAAGAATAGAAGTCAGAAGGTTTAAATGAAATGCCAGCATGTGGATGAGAAATAACATTTATTAATTTAGGAAAGAATTATTTAAAGTAAACTAATTAGTAAAAGTTACAACTAGAATCAAGTGCAACATGGTAAAGCAAAGGCCGGTCTTGACAGGGCACAGTCCGATAGATTCTACAGTCCAGAGAGTTCTCTCGTCCCCAAGGGAGCGTCCTTTTCACCGCGGCAAGAGGGTTGCCGGTCTGGTGGCGTGTCGCCAACTCGCCAAGCGTCCGTCGCCAAAGGGAGCCGCCGCAAGGTAAAGAATTTTTACAATTAGTATTCTTTTTTGGTGAAAAAATTTATCATCTATTCTAAATATTTTTACTCTTAAAACTTTTTATAATGAATTAATTATTATTTGTTTTTCCCTTCCTAATATATAGTTTTAAACACACATTTGCTTTTTTTCTTCTTTAAATGCACTTTATAGTTGAGTTACAAATTTAAATGATCTATCTCATTTTAAAATTTTGTTGCTGTTCGAAGTTATGGTATTATTATTCAGGGACTGTTATTCTTAACAGAAGCATTTTTAATAAGTGTTATAGTATTTGTTAATTTTTCTTAAGAAGCTAAAACTATTTTTTTTAATGATGTAACTTCTGAACAAGATTCTCATTACTTGTGTTTTAGTCTCCAGTAGAATATTCTTATACGGGGATTTTAAATGTATAGTTCTATAGCGTTTTTTTTAAACAGTTAAAAAAACAAGAAACTCGTTACATGATTATGTTTTTTAAAAAAATATGTGCTTGCTGTTTTTAGCTTTTAATCTTAAATTTCTAAAAATTGTGATTTTTGGCAGATATATTCTGTAACAGTTTTTACACTATTCAAACATTATGAAGACTGAAGAGGGATTTTTTTAAATTTAAAATGGTATTTTATGAATTTATCTGGCAAATAATATTGCTTGGAAGCAGAAACAAAATAAAAATAATAACTCATCCGCTGGATCCGTCATTCACCGAGAATTGCGAATACATTCCTACTAAAATATGCGAACGACTACCAAGAGATGACGCGACCAGAGTACTTTTTGAGGACAGCCTGTGAATCCTGTTATTTCTCGAGTTTAGTTGGCATTCTATGTAGGAGGCTAGGTTCTGGTAGAAGGCTATGATCTTTTCATAGCCTCCTACATAGAATGCCGCGTATACTCGAGAAATAACATGGATTCATAGGTTGTCCTCAAAAAGTACTCTGGTCGCGCCATCTGTTGGTAGTCGTCGCATATTTTAGTAGGAATGTATCGCGGTGAATGACGGATCCAGCTGGCTATATCGAATACCGTTCGGTACGAGTAACATAATAAACAAATGAGTTATTTTTTTTATTTTGTTTCTGCTTCCAAGCAATATTATTTGCCAGAGAAATTCATAAAATACCATTTTAAATTTTAAAAAATCTTTCTTCAACTTTTTTGCATAGTGTAAAAACTGTTACAGAATACTACTGCCAAAAATCACAATTTTAAGAATTTAAGATTAAGAAGCTATTAAGAAAAAAACGCAATAGAACTATTCATTTAAAATCCCCGTATAAGAATTTTCTACTGGAGATTAAAACATAATGAAGTAATTTAAAGTAATGAGAACCTTGTTCAGACGTTCCATTATTTAAAAAAAAATTTAGCTTTGGCTTCTTAAAGAAAAATTAACAAATACTATAACACTTATTAAAAATGCTTCTGTTAAGAATAACAGTCCTTTAATAATAATACTATAATTTCGAATAACAACAAAATTTTAAAATGAGATAGATCATTTAAATCTCAACTATAAAATGAATTTAAAGTATTAGAATTTATGCGAATATAGATATTGAAAAGTTTTTTTTCAAAACTTAATTCAAAAACACATTTATTAGAAAACAGAATGCCCGAACTAAAATGAATATAAATCTAGATAGAACAAAAGTAAATATGTGTTTAAACTATATATCATGAAGGAAAAAACAGAAAATAATAATTAATGCATTACGAAAAGATTTAAGAATAAAAATATTTAGAAATTTTCACCAAAAAAGAATAATTTTAAAAACTCCTTACCTTCCATTTCGTAGGAATTCCTATATCACCGTGTTCTTTCTTTGACTTATAGGATAGTATGATGCAAAAACTAGCCATTATTTGTTGCATTTATAAAAGTTTACAAAAATATATATATATAAATTTCGAACTCTTGTAACCAAAATTTTTTATCAAAATCACAGCGAACTGGGTGTAAACAAACAACACATGTCACCGAACACATTGTTTGTTTGCGCCATGGCGCCATCTATTGATAGCTTTCTCACGACTTCCAATTTTGATCGAGCTTGGACGGCATTATATGTAGGGGGCTATGGATCTTTTACTTTACTTTAAAATTTTCTCTTCACTTCAATTCGTTAAATTTTGTTGTTTGGTTTACTTTGCTAGCTTACTACTTGTCTGTTCTTCGCTAAGGAAATAAAAGACTAGAGAACAGATTTGATAAAGTACCCCGGGAGTTTCAATGATGTTTACATGAACTGATGAACACAGAAAGAACTTAATGGAATTCCAAGGGCACGTAATGACGCTTTCACACAGGACGACATGATATTATTGTTCAAAATATTTTACCTAGATGGCACCACCAAAGTACTTAAATGCGTTCCTAAAAACGTTTTGTAGTGGTGCCGCCAACAACACGGTAAAGCCCTTTCACCCCTTGTCACAACTACTTGCAACTCCCATACGACACCATGCATTTAAAAGTTGCACTCAAGTCGTGAGATTTTTTCATGCGAGCACAAAAAAATCTCAAGTTGCATGTACCATTAGCCAATCAGAATACAGTATGTGTTTGGCTACATTGTGGCGAACTGGACTTCTCCAACTGGTTGTTTTATTTACTTTTTAAGACGCCAACTTTCCTTGCTTGCAAAAAATGCAAAATCTGCGCAATTATAAATGGGTAGTAATTGGACGGCAAATATGGAAATTGATCTTATTAATGAAGTTCGGAAACATAAATTTCTGTACGATGCAAGCGATGCCCTGCAAAAAGATGAAACTTGCCAAATTGTGAGATAAATAATTTTTTGAGGAAACCCGAAAAACAAGGTTTCCACAAGTTACGAGTTGCAGTTGCATTTAGTTGCAACGGAATTGCATGTAGTTGTGCAGGTGTGAAATGGGCTTAAGAACTGCTCTAGCTCCATAACTATGAGTACTATAAGGCAGGGGTGCCTACAACCCTACAAGGGGGGGTCAACAACGCAGACTGCGTCGTTGAAATTTTAGGGGGGGGGGGGGGGGTGAATTTTTTATAAAAATTATTAACAAACTGCCAATCTTGATAAAAAAAAACTCAGCTAACTCTTATTCTTACTAATTATCTGTCCTAATTATCTAGCCCCCACCGACGCAACAACAGGGGGGGAGAGGGGCTCAGAACTTGTACTCTGGCGAATTTTTATGTGGTTTAAAATAACACAAAAAGTGGCAAAAAAATCAAAAGTGGTTCCAATTTTTATATTTTTTTTGCCTTCAAAGAATATGAATGGGTAAAACCATAATTCAAAGCAACACCAGGAAAAAAAGGAGTTATAAATTATGTTCGATGGCGTCTACCAGGCGAAGATTTCTGACAATTATTTCCAATAAACAATCCGATCACTGTAACAACAAAGTTTAAACACTCATAAATCTCACGCAGTTTATAAAACATTTTGGTGAGTTGTTGACGTTCGCATAGTTTACCAATGGTATCAATGAGATATTCCCGCCATATTTTGCAGCTGGCTCATAAATCTTTCGAACTTTGTATAACATTTTTACGAATTAATGACCTTCGGATAATATTTCTGACTTTTTCCCGCCAAATTAGACTCGAAGCCAAAATAACTAAATGCTTTAGAATCAGTAGGAAAATACTTGTCGTCTTGTGTCAAATATGTGGGTCTGGGTGATTGAATATAATTATAAATAGTCCAATTCCGAGTTTCAAGATAAGAATTTTGTTTAATATTTAACTTTAATTTTTTTAATTTGTTATTTTTAAAGTGAAACTATTTCTGTAAACATTATAAAATAATTCTGATTTGTTTGATAATGTCAAATGTGTTGTATTAGATAAAAAGCTATACCAAAGGTAAACATTTTTACGTATTAAGAATTGAGGGAATGAATTGGATGCCGTTTTTGATTGGATCACGTGTCCGGCTATTTTTTATTGATTAAAAAAAATAATGTAATTACATAAATTTTGAGCGGAATTTTTATCAATTATTTAGATTTCGATAGCTTTTGCTGTAAAGAAAACATTTTTAAAGGAAAATTAAAAATAGCTTGTAATTCCGTATTATAAAAGTATTCAAAAATGTGCTTCCCTTTTTCGATGAGGGGCAACTCTGCTGTGACCTATTAGTAGAAAAATCTTTAAGAAGAAAGTCAGTAGTAGGGTTTTATTTCTTTAGACAAAGTCTGTTACCCCATTCGATGGTACTTAAAATACCATTTTACTATATAAGGTTTCCGATATACACCGTAAAGATGTAGTTAGAGGCAACTTTAGTTTACTCCATTAGCCCATATAAATATAAAATCCTCACCGTTTTTTTTGGGGGGGGAGGGGGGATTTAATAATTTTCAAGTGGGGGTGCGTCGTTAGCTCTGGGGGGGGATTGGCACCTCTGTATAAGGTTATAGTAATTAGCCCAGTTAAAAAAAAAGCATGATAATAATTAAAAAGACAGAAATTTGTTAAAATAGTCCTTTTAAATTGCGTTTTATTCTAAACTGCACTGCTGAACACCCGGGTAAACATCTTCGAATATTTTGTGTAAAATTATTTGTTGAAAATTAAAAAAAAATATTCGAACCAATTTCAAAAAGTGGGAAGGTCGGGACCTGTAAGTCAGCTACATTTATCACATAAAAAAATCCGTTTGTAAAAATATTCAATACAGCCGGAGAAATGTGGCAGAGAAAATATTTTTTTCTCTCCATTGGATTAACACTTATGCACTTTGCGAACAGTAATATAATTTGAAATTCATGATATTGTTACAAATATTTTACCTAGATGGCACCACTAAAGTACTTAAATGCGTTCCTACCAACCAACGTTTTGCAGTGGTGCCGCCAACGACACGCTAATGAACTAAACCTGAAGCGTTTAGAACTGATCTATAACTATGCATACAAATACTCACACTCTACTTAGACAAATGGCGGAATACCAATTAAAATTTTCATGTTATGTATATTAGACCCTATAGCAATAAAGCATTAAAAAAGGAATTAGAAGCTATTTAAAAAAGTTTTCAAAAATTGGATAAGTAAATAAAACTGTTTGTTTTTGGAGTAAAGGATGTCTCAGTTTTGTCAAAACTGGGTGGTGGTATTTAGGCTGAACCGAAAATAGGTGCTTTAGTATACTCAGTAGGAAACAAGGGGAAAAAAGTGAAAGGAATTTTTTTTTGTTTAAGACACCCAACCACTTCAAGTTTAAAATCATGACATCAAATGATGGATGCATAGAGAATTTTAACTTTGAATAAAAAAAAAGCGAAAGTTGGCTTTTATTTTTAAAGCATCAATTTTACTAATTATTTATTATTCTCTTTTTCGAAAGAAAGTTAATGAATATGGGAAATTGTGGCAACTAAAAGATTTTTATTACAAAAAGTTGCATGAATATTTTTCGAATTTCAAACAAATTCAGCAAACGATAATGAGTAATTATTAATTTGCGAAAGAAGATTAATAAAAATAGTTAATTTTGGCGTTGAAAAGTTTGAATTAGAAATAAATTATAAGCTGAAGGCCCTGTTTTGCGAATTTTTTTCAGAGGTGTATAAATAGTGCGTTTTTTGTTGAGCACAAATACTGTGTGGAAGCGGTTTAAGTGACAGATTCTGTAACAAACCTACTTGTTTTTTATTGCTGCTTCACAATAAAAATAGGTTAAAAAAGCAAAAACAAAAAACACTTTCTCCTGTGATTGTTATTTATTCTTTCATTTCAGTCTCGCGAACAACAAAATACTAATTTGAATAACCTCCAAGAAAGTGATAAAAAATCCACTAGAATCTTTTGAGATCTCTATCATGACCAAAAACTCTGCCATTCAAAACTTTGAATAAACGATGTCCGCATATTGTCCCGCAAACACGATCTCATGCCGGATAAAAGCTGTTTCCTGCGAATAAAGCCGGATAGGCGGGCAGTAGAATGAATGGCCTTCACAGATTTATTGTTATCTTTTTAACATATGCTACAGTGATGGACGGCGCTTATTTAGCTTTTGCTGTTCAAAGGAAATGTTATTTTAAAAGAACAGGAGCAAAACCGTCGAGCATTTTTTTGTCTTATCGTATGGTTTATCGTACTTTTTTTTACTATATACCTAATCAGTGTTAGAAGTTGGATGCAAAAATTTAAGAGCAATTTGTGCTTCTAACTTAAAAAAATCTAGGAGCATATGCACATTTATGGGAAAAAATATTTATGGAAAAATGCTAGTTTCGTGTAATTTATACGTAAACTCATCAGATTGCCACAGTTGCGCACCTTTAGAAACACCGGAGTATAGCAATTTCAGGAGAGCTGTAGTGCTTGTAGTTCCTAAATTTTAGGAATCACAATTAACGATCAAAGGAGTTTCTAAATTTCACGATTGATTTCTAAATTTCTCGAGTATTGCATTTATGTACCGCCAGAGTTTCTCAGATGAGGCAAATCTCAGATCATTGGAGTTTTGCTATTTTAAGATGATTATTTTCGGCAAGATCTTTGGAAACCTCTTTAAAAAGTTGATAGTGACATTTAATAACTTTCGAAAAATATAATGTGTTGCTAGAAACACTGACAATCCCTTCGATGGGTTTAGACTTCTGTGTAACTTACGCTTTCTATACGTACAGATATCCAAATTCCGGAGCGATTAGGACTTATAACCACATTTAAATACATAAAATAAAAGCAGTTACAGTAAGTACTAAAGTTTATATGCGATATATAAAACTTTTATACCCGGCGCTTTGTCTTTGTTTGATGTCATGGATAGCAATTTTTTTGGTCGGTTAAAAAAAAACCGGAAAAAACGGGCATGGCATCCAAAAGAGACGAACAGTAACAAGTAACAGAAATACCGGTGTAATTTTTTTGAAATTTGGATAATCAGCAACGCTTCGGATAATTGGAGTTCTACTGTATATGTAACAGGTGTAAAAAACACACTTTCTATTCCTTTTCATTCCAGCTGCAACTTATTCAGCTTCCTCGGACATGGCATTTTTTTTGCGACGAAAACTACGCGAGCGGAACTTCAGAAATGTCCAACTTCCACCACACAAGTTCGAGATTGCGTTCCGGATCAGTGAGTCAACATGCGTGCATCCATAGCCGCCATTCGCCCCCGTGTTCGACCCAGGGCCCCCCCTTTTTATTATATGGAATTACCGCTTTGCTTTCTCGCGGAAGGTGAAAAGCGAAATTAGCATTAAACATCAGAAAGTGATGTCGAAAATGGGAGCAATATCTGGTATATCTGTTTTTTTTTTTATCATTACAACTAGGGGTGTGATGTGAAACGCCACACGACTTTCAATATTACCACTTAATAATATTTATTTAATACATTAAATTCAATTAAAGATTTGTACTAGAAGGATTTTCGTTTTTTAGCAATACCTTTAAAACCTAAAAAGTTTTATCGCAGATACCATTTGCGCATGCTCGATTTTCTCGAAAATCTAATTATGACGTCCGACAGATAGTAGGAACTCGTGTACAAAATATGAAGGCTGTAGCTCTTTTCATTTTGCAGCAATACCTATAAAACCAAAAAAGTTCTATAGCATAGCTTTACGCATGATGTCTCACAATCCATAACCTAGCGACATCGATACGCGGCGTCAGGACTTTGGACCATGGCAGATTTAACGTGCACCCATACACGGAGTTATTTATTAAGACACTTTTTTTGTTATCTAGCACGACCCATTTACAGGATTGCTAAGACGAATACTGAACCTCTGTGATCGCAACCTTCATCACATGATGCTTCAACTTTATGCCTTAACAGTCCAATTAAAAGAACACTAGCCATAAAATTGTTATCGAAAATGTATCCTAAATGAAATTGCAAAGGAAATGAACCAACCAATAACGTGGGAATAATTAGGGAAATAGAAAGCGAGACAAAATGGTTTTCCGGCATGAATATAATTTGAAAAATCGATTACAATCCCTCTAAGAGTAAATCTGACACACGCACCCCCTCCACCCCACTGTATGCAAAAAACACAAAAAAGGACACTTTTTAGTCTTCCCATTGTGTTTTTACTTTTTAACATGTTAGACGTGTCATTTTTTTTAACGCATAGTGTAATATTTTGCCAGAATCGGATCATTTAAAGGGTATAGTTGCAAAACTCACATTCTCCAAATTATTACTAAGATGTGACTTCGTCCGAAAGAATTTAAGATCGTCAAAAGTCGCCAATGAACGAACCAAACCCTACATCTTTTCGTTATACTTTGGAGAAAGTGAATTTTGCAACTAGACCTCTTCATTTGAAAAATGAAATTCCAAATTTTTATAACAAAAGAATAGAAAATTATTCTGATTTTAAAACATAAAGTTTAGTTAATTTTGGTTTTGATACAGTCCTTACTTAAAAATTGTAAGTACTTTTTTACTTCATGGAGTTCTACACTTTCTTTGCATTTGAACTTTATAATGCTACTTACTCATTTAAAAAAAAACTTCAGATGTTTGATGAATGAAAATGGTGATTTGATGAATGATATATGTTGAGTTATAATGAACTACATTGTCCAGGAAAATGACGAAGGAATGAAATAAAGGTCTTCAAAATTGTTGTTTTCTTTTTTTACAAAACTTTTTTTTTCTCTCTTGACACTTTCAAAGAATATTGTATCACCTTATATTCATGAGTTCCAAAAATAAAAACCAGTTTTTCCTTCTCTAAAATATAATCCGTTTGACCTCTGCATATCTACATGGCCACACAAAAGATTTTCATGAGAAATTTGCACATTTAATGTATCACGGCATTTGAATCGATTCTATTCCATTATTTATGAGAGCCATCTTAGCTACCTTCCATTGTTACATACGCACTTCCATCTTTGCAAAAGTAAAAATGAAATGAACAGGCCCGATAGAAGACACTGAAAGAGCCATATTCTGTTTATTTTTACTTAAAATGTCTTGTCGCGGATATGCCTATGTTTTAAAAGATGTTTATAATAAAATCACAGATTCAGACTTTAATTGTAAATTTTAAGATTTACAAAAAAAAAAAATCCAATTGCAGAAAGTTGTAGAAATAGAAGGGTAATTTTTCGTTGAAAACTAGATTGGGGGCTGGTAATGGAGCTGTTTCACGCCGTGAAATGGCAACAGATCCAGCAGTCTTGTTTTCATTTTTTGTTGTCTGAAATTACTTTTGTTTTGGTATTCGAAAATGAGTTTTCCATGATTATTTTACTTATGAATTTTTTTAAAAAATGCCAACTTCTTGCTGTTGCTGTTAGTTGTTTAAATCATTTGTTAAAGAAAGCCTGATGCATGGAAAGAAAATTTTCCTTTCATCTATGACGGTCATTTTGAGAGTAAAACCGAATGAACCAATAAAATCGCAGGACACTGATAAAATGAAAACCAGAACTTTAAATCGTCTGAAACATTCCCATTTCAAAGACTTCTTAAAATAGATATTTGCAACAAAATAAAGTCTTCATGCTATAGGCTTGTGAGTCTCTTAACTGAAGTCTGATTGAAATAGTTTACAAGATAACATATAACCGATTAAATATTTTGATATTTAACAATGATACTGTTACTTAATGCTAATATTTTAGATTGATATTTTCTAATGATCAGATATTTGTCTAATCAGAAATTGATAATTTCGATTTTTTTGAAAGCTAAAAATATATCTTTTAAATTAAACACTTATCTTTAATTTCATTATTTTACTTCAATTTGTTTCATTATTTTTTTTATCGTTTCAGTCTGTCACCTTTGATTTAAAAATATAATCGAAAAGTAAACTTGGTGTCAAAAGAAAACAAAAAACTCCTATAAAAATTTTGTAATACTGATTATCAGCGTAAATAATACTTTTTAACCCTTTCATTCTAAAAAATATAATTTACTTTACGTATATATTATTATTAATTTTGATATAAGAGTCGAATATCTTAAACTAATTCATTAAATTAAAGACTATACAGAGCCAAAAAAGTAACATCCTAATTTAGATTCAGTGCTCTTTTTTGTATTAAAATATGTAATTTATAAACAACTAGCAAATTTATACCCGTTCTTCGCACGGAATAAAAAAATATCAAATATATTCCAAATATGTGTACCATATACCCCGTTATAGGATCATAAACTTATTATTGTTTCCGCTCGTTATAAATTATAAAATCCCGTTTCATTGCCTTAAAATTCCAAAATGAAAAATACGCTATAAAATGCACTCATAAATGTCATCACAATTCCCTCATAAATACATAAAATCTTTTAGCTCATTTGGCGCGTTTTGGGAAATAATTTGGCGAGAAAATAGATATAGCTACCCACACCCATTATACAGCTCTAACACAATGACCTTCGAACAACCGACCAGCTTATAAATTATTTATAAAAGAAATTGCCTATTTGGCGAGTTTGGCAACGTATTTGGCGAAAAAATAAAGACATAAAACACTAATAGCTCTAGTGCGATGGCCATCATAGTTCAGTACAGGGGTGCCTACAAGGGGGGGTCAACGACGCAGACTGCGTCGTTGAAATTTTAGGGGGGGGGGGGTTGAATTTTTTATAAAAATTATTAATAAACAGCCAATCTTGATAAAAAAAAAAAACTCAGCTAACTCTGATTCTTACTCATTATCTGCCCCCCCCCCCCCCACCAGCCGACGCAACACCGGGGGGGGGGGGGGGGGGGCTCAGAACTTGTACTCTGGCGAATTTTTATTTGGTTTAAAATAAAACACAAAGTGGCAAGATAATCAAAAGTGGCTCCAATTTTTTTTAATATTTTTGCCTTCAAAGAATAGGGATGGGCAACCATAATTCAAAGCAACACCAGGGAAAAAAGGAGTTATAAATTATGTTCGTTGGCGTCTACCAGACGATACGATTTCTGACAATTATTTCCAATAAACAATCCGATCACTGTAACAAAGTGTAAACACTCATAAATCGCACGCAGTTTATAAAACATTTCGGTGAATTGATGACGTTCGCATTATAGTTTGCCAATGGAATCAATGAGATATTCCCGCCATATTTTGCAGCTGGCTCATAAATCTTTCGAACTTAACTTTGTATAACTTTTTTACGCATTAATGACCTTCGGATAATATTTTTGACTTTTTCCCGCCAAATTAGACTCGAAGCCAAAATAACTAAATGATTGCTTGAGAATCAGTAGGAAAATACTTGTCGTCTTGTCTCAAATGTGACGGGTCTGGGTAATTGAAGAAGATAATTAAATAGTGCAATTCCGAGTTTCACGGTAAGAATTTTGTTATATTTAACTTTAATTTTTTAAATTTTAGGTTTTTGTTAAGTGAAGCAATCTCTGTAAACCTTATAAAATATTTCTGATGTGTTTGATAATGTCAAATGTGTTGCATTAAATAAAAAGCTATACCAAGATAAACTTTTTTTTATGCATTAAGAATTGAGGGAATGAATTGGAAGCCGTTTTTGAATGGATCACGTGTCCGGCTATTTTTATTGTTTTAAAAAATAATATAATTACATAAATTTTGAGTGGAATTTTTTACCAATTATTTAGATTCCGATAGCTTTGGCTGTAAAGAAAACCTTTTTAAAGGAAAATTAAAAATAGCTTGTAATTCCGTATTATAAAAGATATTCCAAAAGGTGCTTCCCTTTTTCGATTAGGGGCAACTCTGCTTTGACCTATCAGTAGAAAATATTTAAGAAGAAAGTCAGTACTGGGGTTTTAATTCTTGGGATAAAGTTTAAGTTACCCCATTCGATGGTACTTGAAATATCATTTTACTATAAGGTTTTCTATATACACCGTAAAGATGTAGTTAGAGGCTACTTTGGTTAGGTACTCCCATTTGCCCATATAAATAAAAAAATCCTCACCGTTTTTTTTTTTTTTTTTTTTTTTGGGGGGGGGGGTAATAATTTTCTAGGGGGGGGGGGGTGCGTCGTTAGCTCTGGGGGGGATCGGCACCTCTGGTTCAGTAATAGCTTAACTATACATGTATTGCTTAAATATGCATACATGCAGTCAACAGAAAAATCAATGAAAAATCATCAAATAAACCCACAATAAAATCCGGTAATGAAGACTGGCGGAATTACGTCACTTGAAACATGTCAATTATTTTTCAAATAATGAATTAAATTTTTATAAAGTAATGGCAAAAGAATAAAATAAACATTTTGAATTTTAAATGTTTTCGTTAAAAGTTTTATTTAATTTTTTCAGCCGATGGCATCAGGAAAGAGAAAAAATGATCGGATTTGAGCGAAAGTGGTGTATTTTTTTCAGAAAATTCGAATTTTCTTCAAAAATGGAACAAATATGAAAAAACTAAGCCTCAGGTGCACACGTTAGTATTAAAGGGAATCTATCTTAAAAATTTCGAATTTCTGAGGGCAGTATAAGTAGGTCTTTTACGATCCGCGCGAACACAGACACACAGACAGACTCTTTCTTTTATTATTATAGATTATAATTAATAAGCGTTTTAAACGCAAGTTTATATGCTATATCATGATCTTTTTCTATGTCAATCAAAAATTAACATTCTCTGTCATACTTAAACTGTGAAATAATTATATACACATTATTAATTTTATAATATGCCAATACAAAGTCAATCATTTATTGGTAATGAAAACTTCAAATAAACTTTTAATATAAAAGAAGAACAATAACACGACTACATCTTTTAAACCTTTCCTTTGTCTCTTACTTCAGCATTCAAATGAAGCTACTCAAAAATTCATTTGCGCATTGTTTTAACAAGCTTCTTCCAAGCCCAGTGTTTTTTTCTTCCTGCTTTTGTTTTAATTGTAGTGATGCAGATCGCGTCACGATCTTGTTCTGCACATAGAGTTGTTCTGTAGCCTTGAATACTAACATCGGGCCTTTGACCTTTCCGATCGGATTGGACTTTAGGGAGGCGTTCATTAGTAAGAGAAATGTGGATTTCAATATGTTACGGGCAATTTTATATATAAATCCGGGCGTCATTCATAATGAGGAGATTCATAAAGTAACAATTGGAGCAAATAGTTTATTTGTTGGTACAAATTTTACTTGTTTCGGCGAGACGCAAAACACCCGCCTTCTTCAGAAAGACACACAACACAAAGTTTGCTGGTTTACTTCTCAACCTCAAACCTGAGTTGGTATTTTGTGTCTTTCTGATAAAGGTGAGCGTTTTGAATCTCGTCGAAACATGTAAAATGTGTATCAACACAAAAACTATTTAAGCCAATAACCTACGTTGTTACTTCATCAATCCTCTCATGTATCAAGCACAAAGTTGAAGACGTTTTCTGAAATATTATTCATAATGCCTGTTCAATTTAAAAAATGCCCGCGATAAAATAGGGCAATTTCATAATTTTGCATTTGTGTACGGTTATTTATCACATTGCCTGTTCATTATAAATACTGCTACTATTTCTTTGCTCTCAATGCTGAGTTAACATGTATTTGTATAACATTTAATTGTATGTATTTGAAAGCATATACATTATATGTTTCTTTTTTAAATAGTTAGATTATTAGTTATTTAAAAAAAATTGTTTTAATATAACACATCCTTATTTTTGCATGTAGAGAAATGCTAATAAAATATTCTAGTATTGCCCCGTCGATCTTCAGCATTACTTATAATGCCCGGGCAATATTTTCTGTATAATTTATCACTTTGTCACATCCGTTCGGGCATTTTTTAAATTGCCCGGGCATTATGAATTGAACTCAGAAAACTGCATAATTAAACCAGACATGCGTAAGCGATTAGAATCTAGCTTCACGCATGTAACACTTTGAATTTTATGATAAAATCAGATGTATTCAAATTTTTTATGCATATAAATTTTTATATACAAGAAGTATTAATTAATGCGATCATGTATTCATTTTACATAGGTGAGGCACGTTTCAAAGGACCCTCAAGAACGGAGAATTTGACTGTAAAAGAAGTGAATACTACTGGCACCCGTTTTGTTTTTATTTTTTTGTAATTAAGTGTCCGATTTATTTTTGTTTTTCATTTATAAGCCTTCTTAATTGATTTTTGAAAAATGAATGATATTTTCATATGATTGAATGATTTTTTTTTCTATTTGAAAATGATAAATAATGAAATCGAATTCAAAACTACACTGTAAAAAAAAATTACTGAAATTAACGGGAAAAGTACCGGCAGCAGAGTTGCCGGGACTTTCCCGTTTCGTTAAGTATTTTCCCGTGTATTTACAGAAGTTCCGTTTCTTATTTCTCCGTTGTTAAAATTTTCCATTTTACATTTTCCCGTGTTTCTACTTAAGTTCCGTTTCTTATTTCTCCGTTATTAAAATTTTCCATTTGCATTTTCCCGTGTTTCCTACTTAAGTTATCCGTTTCTTATTTCTCCGTTATTAAAATTTTTCATTTTGCATTTTCCCGTGTTTCTACTTAAGTTCCGTTTCTTATTTCTCCTTTATTAAAATTTTTCATTTCCCCGTTCAGGTAACATAGGTAAGGTAAGGTAATCGTTTCCGGCTGCCTATTTCTAGCCTCCTTTAGGAGCTTTAACACAGCCAATAACGCCTCGTAATTTAGAACCCTGGTAAAGTCACGAGGTCGACACCTGAGCGGGCACCCAACGGAACTTCGAGCGACATCGTACACTCTTAAAACAAAGGAGCGGTTTTAACTCAGTCTGAGTTAATTTCCACTCCTTTCCGTGCCGAAAATGCACTTCTCCTATAAGAGTGAATTTCACTCTTTTTCGGAGTGGGTAAAAGAAATAAAAGACAACAATCTGCGTCCTACACTCTTAAAACGAGCGGTTTTAACTCAGTCTGAGTTAATTTCCACTCCTTTCCAGTGCCGAAAATGCACTTCTCCTATAGGAGTGAATTTCACTCTTTTGTTTTAAGAGTGTACGCTAACGCCGTCGGGACTTTGGACTACACAGATTTAACGAGCACGTCTGTCCCAGTGTACTCGGGCCCATCCGTGAATTGAAAATTTTTCTACTATTTCCAGCACAGATCAAATATATAGGATGACTGGCAGTAGGTGGGATTCGAACCCCCGCACTCCTGAGAAGGTTGAATCTCTAGGCTGATGCCCTAACCACTCGGCCATGGACGGGCCTGGTACTAATGGTATTTGATGTTCGAGTTTCGATGTGTGTATTCTTAGTGCATTATCGCCAATTCTACGATAGGGTAATAAAAGTATGGCAGCTCTAAAAACAGGAAAATTCCGTTTTATCATCTCTTCGCTCGTGGTTTACGGACATTTTCCGTTTTTAGAAGGAAAAACCCGTTTTCAGAAGGAAAAAAACGCGTTTTCGGTCGTTACGGGAAAGTTCCGTTAAAATCAGTAATTTCTCTCCTGAAATTTCGGGTTTCTTTTAACAGTGTAATACAGAAAACTTGCAAAATGTTACAAGCATTATTTTTAAAAATGTTGTTTTAACGTTTATCAAACTATGTTCCAAAAAATTGTGCAAAATTCTTTATGCAAGTAAGGACAAATAAAAGGCGCTATTTGTTACAAAATAGTTAAGCTTGTGAATAATTTTGATTGTAACTTTTTAATTTCATGATCACAACAAGAAGACAGGCAAAATAATATTTGATACCCATTTGGGTTGGGTTCTCTCGGCAAAATTAAATCTCGCTATTCTTTAACATCCAAAGAAAGCTCAGATTCATCATTCATTGTAATCTGAGGGTCAAAATTGATAGCGAGAGTCGCCTAGATGGTGCCAAAGAAAAATGGCTCTTAGTTCTGGGGAATATGCCGAGTCTGCAACGGCTTAGCCGGCAATAAAAACCGCCCCGTTTGATAAAAAAAATACTGGAACCAAATACTTTCTGAAAGCATTTCGAAATTTTCTTATAGTAAGATAACAAGAACATTCGAAGAGAACAATTGTGCAAATTCTCAGCATTATTAACATGAGGAAGGGAGAAGGATAACAATTTAATATCTTTCTCTCTATATTAAAAAACAAGTAGGTTTGTAACACAGACAAACCTACTTAACAGAATCTGTCACTTAACTCGCTTCCACATATTTATGTTTAACAGGAAAAAACGCGCCAAACACAACATTAATTCTATATTTAACATTTACAAGCTAAATTTGGCTAGTTTCATTTATTTAATTTCGAAAATTCAATAATTATTACTTATCGTTTACAAAAATTAATTTATATTTTAAAGAATAAATATGTAATATTCCTCGCTTTTAAATAGGATGAAAACATTTCATATCAACATACAAGGATTCCGTAGTGAAATATATTTGACGTCATTTCAAACTGATCGATGTCGCAAAAATAAATTTATTTTAATTTATTGTCTAAAAGAATTAAAGTTTCTCGAGCGATTGTTGCGAATGGCAAATGTGATTTAATTCTAATAAAAACAGGGCCTTTAGCTATTTGTAATTCAAAGTTTTAAACGCCAAAATTAACTATTTTCATTAATCTTCTTTCTCAGATTTAATAATTAGACTTTATCGTTTGCTAAATTTATTTGAAGTTCGAAGAATAATGATGTAATTTTTTTTAATAAATATTTTTGTCGCCACAATTTCCCATTTACATTTCTTTCGAAAATTCACTTATTTATAGTTTGTTAAATTAATTTACAGTTAAAAAAATTTATAATTTGTACAATTGATGCTTTAAAAATAAAAGCGAAACTTAGCATATTTTTTTATGCCAAGTTAGAATTCTCTATGCATCTTTCTACATACATATATATATATAGAACCATTAAAAGAACTCTATTGTGATAATACAACAATCCAAACCGAATTATATCACATAAATAAATATTTTTTCAAAAGTGTATTTTTATTTTAACAAAAGTTTCTCGTACGTTTAACGAAATGGCAACAGTGAAAATATTGAATAAAAATGGAATTTGCATGTTATTTCAATGTAGATTAAATTTTTAGTTATTTAAATTTTAAATAAGCTTAAATTTTTCAATGAAATTTGGCATGTAGCCTAATCTGATTTTTTGCTTCAAAATGACGTATCTCACTTGTCTGTGGGACTTGTGGATGACAACAGTGAAAATATGAATAAAAATAGAATTTGCATGTTATTTCAATGTAGATAAAAAAATTTAGTTATTTAAATTTTAAATAAACTTCTAATTTAAATTTTTTAATGAAATTTGGAATGTAGCTTAATCTGATTTTTTTTTGCTTTAAAATGACGTATCCCACTTGTCTGTGGTACTTGTGGTTCTTTCTGTGAAAGTGGGTGACAGACAGACGGACAGACAGACGGACTGAACGATTATAAAACCTTCCACTTTTTACGTTATAAACGTAGTGTGGAAGCTAAAAGTAAGCTCTTTTAAAGTGTGAGGAGCCATAACATCATGAAATATTGATGTTAGAAATCCAAATTTTTTTGGGAAGGTGTGTCTCCCTAATACCTCGACCTAAATTTTTTTGTTTTTCAAATTTCCAATTAGTTTTTTAATTAAAAATAAAAATTAATTTTTCTCTATGTTAAAGTATAGGATTTGAAAGTGTTAGTAGCCATAACATGATGAAATATTGATGTCAGAAACCAAAATTGTTTTGGACAGGTGTGTCTCCCTTATGCCTCGATGCCCACTTATTTGTTTTTCAAATTTCCAATAAGTTTTTTAATTAAAAATTACAATAAGTCAGCCACAAAAAAAATCTTATTCCTTTTCTGCATAACGGCCACAGAATTCACCAGAAATGTGTGATTTTGTTACGTTCTTTTTAAAGAACAGTTGCTCTCTTTTCTGTTCTTTTAAAAAGAACAGTTCTTTAACTTGTTCTTTTTACATTGGTTTTGTGTTTATATATAGAAAAGGTTTACAGATTTTTTTAAAAGATGATTTGGCCTTAAAATATATTATAGCAAAATAGAATTATAGATTAAAATTATGTAAAAAAAGATAGTAAAAAATTTTGACAAAACTATTTTAAATAAACATTTAACATAACAATTACTCTGAAAAATTTTATTAGGTTAATTCTGCTAGACTGGAATAAAATGTTTAAAAAAAATTTTATAAAAAGAACAAAAAGTTTTTTTTTATTTTCGGAACATGTTACAACTATCACGTAATTTTATCTTTTTTTCTTCAGCTGGCAGATGGCTTTTTTTTTTTTTTTTTTTAATCTCTTGGTTTCGCAGCAAAACCGCGGTGAAAGAATTTTTATTTTATTTTTTTTATTTATCCTAAAAAAATGTATTCTTATGCGAATAAAATAAAATTCGTACACTCGAATTTTTGTTTGTTTAGAAAGTTTTTGAAAATGTTTTAATTATGGAAGTGGAAGTATCAAGATATGAACATGGTAATTACTTTGCAAATTTAGAAAGAAACGCTTGTTACACATTGTTTTATGATTTGTTGTATAGCCAACATATTAAGCGAAATGTTTTTTTAGCTTCCACACTACGTTTATAACGTAAAAAGTGGAAGGTATTATAATCGTTCAATTCGTCTGTCTGTCACCCACTTTCACAGAACGAACCGCAAGTCGCACAAACGAGTGGGATACATCGTTTTAAAGCAAAAATCAGGCTAGGTTACATCCCAAATTTCATTAAAATATTTATTTATGTGATATGATTCAGTTTGGATTGTTGTAATATCACAATAGAGTGAGATGAGAGTAATAATGAGTGAGAGTGATAATGAGTAAACATTAATTTGCGAAAGAAGATTAATGAAAATAGTTAATTTTGGCGTTTAAAAATTTGAATTCGAAATAAATTATAAGCTGAAGGCCCTGTTTGGCGAATTTCTTTCTGAGGTGTATAAATAGTGCGTTTTTTGTTGAGCACAAATATTGTGTGGAAGCGATTTAAGTGACAGATTCTGTAACAAACCTACTTTTTAGTTTTATTTTTCGTTGTGAGATGCGTTTTTACAAGGATCTCACTACGTGTTACTTTTCACCATTTTTTTTTACGTAAATGATAGTGTTTTTCTCTTCATGTATCTGTCCATGGTCTACTCAACTTTAAGGTCACAGAAGCTCTTTAGACGTCATGCAATCCGACAGGTCCGAAATGTAAGCAATTTCAAAGGAAAAGTACGAAACCTATTTGCGCACGGCCAATTATGTATACTTATTATAGGAATTAAAAGGGATCATGGCAGAAAGTGAGGTGTCGAACAAAGTTCAAGATGGGTGACTGAAAAAACTAGGACAGCCAACAGGCAAAGAAAAAGAGGTTTGTTGGGTAGTAAAATCAGGTCGCTGGGAACATTGAGGCTCTAGAGTCTAGACCGTCTGATGTTGGTAGGGTCAGTGTGGTCATAGCGGTCGAGAGACTGTAGCGTGGGGTTGTCATTTTGGTCGGTTCTGTTGTAGAATTGGGTTGAAAGTTTGGCAATATAATCAGTGAGTTTAGGAATTTTAAGTGTATTGAGAATGTCTGTATTTCTTTGAAACCAACGTGCTTGTAAGACTCAGTGTCGAAGAGTTGTGTTTTGAAGTGTGTTGAAGTCCTGCATTCTGGTTTTACATGCACCACCCCAGACGGGGGTTTTCTCTCTCTAAAACAAGTATAAAAAAGAAAGTTTCTTTTTATAAACTTATTTACTGGTGCGAATAAAAAAAAAGTTTCATATTTGTCTGAGAGGGATCGACGGAAGCCAGCTCATAATTTGCTATCTTTCGGGGTTATGCTTGGTTACCCACCCGGGCAAAGGGCCTCTTTAAAAAAAAAGGGACAAGAATAGTAAAATGCTTCACTTCAGAGAAGTCACAAACCATTTCTTTGTTTCAAATACATGGCGGGAAAATTGATTCTAAATTTAGAGCATTATTTTGTAGAGTTCTGAAACGAATTTGACCGAACAGTTGTATTTGGTTTTTGTTCAGTTTTTAAAATCTTATTTTTTTTCCTTTCAACCTTTCAGTTTTGAAACATGTAGCACAGTTTTATATGAGGATTCAATACATTTTCGGTCAATTAGAAATATCGCATGACATATAGGACATCAGGTAATACCAGAACGAGATGACGCAATGATATGGTGCTAAAAAGATTATCAATGTTTTTTTTATCGATTTTTCAAAACTTATTTATTGGTGCAACATTATAAATACTGCCATATCATGGATAATTAAATGGCAAGTATTCTTATACTCAAAAGTATTAAGATATGAACTTATTAGATGTTTGCTTAGTTTTCATTAATTATAGACTTAAAAAAGTAGGTTTGTAACAGAAAATGTCATTAAAAACTGCTTACAGATAAAATTCCCCATGCGTCTGAGAAAAAAAAAAGCGCCAAACAGAGCATTTAGCTCTATATTAAACTGTTAAACGTATAAATTAAAGAGACTGTTTTACATCAAAAATTCAATAATAATTAGTTATCAAATGCTAATTTATTTATATTTCAAATAACAAATATATAATATAGCTCACACACATAATAATAGTACGAACTATCAAAGCTTCTATCTCTGTGACACATATCTTACGTCATTCTTAACCGATTTATGTCACAAATAAATTTTCTACTTTAAATTTTAATTACAAATAAATAAAGTTCGATTAGCGCGATTCTTGTGAGGGGAAATGGTGGATTTAATTCTAATAAAAATTGACTTCTTATACTTTTTTTAATGAGTATTAAATTCTGTAGCGTTAGACATACCGAGTAGGTCCAAAACTTTTTAAATTTTCTGAACATGCTAAAAAAGTCCATTTTGTTCTTTTCTGTATCATCACCGCGACATTCCTTCCGCCTTTTGCAGTTGTTTCCATGAGTGGTTGGGTTCTTGTCATGCGTCAGTTTGGTCATCCACAATCAACGAGCAGGATTGTTCTGAGGTGTTGATATTTATAGAGAATATCCTCTCTTGTTTTGGGGTGTTTTTCACAAAAAAAGACAAATCTGAAGGCCTTGACCTCTTGACTTGAGTCACT
Organism: Oedothorax gibbosus; assembly: GCA_019343175.1. Lineage (NCBI taxonomy): Eukaryota > Metazoa > Arthropoda > Arachnida > Araneae > Linyphiidae > Oedothorax > Oedothorax gibbosus. The sequence goes on along the minus strand of CM033272.1, from coordinate 23,766,740 downwards.
TCTCACTACTCATAGTCAGCTGCATATGGAACAGTTTGTAACTTTACTTAAAATTCGAAAAAGCATAAGTGGGACAACAACTTCGGAATTCATTAAAATTTTGGCATCTGATACTTTTGCCAACTAAAATTGGAGTTTTTTTCACACATTGGGATGCAACGAAATGTTTTCATAATTATTGACTTTTAGTTTAAGTCAAATTAAGTAGTTTGTCGACAGACATGTATGATGTCCGTCCGGACGTAAAGACAGAAGGAACAAAAAGTATGAAATTTAGATCTCTGATATCATAGCTTTCGATCAAAAAAATTATTTTTTAGATCCGACATATAGAACCAATTTTGGAAGGGTACGGCAGTACAGACGGGCATCTTCAGCATGTCAATATCTAGTTAATCATTTTTTAAGAAATTAAAAAAAATAATATTTTGAATAAAAACACAGTTTCAAACAACAGGGCATTAGATTCTATTTTTATACCTTTTTTCTGTGTCTGTCTGTTTATCCATACAATGAAAATTCCAATGAATATCAAAATAACAGGAAGTAGGCTATTTTACTTTTTTCAGAGTTTTGTTTTCACATAAATCGTTGCTAAACCAGTCAATTTTCCCGACAATTACCCAACGTAATACCTATAAAAAGTTATCGAATACGAACTTCACACACATCTTATCTTATTTACAATAACACGAACTTCTACCTCCATTAGCTTCACCTACATTACTCTAGAATCTAGATATCTGCGGCAGAAGTGCACACATTGACTTAGCATTCACCCTGTTATGAGAACTGATATTAACTAAGGTTATAAGTTACGATATTTATGTTCTTCTTCTAGAACTGTTGAACTTTTGGTTCAGTTTTTTTTTCAAGAGCTATATTTCCACTGTTTCATTTAATTATAAGTTTTTCAAGAAAAGACTATAACAGTTATAAAAATTATATTAACAACAGTTTAAAAGAACATTATTATACAGTCGTTATGTAATTACTTGAATCACAAACTCATTATTTATACTAAAAACATTTTAAACGACATAAAACCTAGTTTTGTGCTGATTTTTTAAAGCATTATTTTCGCATAAAGTTTTAAATTAAAATAAATGAAGTGTAAAAACTGATATTTAAAAAAATAAACTTCGTAAAATGAAAAAAAATTATAAAATTATTAATTTTATTATTTATAATAAGTATTGTTCAAAGTTTAATGTTTACTATCAAACTTGAAAAAATGAAGACAAACTTTTATAAAATTTTCGAATTGTCATTTCATATTGCTTATTAATTTTCTATTAAAACAAGTAATTAACAAAAAGAACAAAATTATGTTATCATAAATAATAATATGTTATCATAAATAATTATATGTTATCATAAAGAATAAATATATGTTATCATAATCACGAATCATCAAAACAAACTTACTATTAATCAAAAATAAAAATATATAAGTTTCTATTGCTATTGGTTGATTATTCTAAAATTATATATTGTTAATTTTAAAACCGTACAATTGTGTGCATTTCCATGCAGTATTTTCAGCAATACACAATTTGTTAAAAATACCAATAAATTTATATTTGTCAAAATTTTAAAGAAGCATTATTTCTTACTAGATTTTTTATTTACTTTACACAAATAATTGAAAATATTTGAAATATAATTCACCAATTTTACTAAAATATACATTCACTGACTTGATGTAAAAAAAATCCTGTCTGTTAACATGAAATTCGGTTAATATAAATTATTTCGGGCCTCTCTTTGAGTTCTCGTTTACGGGGTTCCAGTGTAATAAAATTTCTTGCAAGTAAACGAATGTACCGAATATTTAATTTGAAATGAAAGATTAGAGTAAGTGTGATTCTCTTAATTACGACGCTCGTAGCCAATAGCCCTCGTGTAGCTCTAGTGCGACGATTATTCAAACAACTTAATAACTTAGAGTAAGTAGGTGAGGGAAAACAGTGTTATAATTTCTTTATCATCATCTTATATTGCACAGGAAGAATCAACAACAAGGCCGAGGATTTGACACCTGACCGCTCTGCAAACATTTAGGCACGACGCGTTTCTAATAATTATTACAGGAGCTGGGTTCACAATATTCTTTATTCGAAGAGTATGTCATGGGATTAATGCTGCACATTGTTCGTCCAGAGAATGGGAAAAGAATATTTGGAACGCCGTTACACATTTGGATTATCTGATATTTAGACTAGACTTCTATTTGCACGTATGAAATCTGCCAATATATTTGGTTACCGTAAATATTTTATTAAATGCTTTTTTTGTAAATTTTTATGTGTTAGACATTGCCCAGCTGCCCCCCCCCCCCCCAATGCTGACTTCAAATATGGCCGGCAATATTACATTCTCATTTGAATTAATTTGAGGATTTTTTCTTAATTTGATAAATTTGTGACAAACAATATTATATATTTTTAAAAAAAATTAACAGTCGGGTAAATACTTTTAATATTTCTAATGAGATTTGGATTAGCCATACCCAAAATTTAATTGATATATATCTAAAAAGGAAGAAGTCCTGTCTGACTGACTGCCTGACTCACGTATCAACGCCCAGCTAAAAAACTTTTGGAGGTACAGATTGCAAATACTAGAAGCATATTCTTTTGGTAGTGAAGGCGTCATTTGGAGGGCTCAGAATACAAGTGAACGAAGTCCATAAAATGCTTCTTTGTGCTACAGACGTTTAAAGTTGAAGACGCTATAGGCAGTAGCAATTGAATTTTTTTTTAAATTGCCGTTGCCTCTCTTCTATAGCGCATATTATCTGAACTAGGAATGTTTTCATTATTGCACTGAAATTCTACATAGATAGTACATGCAATTCCGCTGCTAACTCGAAAATGATAAAAAAGTGGACTTGGTTCACTTGTATTCTGAACCCTCCATTTAAGAAGATAATTTTTGAAATTCGAACTCAAACGGGTCTAGTAGGGCAAAGCTGCAGCCGATTTCTCCATAGGAATAGTATTATTAATTGTTCTAAGCTTATGATTTACGCCACGGTAATATTTACTTTGAAAGAAATTCTACGCAAACGAAAAATTAAGTGTAAGAATGAAAGCGCATGTGAGTTTAATATGTAAGATTGCAACTGGAACATTATTATTTGATGTTTTTAAATATTCAAATACTTAATTAGATTTTTAACGCTTAGTCAAACTTACTCGTATCGATTCTAATAACAATTCCGAATTTGATTTAATTTTAAAGATCGATGCTTAATTTTGCTATTTACAAATGGAAATAAATGAAAATATTTCTGAACATTTATCTGATAGGCAAAAAGGGAAAGTTTACATAATATGCCTGTCACCGTTATTAAATGGGTAAGTATAGGTAGCATAACGCCAGGCGGACCTTAAAAAAAACCCCGCAAGTTATAGAATTGAATATCGTTTAAACTTTAAAGCATAGCATTATCAATAAATTCAACTACATCTTGTCATCGCAAGATTTATGTAAATGAAATATCATTGAAGCTGACTATGAAAATGAGGAAAGCGATTTTTTAATAACTCTTCACATTTAATGGAATTTTATTTTTCCCTATGGACGAGTTTCACAATAAAAGTAAGTATAAATTTTGGGCAGCCAAGTATTTTGTTTTACAGCACATGCACTGCTGGAATTTAAATCATTCAAACTTAAGTTTTTCAATGCATATTAATTTTAAGAAAAAATTATATAAATAGGCAAATAGTACATTTTTCAACAGAAAACGGCGTAACCTCAATGGTTATATCATAATTAGGTTTTCACACCCAATATGGAATTACTCGTATTTAACCGAAAAAATCTTAGTCGATGTAGTTTCGTGGAAACCATTATTCTGCCGTGGGCAGGTAAGCTGCAGTATGTAGCTTGATGACTTGGACCATTGTTGCAAGCATTCAATTATTCTTACCTATAAGAAAACAAAAGAAAGAAAGACTCATTATTTTGGATCAATAATGGTCTAATTGTCGTGGTTACTGCAGTTTAACCGCCCATGGTAGTATTGTGGACATTGTGGTCGACTTAGACTTCCTAACCGGAACATTTCCTTAGACCATCCCTTTCTTGCGAATTACGAATGAGGAATGTGAAATATACCTGAAGCCTCCCATTTCGAACCGCAAGTGAAGCAGAAAAACATATTACAGTCTCAAACCTCAGACTTCATTCTCTTATTCCGGAAATTAAAGAATGTGACTGTTCGATTTTACTTTCTTACAATAGTTACATTTTTATGTTAAGGATCGAACATCTAAAATAATATTAAAGAGTTACATTCACATCTTTAATTGTTTGTAAATAATTGGGTTGTGTCAGATGACTTAAGTTTCCAGTTTTCATTCTCGAATTTCCGCGATTTCATTGGTTGATTCAAAATGCGCGGTAAATCCCTGGATATTTAGTATTTAGGATATTTTATATTTAGCTAATATTTTACATATATTTTTTAGATAAAAACTATTCTACAAATTACTGTATAATAAATTAAACATCGTAAAAATAACATAGAACATAGAAATGAAAAATAAGAGAAAATAAAATCAATAGAAATAGCTATGAAATCATAAACTGTCCAAAATTATATAGCAATTCCAATATTTTTTTTAACATTAAATTGAGATAATTAGATCAAATTATCACCAAAACAAATGTAATTCCAGAAGGGCAAAAAATGAAAACAATACCGCTTGGAACTGTTGCCATTCATGACGTAATACATGCCCATTGACCTTTAATTTTGAAGATTGATAATTCTTTTGTTATTTTAACACTATTTCTTAGCAATATTTTTTGTTTTCATAAAATTAGATAATAGTTTAAGTTAAACTAAAGCCAAAATCATTGGAAATTAAAAATTATTTTAAAATAAGAAAAAATGCACAAATAGTATAAGAAAAGTAACATAAACATTTTATACTCTTTAGTTTTCCTTAAGTAGGACAAATCGCATTTGTATTTAATATTCTATTTTTATAACTATATTGTATCTTGTATTAATTTCCGGCTTTAATTTTTCTGTGTCACAGAAATGCTTTTACTATACCGTGCTAGAATTATTTGATGATTGCTAAAACCGAAGCTCAGTTACGAATCATTAAATGTAAATATTGCTGTTTGTATAGCTATATAGATCATCTAAAAGACATAAAAACTTTCATATTTTAGTTAAAAAGTTATTACTATTTTTCTTTTATATTTTATCTATATTTTAAAGGCTGTGAAGAAAGGAATTTTTTTAAAAAAATATCAAATATGTCATTTTATATTTAACGTTTTAATTTTTTGTTTATGTTTCAATTTGATGATGACAAGACAAAAAAAATGATTACTGTTTCCTTATAAGTAACTAGCTTTATAAACCCGGCGTTGCACGGGTGTACCCTTAAAAACGGTGATTGTTTCTTTTTACGTAAACATTTATTTCATACCAATTGATCCCTTCTCCACTGGTCAGCACTCCATCGGTATATTATAATTTCCTACCATTCTAATATCAGCATTAGGTTTAAAAAAAGAAATCCGAATTTGTATCCAGGCCCTTTTAGAAGTTAGAGGGCTTAATTCCCATAGGCCCTGTTTAAATTGCCAGAATAGCTGTGATATAATGGCCAGTTTCTATTTGCCCTTATACACCCGAAAATGCCCAAAATGTGGTAAACATTCCACTCCATATTCGATCACTCAACAGTTCTGGGGAGCCCAGTCGGTAAAGACGTTCGCCTCGCATGCGATAAGTCCCGGATTCGGGTCCGGGCATCGTCAAAATAACTGCCGACCTATAAACGGCAAATGCAGCCAAAAATGTCCGACGAATAATACCCCATGTGGTGGGAGTGCACGTTAAATATTTTTCAAAAGTCTCAACGATGCGTACGAAGTCGCCCTTAAAAGCTGCATTGGGTGCCTACTCAGACCAATTTCGTCACTTGACTGTGGTTCTAAATTAAGATGCCCGTGGCCAAGGGCCTTCGAGTATAGCTCTAGTGCGACGATAATTCAAACTTACCCTAACCCATACAACTGGATGGGAAGCTACCCTACGTTAATTTTTTTTACTTCGCCAAAAGCCGCCAATGCCAAAATTCAATCGAACATTATATCATAACTGTACCAAATTGACAGTTTCATAAACATAAAGTTTGTACGCTATACTATACGTACAGGAAATTAACATTTCTTTGAAGCTTTCATCATAATATAGAATATTTATCGCCTTTACAGTCATGATACATTGTAGCAATATCTTCACTTCTTACCATTTGTAAACATCAATTAAATTAAATTCGGAAACCCAAAAAATCAAAAGATTTAAATTCAAGAAAAAAAAATAAAATAATGATATTCAAATAACAATCCTACAAATTAAACTCACGTGCTCTGACGTGTTTATACTTAATTTTCGCTCACGCTGAACGCGCTGAATTTTTTTTCAAATTAGAAAACGAAATTTATAAATTAAAAGTTCATAACAATGCTATTCCTATGGAGAAATCGGCTCACGTTTTGCCTTCCTACACCCGTTCGGGTTCGAATTTCAAAAAATCGCTTCTTAAATGACGCGATATAAAAGGAATATTTTCCTAAAATTTGGTAGTTCTACCTCCAGTAGTTTGGGCTGGGAGTTGATACGTGAATAGATCAGTGAGTGAGTGAGTCAGTCAGGACTTTGCCTTCTATATATAGATTAATATTCAATTTAAAAAAAAAAACATAGTATAAACTATTCTATTTTCAATTGTAGAAAAGAAATATATTTCATTTAATGTTGAAAAATTTGCAGTGTGATTTATTAAATAAGGACATTTATTTTAAATTCTAATTTACAATGTAAGTCTGATTTATTTATTAATTTGTTCTCATAAATTATACATTATTTAAAAGTTTAAAAATTTTTAAAACTTAATACTTTTTAACTTAAACTGAACTCATCAAGTATCTAAAACATTTCCAATTATATTTTCTTTACTAAAGTTTGTATCAAACCTATATCTAGCACCAATCTTAAAGTTCTTGTAGGTCAAACTGTACGAAGGTTAAATCGAGAGAAAGACAGTTGAAACATCACTGACCAAGCATGTTAAAGTAGGTGAAGAGTCCTTGAAGAAATAATGCTCGCGTGAATCAGCGGATTATATTTAGGTTTTAGGCAGTTTTTATTACACCATTGCAATTTTGTTGTCTTAAAAATAGGATTTTAATGTTCAATTTAAAATAGATGTACTTATCTTATTGTGAGTTAGATATGAAAACGACCGATGCATGTATTTTTATTTATTTATTTTGAAATTTAAGGGATCTATAATATATTAAATCAAATAATAATATTTTTTGAGGTGAATATTATTAATTGTCTAGTATATTAAATTTGAATGATTTTGAAACAGAGATGCAATTATAGATAAGTGCACAAAATAAAATATCGAATTTAAACCTGGGGATTGTGTATGTGTAACACTGAACGACTACCACTCAAATCTCAATAAATTCAATAGATTTTAAGGTAATTATACACATATAAGGTACATATGAAGTAATTTCAATAACATTAGAACCTAAAATTTTTATGACAGATACCATTTGCGCATGAGCGATTTCTCGAAAATCATCTTATGACGTCCGAAAGGTACTGTTAACTAGTGTACCAAATTTAAAATCAGTTTACTTTTAGTTTTAACTGTTGAGAGATTTCAGACAGACTGACAGACAGACGTTTTAAACAACTGGCTGTTCAAAACCCACTTTTTTTTTAATCGGTACCCTCCAAAACGTGTATGGAAACCACAAAATCTCCATTCTGGATTTTCGACCCCATCGCAATACTCTTATTACCGTATATTTCATATTTGGTAATTTTAAGTAAAAAACACTAATCGTTCACTGCTTACCGTTTAGTTGAACCATTATAATCGAATCGTAATAGTGGTTTAAGCTTATTACCATTTTTAGCCTACTTTTTTTTTTTAATTCGAAAGAATTAAAAAATGAAAAAGTAGGTATTGACATGCGGTCGATGTCCGTCTGTCCGTACCCCCCTTCCAAAATCAGTTCTAATCATCGGATCTTAAAAATTCTTTTTTTGTTAGAAAGCTATAACCTCAGATACCCAACTTTCATACTTTTTGTCCGTCTGTCTGTACGTCCGGACGGACATAAATCTACTATCTGTCGGCGAATTTCCCATTGAATTAGCATTGAAATTCAATTTTGAGTCATTTAAATCACTGTAGGTATTGAAATGCGGTTGATGTCCAACTGTCTGTCTGTCCATCTGTCTGTCTGTTCGTATGTCTGTCCGTCTGTCTGTCCGCCTGTCTGTCCGTTTGTCTGTCTGTCTGTACCCCCTTCCAAAATCGGTTCTAATCATCGGATCTTAAAAATTCTTTTTTTGTTAGAAAGCTATGACCTCAGATACCCAACTTTCATACTTTTTGTCCGTCTGTCTGTACGTCCGGACGGACATAAATCCAGGGCCGTAAGTTATAGGGGGGGAGCCTCCCCCCCCAATAATTTTACAAAGGGCGCCATTTTGGGCGCCGTTAGGCGCCCAAAAAGGCGCCATCTTTAACTTTTTTAACAGTTCACTTTTTAAACAATTATTTTTCAATAATACGTAATTGTATAATTATTTTATTTTCTAATTTCCCCTCAATAATTTTTAAAGCGCTATTTTAGCCCAAAATGGCACCATGTGAATGGCGCCCTCTCTAAGATTTCATAATAAACAACAGAATCTTAAACTGGTATGAAGAACATACTGGTATTTTCAAAAAATAACGGAAATCTTTCACTCCAATTTTTCTTTCCCCCCCCCCCCCCTCCCATGAGATGGAGATCCAAACACTTATACTATTTAAAAACTATCTTCGAAACACAATATTAAATTTTAAAAAATATATATATATGTTGGTATTTCCCTAAGTATGAAATTACCTAACAGTTTTGCCCTCTTTGCTCTTTGACAGGCTTGCAAGCTTCGATTCAGGCTGTAAAAATGGGTAGTTTAATTATCAGTTGCACTCAGTGGCTCCGGAACCAGTATGGCAGTTGCCATACCAGCTTTTGCAGTGGGGCCGGATTGGTATGGCAGCTGCAATACCAACTTTTGCACAGATTATATGTTATGTTTTTCTTTTCATTCCACAGAATCAAACCCAAAAGTGACCGTGTAAAAAAATACAACAAAAACAATCTAGCTTGCAAATCTAGCTTGCAACCCCACAACCACACCACACCGAGAAAGATAACACGTTTACCCATTCCCCTTGGGGGTCTGCAGTCCTTACTCTATGGTCCCATGTTTCGGGGAAATTTTTAGTATCGCTTTTCACTATCTGAACACAGGGACACGGCTAAGAAATTCGGACAAAAGGAAGCAATAAAAAAGGCTCGTTACTGTACTCGGGGTTGTAAATTGTATAGCGACCCTGGACCCTGGTAATGTTGTGTTTTTACTTGGAAATGGTCATCCCTGGACCTTTTCGACAGTGACTGATACGTCTTTGTGCAATCTCAGCTCTTTCAGTAAACACTTAAAAAGTTTCCTCCTGTTGTGTTCAAGTTGTTATTTTTTCTTCGTTCTTTCTATAATTCTATGCTGACCAATTCTTCTGTTTAAAGGTAACTAATGATTGTTTATTGTTGTCATAATCGTTTTATTTGAAACTATTTTAACTGGATAATTGTTAATGTGACCAGATGTCCCGATTTTGGCGGGACAATCCCGCTTTCTGTCTCACTGTCCCGAAGACAAAATGTTCCGCCTAAACGTCCCGATTTGATGTTATTGCCCCGCTAAGTACTGAAAAACAGAATTTATAAATCAAATACTTTAATGAAATTCTAACGGTATTTCATGCTTATCTTTTTAATAAAATATTTTTTCTGTAGACATCATTTATAAGTTAGAAGTATAATAATAATACACACTTAAGAAATTTGAGAAGCTCTGTATTATTATATTTGATTACTCGGTATAATGGAACTATTTTTTAGTTAATTTTCAGTCTTTAGTTGTTTAGTATAAGCAAAATATTTTGTTTATATTTGCTGAAATTTGAGGAAATTAGCTAAAAAAAAAACTTCAGTAGCGAAAATATTGTATGCATGTTATGTCAAAAATGCAAATTTTTGCAAAGTACTATTTAATTAACTTCTACAAGGTCCATTTTATTATAAAGCCAATAATTTGTAGGTGTAAATTTACCATAACTAATTCGGTGTTGATATTTTCAAATTAGGTTAATTCACTTTGAACCAATTTACACATTAATTGTTAAACAATTAAATTCATTCAAGTCATTAATAATTATTTAATTTTTAATTAAAAATTATTTCATTAGTAATTTATTAATGATGTAAATAGTAATTAATAATTGTTTCATTATTAATTAAAAGTGGTTTAATTATTAATTAATAGAAATTTATAACTTTGATTAGAAAGTTAAATTAATTCATAAGTACTAATTAATGTAATTAGCCGTTAATAATGATTCATAACTGACGAGGCTCCAAAAAAATTTGAGAGGGCGCCAAAATGTGGTCCTCCCCCCCCAATAAAATGTCCAAGTTACGGCCCTGCATAAATCTACTATCTGTCGGCGAATTTCCCATTGAATTAGCATTGAAATTCATTTTGAGTCATTTAAATCACTGTAGGTATTGAAATGCGGTTGATGTCCATCTGGCTGTCTGTTCGTATGTCTGTCCGCCTGTCTGTCCGTTTGTCTGTCTGTCTGTACCCCCCCCCCTTCCAAAATCGGTTCTAATCATCGGATCTTAAAAATTCTTTTTTTGTTAGAAAGCTATGACCTCAGATACCCAACTTTCATACTTTTTGTCCGTCTGTCTGTACGTCCGGACGGACATAAATCTACTATCTGTCGGCGAATTTCCCATTGATTTTAATGTTTTTATCACCCCTGGTTTAACGACACCTTGCCATGGTCAAAATTCTAACGTACATAGACTATAGTACCAAGGATTTACCATCCCTTACCTATTTAGAAAAATACTTTAAAGGTATTGTGGGATCTAGTAGGGGAGACCGGGGCTAATTTTCCCTTGAGGTAAGTTTTCCACCTGGCCTTATATTTGTAAATGAGCAATTAGGGGGAGTAAATGGTGACTTGGTTTATATAGCAATATATAATGGACTAACCACAAGAATCTTTGTTCAGTTGGTGTTGTAATAATGTCGTAAGAGCTGTTTTTGCGATTTTTGCAACTTTGAGTGACTTTTCATGTTTGTAGGACCAAATGTTATGCAACCATACATCATGTTCGAAATGTAAAAAAAGTTTTGCCGTAGATATGTTAATAAAAAGACAGATGACTCGTACTATTCGGAAGCTATATACGTCATACCAGAAAAGCATCTAAGAACTTAAACATTCCCCAGAGATCGTGAATAATTGTTCTATAAAATAATAATGTGTCATGTTGCACCCAAAGTTTGGAGTCAATTCGCTGGCAAAGGCAAAAAAAAAGGAAAGCTATCTTACTAACTTTCAGTGCATATGATAACTCTGATTTTTTTTCTCCAATCTTTAGCCAATGCTAATCTAGACTACCTCTAAAAAAAGATTACCAAAGCATACCTATGAGGGATAAGTAAATTGGTTGTGGTGTTAACTTATTTTCACTGCATGAGATTTAAATTAAAATTTTTAACTCGTTTTAATTTCTTAAATTTTTTAAAAAGTAATTTCTTGAGTTGATGGTTATAAATGGCTCCTCCATGTTTTAAATTTAAAATTTAGTAAAATTATCAAATTTATATATTTTTTTAAAATGATGTGTGTTGCTAGATAATCTGACAGTCAGGTGACGAGTTTATACGAGAGGGCTATAGTTACACACAAGCGGAAGTTGCACCATTTGATTGAGTTCAAAGTGATCGATCCATATGTGGTAATGACTTTATTGAAATTAGTTCAAATAAAATTTTGGCATAATAAACTGGCTTTTATTGCAATTTCTTACTTATATTCTGTGTATTCTTTTAGGGATAATTTAGTTTACAATAAAATGAACATAAAAAATATCTAAATGCTTTTGAAGTTTGTTAAATATTTTAAGAATAGTTTGATAATTTACGGCATCCATTTTTGTCGGTCTGGGAAAATGTACCCCGTATAGGGACACGTCTTGCTTCCACTTGTTGCCAAAAAGTATATTTATTTTTTGGAAAAGAAGTAGTGCTAGTTTATAGGAAAGAGTGTAAGGAAGCCAATAATATCCTGTTTCTTAATATATAATATCAAAGTATAATATCAATCAAAAGAAAGCATGAATACATGTCGTCCTATATAAGTCGTTGAAATCGATGATCATAATCTAATTATCATAAGTCTTAAATATAATAATTATCAAGAATAAATACAAAAAAGAAAGCATGGAAAACTAGCCATGGTCGTCTCCCCTATATAAAGTCGTTTGGAAAAATCGAAAATTGATCATAATTCGTAATATCGAAATTCGAAGGTAAAGTAGTATTAAAAGGTAAGTGGTAAAAAAAATATTTGAATCCATAATTTAATAACATATTAGAAGATTTTTGATGAGACACTTCATGCGTTTTCGTATAAAATCTATTTATTTAATCGGTTTGATTATTATTCGTCTGTCTTCTAAAATCAAGTATGAAGTTTTATTAAATGGTCTTAAAAATGCAATGTTGAAAATCATTCTTTAAATTCAGAAAAAAATACATAGCATTCAAAAATACTTATCTGCATAGTCTATTTGTGACTAAGAAAAAAAAGTATTACAAAAGAGAACTTTATTACATTAGGAAATGATCAAACCGGTTCCAAAGAACAGGGTAATTTTAGCTGGACATTACAATGCTCTTATTCCAGATTTATAAAAAATGTTAATGAAGAATGAATGGAGAAAAACATTTTTTTATGTATGTATTTTCGGATAAAATCTTAAGTGATTACTATGAGTTTGTCTCCCATTTTCGTATGATATTTTTGAAGAAATGTTTTAAAGCTTTATGTGAAACAAAAAAACTATTTTTTGGATAAAAAATACTTGTGTTTCAAATGATTATAAAATATAATACTCTTAGTTTTATATTTTATAATTATTTGCTTATTCGTGTTACGTATTTTAACTACAAAAGAAGAGGGACGCTACAAATCCAACTGCACAAAAGTTTGCCTATGGTGAATAATAAAAAATTACAATGCATGCTGAAATTAAAACTTATTATCATCACTTCGGTTTTTATTTTAAATTTTATCGCGTTTCTTATTTTATGGTAGTATGAAAATATTAAATAGATATATTTTTATAAAAAACTGTACACCATTGAACTTTTTATAAATAACCTATTGAACAACTTTGGCACTGGTGTTTGGCTTCTTTTAACGTTCTTTTAGAACTTTATCGCCATTATTTAGACATAGTTTTATATGTGTCACTTAATGATGTCAATTTTCGCTACTGCGCAGGCTTGCGTCATTTTTTTGAAGACAAAATTGGTTATGTTTTCTGAGATCCGTTAGCACTGGAGCAGTTCATCCAGAATATGTAATAATTTTATACTTTTGACGTTAACGATTCAATAATATTTACACATAAAAAATTGTAGAAAAGTTAATTAAGTAATAATAAGCAATTTTATTGTATTTTTAACCATAATTTTCCAAATATCTAGTAGGAACTTGTACCTTTTTACTTCGTAATAAATCGAAGGGAAAAAAAACTTCAATTATAAAACGCTAAAGTTATTAGATTTTATGTGTGATATCGTTTTGTTTATGCGATAAAATAAATGTCGTGTTATTTATCTTATAGCTGAATCGAAAATAAACTTAGGAGATACATTTTTTAAGTATATACATAGAAACTTTATAGACGTTTTTCCATGAATGTGTTTGTTATTTCTGTACAGTTTCAATAAAAGATATATACGAGAAAAGATATTAAAACTACATTTGTATAAATAAAAACTTTTATTACAAAAACATTTTTATTACAAAAAACTATAAACAGTTTGTACGCACAAATGGGCAATAAACTGAAACGTTTTGTATGAAATTATCTTTCTTCAGAGATAAATAAAAAAAAAGATAAATAGTGTATTTTCAATAAACATAATTCCAAGATAAGAAGCCAATGGTGAATCAACCGATATAGACACAATACACAATCGAAGATCCTTTTAATAAAATTTTCTACATATAAAATTAAATATAATTTACTATGTAACATTCGCATTTGTGAAAGATGCAATACTGCACCATTAAATGTTCATTCAAATTTATTTTATAACTAGCTTTCTAAACCCGGCGTCGCACGGGTTAACCTTTAATAACGGTGATTTGTTTTTGACACAGCTGTAATAAAATGGTCGGTCTGTTCATTGGCGACTTTTGGCAATATTTAAAATTTAACAACCCAAATGTGGTAATCATTCTACAATCAATAAATGAAATAAAATAATGATAGTCAAATAACAATCCTACAAATTAAAACCTCTTGATATTTCGTGTTTATACTTAATTTTTGCTCGCGCTAAAGTTTCTTTCAAATTGAAAATTAAAAGTAGAAATCGAATTTGTGTCAATTTTTTAACGGCTCTTCTTACTGGATTTCATGTTTATCTACGGATGACGTCAAGCCCCTGTTTCGACCCGGCCCATGTGTTTTCAAGCCCCAGTTTCGGTCTCTCACTCTCAGGTGGAAGACATATTTTTGCAAATAATTATATTAATTAAAAAATCGTAATCAAATATGAAAAAATTAAGCCTCAGGTGCACACGTAGGTATTACAGGGAATCTATATTAAAAAATTTCGAATTTTTTCGAGCAGTAAAAGTATGTCTTTCATGATCCACAGACAAACAGACAGACTCTTTCTTTTATTATTATAGATACATTTAAAATTATATTTTAAATATCATAAAATTGATAAGAATGATTGTGTTAACTTGTAATTAAAAAAAATTGATTATACAAAGTAAAGTCTTATAATATCGAATAAAATTTTAATATTTAATTATAATTATTCAAGAAATTGAAATGCATCATTATTAACTCCCAAAACATATATCATCAGTGAATATATTCCCCGCTGATTATATATCAAAATATATGCAATAAAATCAAACACAAGATAATGTATTTCAATTAGTAAAATGTTAATTACTAATGAATTAAATTATAGTTCTTTTTTCTTTATTTTCTAAAGTTAATTTTTTTATCTCAATGTAAAGGAATAGTTTTGACAAATACGAATCATAACAATTTGCTCGCTCCAAAGCATTAGCTTTAAATCCATTAATTCCTGACCCTATTTCACAAAAGATACTTTTATACGCATGCGGTATTTCTAAAACAAAGAATGGTGAAGAGATGGTATTGAGAATCTTTAAAAAAGGATGCATCAAATTGATTTTACGAATGAAATAACTGTTCTGGTTTGTTCAGGCGGAACTGAAAAGAACTGGTTCTTAGTTCTTATTCAGCGGCAAATAGCGTTACAAGCCAATGCGCAACGATTGATGGGTTCAGAACACATTAATTCCATATATTTTCTAATCTTTAACCGCGATAGTAATCAATTAAAAAATAAAATTTAACGTATCAATATTTCGCATTAGTATTATATTAACGATGTTATTTAAAATTAAACTTTTACTGAAAGAATACTTAAATATTTTGCACCTTATATATGTAATTGTATAAAAGAAAGTAACTAAATGTGGAATAAGGAAGATAATCGCAATATATATTTGCCCATTGTTTGTGGTTATTTCCTTAAAATCTTTATCTAACTATTCAATCAAACAGCAATTTGAAAACCGAAAATAGTGGCAATTATGGTTTTGAATGCACTTTTTTTTTGTTAAAATTGATTGTAACTTTTATTTTAATTTAAGGAATGTATTTAGTGTTGGAAATAATTAGATTTTATTAATTATCTATTGATTATTAATGCATCATTTATAACTCAAATATTACATTACTTTATAGAAAAATAACTACCCAACTTTAAATTAGACTCCAATTATAGAAATTAATATATTAATAAATATATTAATATATTATAATATTAACAGGTATTAGTCTATAGATACTGATTTTCACAAATTTTTACTTTAGTTAGTACAGTGAGTTTCTCTTACTTATTCTTATATTAATAAACCGTGAGGGTAATATATCATTTATAACTCAAACATTACATTACTTTATAGAAAAATAAATGCTCAAGTCGTTCATTGTCTATCATTAATTAATTCAACTAGTCATAATTTCATAACACTAGTTAATTTTGTAGTTTTCGTCAATACATTTGTTAAAAAATTGATTTTTTGAAAACCATCCTTTGTCAACCAGAATTTTCTTAGTTAAAACACTGAAATGCACAATTTATATCACACCGAACGGGGTAAAGTGACGTATCTTTTATTGAGTTATTAAACAGAAGAGAATATCTACTTTTTCTTGTACATATAATGTTCTATAGTCTGAAATTGGGTCTCTACTCTATACCAGTAATTGGAAAAATAACTTAAAGATGGCCATGAACGAACAAATTCAGTCAAATAAAAGCCCTTACGTTGCGTTGTTTGGTATTATGAGGACTTCAACTCAGACATTAAATAGAACTCAGATGTTGTCTTCGTTATCTCAACTTCAGTTCCAAATTACAATGGAATATTTTTGTACTTACCTACGACCAGAGTGTGCCTACGACCCTACCTGTGCATACGACCTTTTGTAAATTGATTCTTGTGTTACTATCGTTGACTAAAAAATAACATTTTGGGAACCAGTATAAAAACATTTTCAAAGCAAACCAAACCCTAACATTGTTCTGCCAAATAGAACCAACGATCATGAAACGAGAAGGGGGAGAAAGAGGGGGAAACAGGAATGTGGAGTGAGAAAGTTTCTACATTTCGGCCTATCACAGTGAAGCGGCTCAAGCTTACCTCCAATTGTTTGCTTTGTTTATAGTTTGTTCCCATACTTACCGTTTGCTGACACATACATTAAAAACCATTTGTTTACATGTGTAATTAGACAGTTTCAACCTCCCCCCCCCCACCAAGAGTGCCTGGATACTTTACTAATGTTGGATGAAAACTATTTGGATACATTTTCCGATGTTCAGGGGCTACTGACATCTGTGTTGGACAGGTGAGTACTTTGCCCCTTTGGGAAACAACAGGTAAAGGTGAAAACATGGCGTCTCGATCTCTGGGATTAAAATATTCTCGATTACATGCTGTCTGCAAATCGTTTTCGAACTGACTATCAGATGTGAAAATTCCTTTATGTTTTGGTGTGATTTTCTATTTTATTCCTTGTTTTTATATTATATTGACTCTTTTATTTATTCGAAGTGTCGAATGACATTTTTTTCTTTCATCACCTTGAGATCATCCAATAAATATTGAATGTTTCTATTTTTTCTTTTTCTTTTACGTATATCATGCAGGAAATATGTAAATGTTTCGTAACAAGAACTTATATTAGTAGTTAAAATTTGATTAAGTTGTAATTCACTAAGTTTCATAATAAAAAAAAAGGTTAGATCCTAAAAGCCTTTATTTTTATAGTAAAAAGACACATCTTTCTTTTTTGAAATAAATTTTGCATGTTAAATTTTTTACACAATGCTAAAAAATTTTTACCTGAAAAAATGTCTGAAAATGCATTTTTATGGACTTATATACATGTATACTCTTGCTTGTATAAAATTTACCTGAGACTTGCCTTGTTTACATTTTACTTGCATTGCCTTGTTTACATTGTCGCATTACTGGAAACACAGTATGCTGTAAAATAACCATGGATTTGCATTAATATGCCTAGATATATTCCAATTGTTTGGAAATGGGCTAGTTGTAAAAGACTTCCCACTTAAATTAATCCACTACTTTAAGTGATAGTTGGCTTGATTTATTAAAAAAAGCTTAAAAATAATGTTATTTAGATTTAAAATTTATTAGGCATTTTTTAGGCATACCTGAATGTACTCTATTTATCCTTCGGTTGCATTCTTTTCGATCTTAACATAAGTTGGGAAAAACCATTGAAAATGCAAAATAAGCACGACTGACATTTTTATCCAAGAGTTCATGGAATTCCCAGAATCATTAAGTGACTTAGTTCTTACAAAATATTTTGGAATACGGACATGGCAGTGCACAGTGTTTCTATGTTTTTTTAATTATGTATGGTGATCTTTCAGATCTTAGTAGACCATATCTGAATATATCCATTGATCAATATCAATCTCATTATAAATCAAATTATTAATAGTATCATCATTATTATTGATAATCTTGGTCTTACTTTGCACTCTACCATGAGACAAATATTTTGTTTAATGGTAAACTTTCTGTATAAACCCAAGCTCTCCAAACAATTATTTTTTGGGATACATAATTATAAACAATAAAATAAGGTACCTATAATTGTTTTATTATCGTCTGCCTCTGATACAAGTTTTAATTTATTATTAATTTATACATCAGCTCTATATTTTTAAATTTAAGTATTAACAAAGACATGAACGTATGAGTGTTGCTAACCACTCGCAAGATAATTAGTGCAATCACCTTTATCTTGCATGAGTAATATATATTATAGTGCAGAACAGCTATGGTATAACGGTGTTATGTTACTAAGCAACGAAAATGCCCAAATGTAGTAAACATTCCAATCTATATTTGATACAACTTTGTAGGTTATGGCAACCCTACATTAAATTTTGAAGCTCGCCAAAAGTCGTCAATGAATACCGAATAATCACCGGCCATTATATCATAGCTGTATCTGTAGTGATGTTGGAGCTATTACAACCACCTAAAGGTACCTCAAAGTGAAGGCTAAGTTATTTCGACTAATATACAATATTTGCTATAGGTAATCTAGATGACTCTTAGGGACACAGTATTAAATCATCATTGAATATTGCAATTCTGGTTTAAGGACCTCTATAATATTTTATTTTTAATTCTTGTAGTCATTTATTATTAATTTTTCCATTTCAGGTAGCCTCTGTCAATGCAATGATACCTTAAAGATCAAAAATGGATGTACTCACTACAGGAAAGATCAGTGGCATCTGGAAATCAGGCCTTGAGTTCCACACTTACGATCGGAGATGCCTGAGGATTTTTATACTGATCAGTGTGTTATACCCACTGTGGATGTTTTCCAGACT
Organism: Oedothorax gibbosus; assembly: GCA_019343175.1. Lineage (NCBI taxonomy): Eukaryota > Metazoa > Arthropoda > Arachnida > Araneae > Linyphiidae > Oedothorax > Oedothorax gibbosus. The sequence goes on along the minus strand of CM033272.1, from coordinate 23,747,518 downwards.
GTTATCCCTCATAAAAGTTCCTTTAAAGCAAAAATGTGATAAAAATGAAACTTTGCGTGGCCGTGCAGCCCGATATGTTACTTCATATACTCCGTCCATTTACACTCATCAATGTCCGTTGAGTTTCAACTGTCTTTTACATATTTCATTGTTGTTGTGTGTTCTTCCATCATCTATATTGGCAGGCAAGTTAGGATTAAGTTTATTTTATATAATTAATTATTGTTGGGTAAAATGTGTATATGTTACAGTCAATTTGATTAACCTGTGCATTATTCGTAATGCCCGGCCAATTTAAGAAATGCTAAACAACATGTGGTAAATTTAAAGGAAAACATCACATTGACATTAGGAATAATGCTGAAAGTCGAGTGGGCAAGAATGTTTTTATTCATATATCTCTACCTGCACATATAACGAAATAACAGAATATATATTAAAACAAATGTTTAAATGATTAACTAACTATCTAAAAATAGAACGGTAATGTACACCTAAAATGGATACTCTTTTTGGCCAGCAATAATCATGTCATATACAAGTGCTAGCAACAAGCCACATTGCCAAATTGTTGTTAATTTATCAAAGTGCCCAGAAAAACTCAGTATGTATAATGACCGGACAGTGTGATAGATTATCGTACACAAATGCAAAATTATTAAATGAAAAATTTTGTCCGATTTTTATTTATAAAATTAATCACTTTGCAAAATAAGAAAAACTGACATTTTTTGCATTTTCTGGGCACATGCAACACTGTAGTCAAAAATGTGTAACCACCTCCATACGAAATATTTTTAATGGAAACCTTTAACTGTACATATTTTACATTTATTTTTTGTGGCACATAACTGAGTAAACTGTTTATTCAGCAAAAAATTCTGTTTGACCATATTTGCTCCTGCAAAATGGTACTGGTAATTATATTTGTTCCTGGGCAAAGTATTAAAAAACCCTCTATAATTTCTGAAATTGAGTTAAAAATGTCTTACATTTCATGCCTATAATGTTTTATATTTCATATCAATCCTTCTTCCCTATTCAGATCAGCAATCTGCTCCGCATTTCGTGGTCCAGCCTTCATTTGCCGGTGGGATTGTCACCGAGAGGCAGTCTAAGATTCTGCAGTGCCAAGCGATCGGTTACCCGCCCCCCGAATTCCTCTGGTACAGGAATGACATTCCACTGGGGAACTATTCCCAAGACCCTCTCTTACGGATACCACACATCACGAAAGAAAACAGTGGAAAATACTGGTGTCTGGCACGTAATGCTGCTGGGACGGTGTTTAGTGAGAAGACGTCATTGACTGTTGCTTGTATGTGATTTTTCATTAATATTTTTAAAGTAGTGTTTAAGACTTGTGGAGCGGGGGTTTTGTTCGGCATTTTACCTACTATGTTTGTATGAGCTTGCTTCATAGATTTATAAAATAATACCATGTTTTGCTATGTTTATGGAAATATATCGTTGAAATTAGTTTTTAGTCAGCTATTTTTGTAGATCGAAGTTTTTTCAACCTTGTTTGGAATTTTAAAACATTGAAATTGTTTGCATGTGATAATGTCAGAAATTTAAAAAGCGAAAAGATTTCAATCTATTGATTCTGATTGATAGATTAAAAATGTAAATGACAAAAGAGTTAAGTACCTTAACAAAACAGGAATTTATAATTAAAATGCTATGTGTTCAAGTGTAATTTTTTTTTACTATAAGATATGGCGATCAGCACAAATGCCTAATACTAGGCCTCGCGACCGAGTAATTACTTTGTCGCAGACAGTTCAGTATTGGTCATGCACGCAAGAAGTTCCAGGAGGAAAACCGGATATGCCTGTACCTCTTCTAAGGTTTTAAAGTTTTAAATGCATAAAAATTGTTCAATTTTTATTTAATACCTTTTTACTTTTTCACGTAACTTTTTACAAATCTTAAAAATTAATGAATTAGCTACAGTTAAACCCTCCAACTTAACAATGCACTTTATTTTCTAGTCATGGACAACACCCTCATACCAGAAGACACCACTGTCACTGTAAAAGATGGCGAAGCTGCCATTCTAAAACCACCATCCATTCAGAGCATCCCCCCAGTGTCAGTATCGTGGCAAAAAACTGGTTTTGGCCACTTGCATGGAGGTATTGGCTACGCTGTTAGCCTGGACAACGACCTAGTTCTATTGGCAGCCAGTAAACAAGATGAAGGGTCCTATAGGGCTTCGTTGACAAACCCTCAAGCTGGGGAGGAGGCTACAGGGGGCCAGGTGCAGCTAAAAGTTATAGGTAGGTTTATTTTTGGAATTGATAATTTAGTTTGGTTCTTCTTAGAAGTGGATTACCGATCAATCTACTTCTAGTTTACTTCTCAAAACGGATGGTAGCAGGTTCTATCACCGCACTCTTACCAAGCGTTTTGTAACCATCTTAGAAATAACTCAAATATAACTAAAAATCATCTTGCAGTAGAGATAAAACTTAAAAATTTCTTGATTTTCTATAAAAGAATAAACTTGGTTAATTTGGAAACATTTCCCATTTTTTACTTTGGTTCTAAATTGAGGCACCCATCCCCAATAGTTCTCAGGTAGCTCTATAGTACAGCAATAATTCAACCTAACTCTAATCAGTTTCCATTTTATGTCAAACTGAACTGACATCTGACCACAGTTGCTACTCTATATCCATGTCTAGTTGCAGTTTTTCCCTCTGAAGCCAAATATAATATGGCTACAAACCATATTAAAGTAACATGGTATTTATTAAGTATAGACAGTTTGAAAAACAAATTAGAAGGATCGGGAAAGGAGTTGTAATTTACTCATAAATTTCTTGAACATAAAACATATAACTCAGTCAAAATATTAAAACATCTGCTCTGTTATTCAACAGTTATCAAAGTGTAAGTATCCACAGTGAGGTATTTTCTATTTTTTTTTTTAAATATAAGGGACATATGAAGAGCTTAATGGAAGACCATGCTAAGTGACAAAAAGGTCAAAACGAGAAAATGAGCTTTAAAGTTTGCATTTGAATCCATTGAGAACAGTACTTGCCAACAGTAAAAAATACACTTAACTTTGAGTTTATGAAAAAGGGGAAATTTGTTAATGGAATAAAATGATCATTGATACAAAAATCTCAGTTTTGTCAAGATATCACTTAGCATGTTCATCCACTAAGCTCTTTATATATAATTTATCAAAAGTTTGTTATGTTTAATTGAATCATTGTATGTGCACTGTAGATAAAAATAAAGAATTAAAATGACAGTTAAAAGAAAAGTGTCTAAAAAAACTTTTAATTTCAAAGTATTGAGACAGAAATTTATTTGCAGAATGTAACTGTAAATAAAAAATATTTTTACATATTTGTATATTTAGATATATTTTTGGAAGTTATTTGTAGTGTGAAAAATATTAATTTCCTTAAAACTTACAGGTGAGAGTCGTGCTTTTGTCCCAGCAGAGATTATAGTCCCACCAAAAGATTCCATTTTCGAGCAAGCTGTTTACCCTGCAATTTTAGAATGTATTGTTAATGCAAGGTAAGAAAAATTACTGTTTTTAAACTGGCCATGTAAAGGATTATACGTTAGTAATTTGGTGGAGAGAGGGGAGATATTTTCCATCTATCTGCCAAACCTGCGTATTGGTTGCTACATTTGTGAAAACTGCATTCTTCCTCCAAATTGTTTTTGAAAATTTATCAAATACATTTTCTTTTATATATTATTGAAATTCGTACATATTTTTTTTCACTGTATTTGCAGCATAGATGTTTTGCATCAGATTATTTCATTTTATGGTGTTAACAATAGTCATTGTGTTGGAAAAAAATTTGCTTATCAAGACTTTTTATTTCGTAAATTTAAGATTCAAATTTAGGTGTTATAAAATTAAAACTTTTCTTAAAAGGTTTTATATATAAATTATTATATTCTTATACATGTTATTCATATTTATGCGCTTAACTGTTTTCTTATCTAACTAGTAAATATTCATGATGTTTTGAAAAAATATAAAATTATGAAGGAACTGTTTTTAATCAAATCATCTTGTTGTTACTCAAAATTAATCATAAAACGGGGTATACTTTAAAATACTTAATTTTTTTTTTTCAAACTTTCCTTAGACCTTTAGAGTCTGTGGAGATAATCTGGAAAAAAGACGGACAAGAAATTGCCCTGAGTGGACTGTCCCATCACCTGTCCTACTGGAATCGGACCCTTACCTTGTTGAATGTCGCCACTATGCATGCTGGAATGTATGAATGCGAAGTGAGCATGTCGGAAGACAGAGAAACAAAAGTGACGGCAGCTGCAAATGTTACTGTCATTGGTGAGATAATTTGATTTTTTTTAAATTAGATATCTTAAGGTGGATTTTATCAATATACCATACTTGTTGGCTAGTTTTTAACTTCTAGCTTTATTTTGTTGATTACATAAATTATTTTGTTATGTTTTATTTTTGTGTAAAATACACTTTTCTTTTAATGATTGCAAATATTATCAAACGTTGAGTTCATAAACTTTTACAATGCTTAATAATTGTTGATTCTGCAAATAAATCCTGCTTATTTCTTTTATTTTACCTGCTTATATCTTATTATACAGTTGTATATGTAAAATTGACTAATTTCACCCCTGAAATATTCCTTTATGCTTTAACCCTTCATTTAAGATGCACTACACATTAAGTCGCTGATATATAAATTTAAACTTGTTCTTAATTTTTCGAGTAGCCTGAAAATGGACAAATATGTATGGTTGTTCCCTGCATAAAAATTAATTTCTAAAAATTTAAACTGTAGCTCTAGTGCGACGATAATTAAAAAAAAACAACCTAAAAATTTAAATATTTGTTTAAAAAATTGAGACTAGTTTTATTTTTGAAGAGATGATCTATTTAAATCAATTCTAAGTGAAAAAAGTAGAATATCAATAAAAATAATTCCTTATTTATAAAATTTTGAAATTTATGTTTATTCCTTGATAGACTGGTGCATAAAATAAGGATAAAGCTAGATTTAACACTTAGAAAGTTAAATACTATTTAATAATATTTTATTAATTAGGGTATTGAATGTCACAATCGGAACTTTTTTTTAATATTTATTTTTGTAATAACTTTATGTCACTATGTTATGTTTATTAATTGTGCAAATATTTCTTAACAGTTGACCCAATGATCACTCAGTCCCCCAACCGCGAAACAGTCTCTGAAATCGGGAAGAATGTCATCCTTCCATGCTCCTCTATTGGAAACCCACCACCGCAAGTGGCCTGGTACAGAAATGCCGACCGCATTCAAATAGATTCCAGTGACCGTTTTCAACTCCATTCGAATGGTTCGCTACAAATTTCTGCCCTTGCCGGTACGGACACTGGCATTTATCAGTGCATTGCAGTGAATATCGGTGGAGAGGCTTCTGCTAGCACTTGGCTGCATGTGAAAAGTGAGTATTGTAGGGCCAGTTCTGTAGTTTTGTATAAATTTATTATTACCGTATATACTCGTGTATAAGCCGAGAAATTTTGGACAATTTCAGTGCCGTAAAAATCGGGGTCGACTTATACACGAGACATCAAATTTCCAAAAAAAATCCCATGTCCTTAAAATAAAACTAAATTTCAATCAAACTTAAGGTTTAGATACTATCTATTAAAAATAAGGACCCAAAAGCGGTTAAATCTTGAAGATGAAATAAGATTGGTATCTATTCACGGTATCCACCATAATGATACTTAATTGTTAGTTCTCCACGTGATGCGTATTTTGCACGTGTAGCTCTGGCACAGGGCAGTTCAGTCAACCAGTCTTTAAGGTGTAAAGAAAACATCGGTCTGTGACCTTGGCAGCATAGTCTTCACGCTTCACTGAACTTAGTTTCAACTAAGATTCTCCATTCAGGGTCGGCAATGTCAAGGACACTCGGAGATGAAACCTGTTTTATTTTCATTGGGGTTGAAATTTAGCTTGCAAAATAAATAAAAATTACGATCCCGTTATGAACCGGTTTCTTCTTATTTTCTTCAGAAGGCTGGCCTACCTGGCCTTTTCCTACCTCGACTTATACACAGGTTACCGATTTTGGAAGGATATTTGGTTTAAAAATGGGGGGTCGGGTTATACACAAGTATATACGGTACTTATATTTTAAGAGATGCTTGGCAAATATCTTCACTTGAGCTTCGTAAAATGTTTAACATTTGCTCCCTTATATCTTGACTAGTTTTTTTGTGTTCGGTCCTGATTTTTTTTTTATAAAGCGTTGAATTATATGATGGATTCGAATTCATTACTGGTACTTTAAAACTCCTTGCCTGTTAGAGTGACCAGATATCTCTGTTTATTTTAGTTAAATTTTAATTGTGGTTCAACTTTATTTAAATTTTTAGTTTATAGAAAACATACAACAGTGCTTCTGAGGAGTTTTATTTATTGTCTATGCCTTTTAACGTTTAAAAAAAATTGCTTTATAATTTTTAAATTACATTTTATTTTTGTGCTTTTAATTTTTCGGATTTTATGTATTTATGATGTGCATTATGGGTTTGGGTTGCTCTGTAATGTGCCGCATAAACAAATAAAATATGAAAAAGACAATTTCATGTTGGCCAAAATATTTGTTTTCAGTCTATTTTCTAGTTTTAACTATAAATCTGACGACTTGTAAATAATGTCTCCATTTTTATAACTTAGTAATTATTTATTCAGTGAATAAGTAAATTTTGAAAAATAATGTCAGAGTAAAGATGAGAAATTTTTCAACCCTTTTTCTTTTCTTCTAAATGCTTACAAATATTATGGACAAGAAATTATTCAATTGCTTATTTTGTGGAAGCTGGGGATCCCAGTTGGTATTACATGCGAAAGGTCCCATGTCCAGGCCAGGCATTGCCAAAACAACTGATTTGTGCAAGCCAAAGAGGACGACAACTAATGCCTCGCTTAGAGGGAGTGCATGTTAAATTTGCTCTTAAGTTCTGATGCTCAGGTGTTGGATAGTCACTTGATCGATCACTGCGACGGTTAGAATATATGACGCCCATTGCCAACAGCCCTTATGTGTGACAATATTATTATTACAATAATTCAACTCAACTCATCTTTTAAAGTAAACTAAAGATATGCCCAACTTGCAATGTTATTGTAGTTAAAACTAGAAATTCTTTTACTAAAACTGTAGTTGCCATTACAGTGTCCCAATCAATGTTAGAGTAAACTATTTAGTGAATATGTACTAAAAAAAAACTTTTTGCCTTTCTTAGCTTCTTCACCTGAATTTATCAATCCACCAGCTAATGTTACGGTTTTGGATGGAAAAGATGCCCAAATTGCTTGTGAAGTTTCTGGAGCTCCTACTCCTAATGTTACATGGATTTTTAATGGTATTTTGTTTTCAGGATAGCTTATTAAATTTTCTATTTATAAATATGTATTTAAAAAAAATCCTTGAAATAAAATTACTTTTCAGCAACTAATGTTGGATTTACTAAAAAATTAAATTGCAGCAACTAATGTTGAATGTACTAGAAATTTAAAACCGCTTTTAAATTGTAAAGACAAATGTATCTTTTTTTTTATATCACTTTTATGCATTTAAGTTTTCCTTGTAACTATAATCTTAATTTAAAAATAGGCTTTATAATAATGACTTATATACTTTATATTGCTTCTTTTTAGCTTCCACACTACGTTTATAACGTAAAAAGTGGAAGGTATTATAATCGTTCAGTCCGTCTGTCCGTCACCCACTTTCATAGCCAAAACTACAAATGCTACGCATAAATGTGATACGTCAAAAAATTCAGCGCATCAAAATTAGAATATATTGAAAATTTCAGAAAAGAATTCGAAGTACTTTAATTATTTAAAAAACTGCAACATTTAATGCTCATTTAAAAAGCATAGGAAGCCATTTTCATTAGAATTAAATCACCATTGCCATCGCAACAATCGCTCGAGAAACTTTAATTCTTTTAGACAATAAATTAAAATAAATTTATTTTTGGGATATCGATCAGTTTGAAATGACGTCAAATATATTTCACTACGAGATTCTTTGTATGTTGATATGAAATGTTTTCATTCTATTTAAAAGCGAGGGAAAATTACATATTTCTTCTTTGACATATAAATTAATTTTTGCAAACGATAAGTAATAATTATTGAATTTTCGAAACAAAATAAATGAAACTAGCCAATTTTTATTTTTTATTTTTACAGCATCATTTTACTAATTATTTATTTTTAGAATTGTAAATTAATTTAACAAACGATAAATAATAACTGAATTTTCGGAAGAAAGTTAATGTAAATGGGGAATTGTGGAGACTCAAAGACATTTATTAAAAAAATTACACCATTATTCTTCGAACTTGAAACAAATTTAGCAAACGATTAAGTCTAATTATTAAATCTGAGAAAGAAGATTAATGAAAATCGTTAATTTTGGTGTTTAAAAATGTGAATTAAACTAGCTAAAAGCCCTGTTTGGCGAATTTCTTTCTGAGGTGTAAAAATAGTTTGTTTCCTGCTGAGCACAATTGTTGTGTGGAAATGGTTTAAGTGACAGATTCTGTAACAAACCTACTTGTTTTATTTTATAGACACCACAGATATTCACAACACAGGTCGTATTCAAATATTGGAAAGTGGAAGTTTGCTGATAGCCTCAGCTGAATCAAAAGATGTGGGAAAATACACTTGTATGCGAGAAAACAGCGCAGGTTCTTTGAAAGGATCTGGACATCTAATTGTTTTAGGTTTGTCTCGATTACAAATTTTAAGTTAATTATAATTTCATTTTGAAATATTATTAAAAACACATGTCTTTTATTTAGAATATATTATTAATTTTCAAATTTAAAATTAAAAAAAATTATAGTTATTATTTTTTTTAATGCTAAGTTGAGGAAATATAATTTTTATTATTATTTTCTTGGTTTATTTGTCAGATGTTTTACAATTTATTTAGAATAGAAAATCTAATAATTTTAAATTTATCTTTGAAATATTGTTATCTTTTCATATCGTTTTCCAGAGTCAGTAAAAATACATAAAAGCCAATGAGTTGTTTTGTATGCATGTTATTTTAGATTAAAAAAAAACCTAAGTCTTTGGTCTAGATAATTAGAAAATTAAACTACAAAATTTTGAGAGTTTTTATTATTATTTATTTTTTTGAGTTGGATGGAACAGCTTGTAAAAATGTAAAAAACGTTATATGACAAACCCTATGACAAACTATTCAGAGTTTTAAAACCACATAACATAAAAAGTGTGCCCTTAAAGGGGAAAAGTGTAGGCTGTTTAGCCTACTACTCTAACGCTTAACATTACAACAGGGTGGTAACAGAACCTGGAAATCAGGGAATTCTCAGGGAACTTTTTAATTCTGGATATATCAGGGAATTATCATGGAATTTTCAAATTTCGCAAGATATCATTGAATTTTTTCCATTTTGGATTACTTAAACAGTAGGCTTAGGTTGTACTTGTGATCACTACTAACCGACACTTGATCAAAGGAAAATATTCTGGTTGGTCCGATTTGCCTGAAGGACCAATCTTGGAGGAATGAAGAATATCTCTCACGAATCATGTTATAAACATGATTCTCTGATCACGTGGTTTCTCTAAACTTATTCAGATTTTCAGAAAAGTTAGGCAGGTTAACCCATAATCCGGAAAATCTTAAGTCCTGCGATGTCTGGATTAAATTTTCTGTACTGCATTGAATTGTGTGTATTGTATATTTTCTAGGTAATTGGTAAAATCAGGGAATTTTTTGTGAAAGTATCAGGGAAATCATGGAAATATCAGGGAACTTTTTTTCTAGGATTTTGTTACCACCCTGTGTGAAGGTTCCATTTATTCGACTTGGTAAGCAGGGAGAGGTTATGATGATTTAGGAGGGTATCACACCAATTATGCATGGCACCCCCTATATATGAGACAACCACTGTCTCTCAATCTCCTCTGTGTTCCAACTGGGTATCCTTCTGCCACAGTGGACATTGAAGATTGGATCTCCTCCAGAGGCAAAACAAAAACAAGACTCTAATGAAAATAGTAATATTGTGCAGTTTGCCCTTAAGGCCAAAACTTGGAAGGTCCGACTTTCTTTTGCTGAATTTTAAAATTTAACCAGTTATTATCAGATTTATGCACTTTCCCGACTTTTGAAAGTCGTTCACGTTCATTTGTCCACCAAGTTCTTTTATTAATCTGGTGGTTTCTTTGTTTAAAAGGTCATGCTACATGATAAAAGTCGGCAGTAATACTATCTGTTTACCCATTAACGGTGACATTGTGTATACTATTAACACTTTCATTTTTAATATAAACCTAAACTTTAAGTTTTTTTAAATTCCTTAATTTGTCCCACACCAATGGGTTACAAAACTATCAAAAGAGTCAATTTCTTTGACACTTATAATCGGACTTAGATACCACAACTTTTAATTATTTTTTCTAATAATTAAATTTCTTTTCTGTCTGGATGCAGTCCGCACTCAAATAATTCAACCCCCAGTTGACACCAGAGTGATCTTGAGCTCAACAGCCGAGCTCCAGTGCAAGGTATCTCACGACCAGGCTGTTCCTTTCACCGTGAACTGGTACTTCAACAACAAGGAGATCACACCTGTTCAGAGGATCCAGATTCTGAAGGATGGGAGTCTGAGGATTGGACAAGCTAGAAATACAGATGTGGGACTGTACACCTGCAAAGTGTTTTCAGAAGGCGGTAATGAAACGAGGAGTGCCCGATTGGATGTTATTGGTAAGATTGTTTAAGAAGATAATGTATTATATTATATTTTTTTAAAACTTGTATTTAAGTTAATTTTTTCATGTCTAATTCATTCCTGTGAACCTTAAACACAACATATTAAGTATCTATTAGTATTGGGTACATAATCTAAACAAATAAATATTCTTAACCTTTTTTTGATTTAAGTGAATTTGTTAATTATTTGATGGTTGAAATTATAAAACATTCCAAATTCCTTGAATAACAATTTCTCTCAAATGGAAACAAATAAAAGATTAATTGACTTCAAGCTAGGATGAATTTGTTTCTGCAATTTAAAAGTTACTGATTTCTACACTTCTTACTACTTTTCTTTTATTAACCACTTAAGCAATTTCCAGCTTTTATAACAATCTGTGTAATTGTTAGACATGATGCAAAGTTTGAAAGGACTTTAATTAAAGGTCGTTAAAAACGTTCAATAAATAAGGGTATGCTCTTAACTAAATATTTTTAATTACTTACATTTAAAAAAAATTAAACATTGATTCCATGCTGTATTTTTTATAAAATCTTCTGGTATAGTATTAAAATACTTTTTGAATTTAAACAATGCTAATAAAAATTTACACACATTGGTATAGTTTTTTGGCCATCTGTAAAATTATTGAAGTGATGGGATCATATTATTTTTCTCTTTCATAATATGTTCTCTTATTATTTTGAAAACTTTCAACATTTTATTCATTGCAGTATATTTAATCAAATTTGTAATTTCACAGAATTACCCTATCCACCCAACAATGTAAAAGCAGAGCTCAAGAACACTTACCCTAAGAGTGTGAATGTGAGCTGGTCAAAAGCTTTCGATGGAAACAGTCCAATTTCCAACTACATTGTCCAAATAAGAGTCATTCCAACAACAGGTATAATTGCACAACTACACCATTGATAATATCAGTTGTCTTCAAAAAAGTTATATTTATTTGTGTCGATAAAAAGTTATATTTAAGTTAGTTTAATAGGTGTTACTGCACAGTTTTGTTGTAGATTAGGTTGAGCTGAATTGGCAAAATGATAGGCAACTTATTTATATTAATGGCTTATTTCTTTTAAATTTAACGGAAGTCATTGTAGATAAAAAATGTATGTATTAAACATGAACAAATGTATGTATTGAACTCAGCAGAACAGTGTTAGACTAACATTAAAATACATCGGGCTCTCTCTTAACTGGACTCTGTTTAATCAGATTGCCGCTTTAACCTGCAGAATTTTTTTTATCCTTAAAATGTAAATTTAGCTCAAATTCCTTTTTTTGTTATCGATCCTCCAAGAATGTGATACTGATGCAAAATAAAATAATAATTAGCAAAACTATGTGGCAAGTTTTCGATTTTTTATTCTTAAAAAAAAATACTGATATGTAGCTTGTAATTAATGCTGTCAATACAGTGAATATAATGGTGCCTTATTTTAATTAGGTTAAGGAAAATATCGTCAATAAATAATATACATTCTGCATAGATATGCATCCAAACCTTAATTTTACTTCTCCAGTTTTATTGGATTTTTGCTTTACTGTGAATAAATGAATAAAAATGATTCCAAATTTAGTTGTCAATGAAATAACACAATTGTGTAAATTAACAATGGTGCTGTTTCAAAGATAATTCAGTTGCCTCTTTTGCATGATGGGGTTATTCTTTGATTCAATTCAAAAGACGCTATTCTAATTTCTTATTACTTTTCAATAGATGCGGAAATGGAATATTTACTACCGTGGACCACAGCTCAGGCTAACATATCAGCAGAACAGCGTTACGTTGTTCTGACCAACCTGAAGCCTGCTTCCAGCTATGAGTTTCGCGTGAGTGCCGTCAATGGAGTAGGTGAAGGAAATCCAACAGCTGCCACTGAAGTTATTCATTTGCCCCCTGAACGTATGTATTGGCTATGATTTAAGTAATGCTTTATTTCAAAAAATTAAATAATGAAATGGTTTTTGTGATTGTTTCTTAAGTGTCTCATAGTGATTAAAAAAAGTTCAAACTTGTACCTACTTTATGTGGATTCACTATTTTTAGCAAAGGACTGAAGTTATTTTTTATAGAAATAAATTATGTGAAGAGGTATAAATTGATGAATTAAATGTAACTTGCCTGACCAGGTTTGTTTCAGTGATTAAATTTTCATATATGAAATCAGCTTTAAGTTTTTATAAATAGTATTTTATTTACATTGTTTTTGTTTGAAAATACTATAAAAAATAAAATATATTTATTTTGGTAAATTTTATGGCTAGATAGTTGAATAACAAACTAAATTGTACTGCAAAATGCTGTTCATCTGGTAACCCTAATGTAACTAGGGATAAAATTTTTCATAAAGATTTTCAGAAAAGTGTTTTTTTTTAAAAATTTGCATTAACAAAACAATGGCTCAATTTTTAGCTTCCCCACTACATTTCTAACGTAAAAGAAGGGAAGGTATTATAATCGTTCAGTCCATCTGTCTGTCCGTCACCCACTTTCATAGCCCAAACTACAAATGCTACAAGCAAGTGTGATTCGTCAAAAAATTCAGCGCATCAAAATTAGAATACATTGAAAATTTCAAAAAAGAATTTGAATTCGAAGTACTTCAATTATTTAAAACTCAAAATTTAATGCTCATTTAAAAAGCATACAAAGCCATTTGAATGGCTTTGAATTGAATTTGAATTGGCCTTGAATGGCACAATGAGGCGTGGTGACCGGTGTAGTTGTTGAGAAGAATGGTGAATTATCAGAAGGTTTTAAGGACATTTAATTAAACTAACCACAGCACTAAACTACATAAAAGAAAATAACAAGTAAATATGGTTCAGAACATCACAGGTCCTTTTAGCTCGAGAGTAGGAGCAAAAGTGATGTCTCGTTCGGTTCGAATCTCACTGGGAATGAATTTGTCCCGCCTTTATGATGCAGGGATTGGTTAAAAAAATATATGAGAATTTATACTATTGGGTGAGAAATTTGAGTGACAGATCTTTAGTTTTAGTTCGTAATTTTACAGGATTCGGGTGCAAAGATAAGTACCGTGTGCAAAAGTTTTACTTCACAAAATGGGGTGCCGAAACAAAGAAAGTTAATAGAAGTTAAATTAAATAAGATTCACCACACATACAAAGCCATTTTTATTAGAATTAAATCACCATTGCCGTTCGCAACAATCGCTCGAGAATTCTTTTAAACAATAAATTAAAATAAAATTATTTTTGCGTCATAAATCAGTTTAAAATGACGTAAAACATATTTATTCTTTGAAGTATAAATTATTTTAGCAAACGATAAGAAATAGTTATTGAATTTTCGAAAGAAAATAAATGAAACTAGCCAAATGTAGCGTGTAAATGTTTAATATAGAATTAATACTGTATTTGGCACGTTTTTACCTGTTAAACACAACTGTTGTGTGGAAGCGGGTTAAGTGACAGATTCTGTTACAAACCTACTTGTTTTTATTCAGTTTTAAGATTCAGTAATAGACTCAGTAACAAACATAAATTCTCATTTGTCCCCCTCTAAAGTTTAAGGATAATCATAATGAATTAGATAATCATTTCATGACATAATCATTCATGGCATAATTATTATGCATACAAATCAAACATATTAAGACTTTTTTTTTATTTTCAGCTCCAAGTGGTCCACCTCAAGGGGTTGTAGGAGGAGCTAGATCAGCAACTTCAATTATGCTGCAGTGGCAGGTAATAATTTACTTTAATGCATAAACTACATGAAATGTAGTAATGTAAGCCTTTAAGTAAACTTTTATAACTGTAAGTTATCATTTTGAAATCAAACGTAAATGATTGACTTATAATCCTACTTAGCAATTAGGTAAAAACTAATAATTTCTTTTCAAAATAAAATATTTCAAAAAGTAAAAAATTAAATGAAGAATAATATCTTATTGAAAATATTTATAATTTTTTCTCCTTTATATCATGATATTTGAATTATGCATATAACAACAATATTCAACAGTATGTATACAAATTTCTATATTATTTAAAATAAAATGTGATGTCTAAAAGGACGCCTTCTGATATCACTTGAATGCTTATTCATCCAACCTTTAATGTTACTCGATCTTCAGCTTTTACATCAATTTCATTTTCGTGAGGTTGGACATAGGTTGGCAGTGGTGAATGAATGGTGGCTCACATATTCTATTTTCAGGTAGTCATAAATAAAACTTCATCCTCATGTTTGGCATCAATTTATATTTGCTTATCAAAGTTGGCTGAATCTACGCATGCTTTAAAATAATGTAGTATGGCTTCGCTGTGACGAAAGCTGTAATCTATGCATCTGATTGGTTCAAATACTAGGTTGGATCAACCAGGTTGTGTAGGGTTGACAACATTTAAGATACTTTCTTCAACCTCAACTTCCATAGCAGATGACAGATTGCATCTAACTTATTTCGAGTTTTGCATTGAAGATATGATCCAGTTGGGGGTTGGGTTGGAGAATTTTCGACGTGTAATATGCCCTTTAATAATAGTAATTAGAAGTACAAGTGTAATTCCATTGGCTTCTTTCTCTCAAACATTCAGAATCCAGCCGAGAACGATAGGAACGGTATCCTTGTGGGCTACATGATCCGCTACAAACTTGCCGGTTACAGCGCTAGTCCCTGGGCCCATCACAACATCACCAACGAGGCTCAGCACAGCTTCCTTCTGCAGGACCTAATTGTTTGGCAGAATTACGAGATTCAGGTGGCAGCATGCAACGAGAAGGGAGTTGGGGTGTATTCGAGCAGTATTTATATAAGGACAAGAGAAGGAGGTGAGTAGTGTTTTATTATTTTCTTTTGACTAAGGGTTGATGCCGTCAAACTCGGTTACAACGACCTTGTTTACAAAGCCATGAAATGTTCAGTCCCTTGAATTTCATAGACTTGAATGTTACAAGATTCTGCTTAAAAAGACAATTCTTAATTAGCTAATCGTTTATAATGCTAAAAATTCAGGTTTATATGCTATTCCAAATGTTTCTTAAAGCAAATTTTTTAAAAAAGATTTGTTTTCACCATTTAAATTTTATTTTATTCGTCAAATGATGGCAAAGTCGTCAAATTTAAAAAAATTTCCTGCCTAAAAAAAAAAAAACCTGGAGAAGGGTTTTTTTATTTTAATTTCTAAACACTTAAATATCAAGGGAGCAATGTGTCATTCTAGTGTAATTCATCCAAAAATTTGTTATTTAATAACTGTTTAATAATATCAGTAATTATTGTATATTTTACTTAATGTTAAATGTTATTTTCAACATGATTCGTTTATGATGCCACAAACATCATTATCCCTTGAATGACGCTATAACCGGGTTATTAAATTACTAAATGTATAAAAGCTATTGAGTCGTCTAGTTTCAAAACCAGATATGGCTGTATTTGATTTGAACCATTTTTGTACTAAAACATCAATGCACAGTATGAGTTAATTTTGCTAAGCATAAAAACAGAAGTGGTTTAAGTCAAATGTGGAACTTTTCTGGTTTTGAAACTAGGCGACTTGTTTGTAATTTTTTCGAATCGTTTGCTCTTATCCCATTAACAATATTTTTTTTAACCACTTTCATTTTGTTACAAAAACATTAACTTTAAGTTTTTTAAATTCGTTTTACATGCAACTTAATTTGACCTATGTAAATTTTTCTGCATAATGGTCTTCATTTGTCTTATATTTTGTTTACTTAGATAGCATTGCTTGGTATAATTTCTGGCCAACCTTCGTGAATGAATTTAGACAAATGTAAATAACTTGTGTTCTTAAAGTTTTTTTTAAAAAAAAACCCTCTTGAATTGTATTGGTGTTGGGATTTTAGAAAGTAATTTATATTTTTTATCTGGTATATTCTATTTGAACTTTTTTTTTTATTTTTATTTATTGCAGTTCAGTATTGTAATGGTTGCCGACTTATTTCAGTCAAATACTAACAGTTTGAATTAAACTAACTATGAAAGAAGTTTATTTCAATAATCAGCAAAATCAGAGTTACCCAAATGTTACTTGCAAATTTGAATTAAAATTCAATGTATGGTTTTTATTGTAAAGTTGAGGTTTTATTGCAACAATTTTTCTTTCTTTCAGTACCCCAAGCATCCCCTACAGATGTTCGAGTGGAAGCAATGAATTCCACAGCAGTGCATGTGTGGTGGAAGCCTCCAGATCCCCAACTCATCAACGGTATCAACCAAGGTTATAAGGTAAAACTCAACAATAAAAGTCATTATAAAAAAATCTGTAACTTATGCTTGAATTTATATATTTTAAATTATCTTGAAGTATAAGTATTATGGAAAGAATGGAATAGCTTTACTTGTAGATAACATTATTTTTGTTTAATGCCTTGAGTTTTGCCAGAGTTTTTTTAAATTTGCATTCATCTTCAGAATCTATAGCATATTTACTTCTGTTTATTTTCATTTTAGATAGTTGAGCATACGAAGAATTAATGATTGTTTTATTTACATAGTTTATTATGTCTTATAAATCTGCAATTTCCTTAAGTAAACTGAAAGTCTGGAAATATCCTAGAGCACACTAATGTGGAACTTATATAAGCCCCACTTGACTAGTGTGGGCACTACCCATATGGTTCAAAAAAAGAAATGACCCCTTTATATTTCTTCAAACCTTATGGGGTATATCAACTTATCTCATTTACAAGTATTTCTTACTTATATCTTACTTAATCTTTCTTACTTTCTTAAGAAAAAAATATTTTTTACTTTAACATAATTTTGCAGTACATTATCCTAATAATAATAATACATGTCCTCGATTACTCCTTTCCATAACATTTATCGTTATTTTGAAGGTCTTTTTCATTACCACATAGGAAGGTCATTTAGCTTGAGTTAATGATTTATGACGCGACAATTTAGTAATCTTAACAGAATACAATTCCATAACAGCATCTCCTGTATAGATTGCAAATTTTAAATATGTTAATCTTCTTTAACAAGTTTCT
Source organism: Oedothorax gibbosus (assembly GCA_019343175.1). Classification (NCBI taxonomy): domain Eukaryota; kingdom Metazoa; phylum Arthropoda; class Arachnida; order Araneae; family Linyphiidae; genus Oedothorax; species Oedothorax gibbosus. The sequence goes on along the minus strand of CM033272.1, from coordinate 23,729,727 downwards.
TACTATCCCTCTTACCTTCAACAGTTACAAACATGGCTTGGGGACCCAGAGTCTGACATCACCCCTTCCCACACAGTCCTTGTGGCCCCAAGTCCCCTGGACCCCCTTGCTGAGCAGGACTCTGTGGTAGGAAATCTGGAGAAGTTCACCTCTTACCGGATCACTGTGTTGTGTTTCACCAGTCCCGGAGATGGCCCGAGGAGCGACTCGGTTCAAGTTACCACCCTGCAGGACGGTAGGGTGTTTTAGTTTATCAAGGAACTTAAGCAATAACTCAACTATTAAGGGGGAATGAGCCTGCTGGACCGAGGGTCTCGAAACCAAAGTGCCTCAGTGTTAATTCATTGGAGAAAAAAATATTTTCTAAGCCACATTTCTCCGGCTGTATTGAATTTTTTTACAAACAAGTTTATAATGTGATCTTACAGGTCCCGACAATCTCATTTTTTTGAAATTGGTTCGAATATTTAAAAAAAAATTCAATAAATAATTTTGCACAAAATATTCGAAGCAAAAAAAAGTGGGATTATAGAGACCTGTAAGTTATCGACATTTATCATTTAAAAAAAAAGCGTTTGTAAAAATATTCAATACAGCCGGAGAAATGTGGCTTAGAATCCCCCCCCCCCCCCATTAGATTAACACTAAGACACTTTGGTTTGGAGACCCGCGGTCGATCGGGCTCATCCGCCCTTAATTGGAATTTAATGTGTTATTAAATGCAGTCGGGAATACTGAATTTTTATCCTTATAATTTGGCTGGAGATAGCAGTCAGTAAGGCGCTTGCCTTGTATGTGAAAGGTTTCAGGTTCGGGCCCTGGCATTGTCAAAATAACTGCTGCGTACGATGTTGCCCCTAAAAATTGTGTTGGGTGCCTACTCAGGTGTGGGCGACTGAGTTTCTAAATTACGATGCCCATCGCTGATAGCCCATGTGTATCTCTAGTGCGGTGATAATTAAATTAAATTTGAAACCTTATAATTTGGTCAGGACATTTTTAAAAATAAAAAGTTCTGAATCCGTATTTTATAAAATCATATAACAACATAGGAACAATAAATATTCTGAAAAGATTATATTACTAAGAGGGCATATAGACTATAGCAAGTGTTTATTAAAGTTAACAAAACTTAACAATGACTTAATTTTGGTAAAACACAAGTTTTTTTCTTTAGCTTAACAGGATTTAGTTAATGTGCAACATAGATTTAGTAAAATAACATTGTTTCTTTTACTTATTCAACATCTTTCCAAGATAATAACTAATTAATCCTTTCAATTTCTATCAATTTACATTTGATGTTTCAGATTTTTATGTTTACAAACGTAGTTAAAAACATTATTTCTGTTAGTTTGTTGTTTTAAAAGGTACATTCAAGTTACCAATTGAACACATTTAACATTTATTAACGTTTACTTGATGGCAATTTTTAGAATATATATAATTCAATATTGTATTAACTTTGGGGAACAAGTTAATTCTTCCAATGTATGACAAATTTTTACTTATTATATTTTTAAAATCATGTTTTATAGTTCCTGATTCTGTGAAAAGTTTAAAGTTTGAAGAGATATTGGATACATCAATGCTAGTTGTTTGGTCTCCGCCTGAAAGAACAAACGGAATTTTAAAAGGTAAATTTTATAGCTAAGTTTTATACATACACCATACAGTAGACAATTTAATTGGCTTAAATGGAGAATAGGCTAAACCGGTTTAGTGAAACTTTAGTTAAATGGATAATTGAATAAAATGGATGTGTTGTATAAGTAAAATAAATTAAGGTTTAAATGTACATTTGTTTACACATTTCAACGTTGGTGATATTCGCCTTGTAAATATATGCACAACTAAGTAATTTATCATTTAATTCAATGTATTAAGGCATTGTAAGTTACACCATTAATAAAACAATGAAGTTTTTATTTATTGAAACTTTGAAGTCCAGCAACTTGCCTTATAGTTTGGCCATTTTTTTATCGGCATTGCAAATTACTGGATACTATTTTTTACACTTAAAGGATTAAAAAAAAATTTAGGCTAAAGCAGAGATCCAATTAAACGAAGTCTGGTTAAGAGATAGTTTACCCGATTTCTCCAAATTACAGATGTGCTGTGAGCTGTGGGTGTTTATTATTGAAAACTAGCAAATAAATACCTGTTCTTCGCATGGACTAAAAAAGTTAAAATCAATCCAAGTATATGTACCATTTAATCCGTTGTAGGATAATAAGCTTATATTACTGTTCCCGCTCGTTATAAAGTATAGGATCCCGTTACTTATATAACCTTAAAAATTTATAAAATACCCAATAAAATGTCATAGTAATTTCAAGCATAAAAACCTTTTAGTTCATTTGGTGTGTTTTTGCTAATTTGGTGAAGAAAAAAAATATAGCTACAAACACATCCATTCAGCTCTAGGTGATGACCTTCGTACAACCAACCAGATTATACATTATTAAAAATATATTTTACTCATTTGGCGCGTTTTAGGTAATAACTTGGAGAGTTGAAGACATAAAACCCTAATATGCAGCTCTAGTGTGATGGCCTGAACAACCATTATAGTTTAGTAATAGCTTATCATTTATTGCTTACATAGTATACATGCAGTCAACAAAACATCAATGAAGAAATCATCAATAAACTCAAAATACAATCCTAGAATGGTGACTGGACGGAATTACGTCACTTTAAACATTTCAATTATGTTTCAAATAATGAATTTAGTTTCTGGAGGTATGGCAACAGAATAAAATAAACATTTTCAATTTTAATTAGTTTCGTAAAAGTTTATTTAAATGTTTTCAGCCGATGGCAACAGGAAAGGGAAAAAATGATCAAATTTGAGTGAAAGTGGTGTAGTTTTTTCAGAAAATTCGAATTTTCTCTAAAAATAGAACATTTTGAGCTCTGAAAATTCCAAAATCGTAACTTAAGTATGAACTACACATTTATGCCAAGTTACAAGTCGAACAGATGTCTAGTTTATGAGTCAATACGGAACACACCCACAAACAAACAAAACACATTTTTATTATGATAGATTTGCAGCAGTTTTAGAAATGTATTGGTGGTTTGTATTTCAGGTTATACTCTTAAGTATCATGTAAGAGACATACTGGAGACCACTGTGATCCGCAATCTTTCTGCTGATGCAACTCAAGTGAAAGTGACTGATCTTAGACCGATGACTGCCTATACATTTGAAATATTGGGTTGGACTAATATTGGCCCTGGACCTATAAAAACTGCTACCATACAGTCTGGAATTCCTCCTGGTAATATATGTTATATGTTACTTTTTCAAATTTCGAATGGGTCTTTAAAAAGCAGATAAATTTATAAAAATGTTTTAAGGGTTCACTAGAATGACAATTTTATATTTTAAATCTGGAAAACCTTTTAATCATTGCTTTTGAAAAGATTATATAATTTTATTTTAATCCTGTCTTACTTTCATCTTGAGTTATTAATGAATTAATTGCAATTGATTATTTGGTTCCAATATTTTTTAAGAATTGTTGTTTAAATAAAATTAATTGCCAATGGGCTTGTTTCACGTGGGATCTGGCAACAGCTCTGCAGTCTTGTTTTCTTTTTTCTCAAATTACTTTTATTGATATTCAAAATTGAGTTTTCTAATAATAAGTTATTTTAGTTATTATTTGTTAAAATTACAACTTCTTGCTGTGCTGTTGGTTTTTTTAATCATTTATCAAGGAAAACTTGCATTGATAGAAGTTTGGAATTTTAAAAAAATAACAACTAAAATATTCTTAGAAAACTCAATTTGGAATACCAAGGCAAAAGTAATTGGAGAAAAATGAAAACAAGCACGCAGAGCTGTTGCCAGATCCCTCGTGAAACAAGCCCATTATTACTGTTCCATATGAATATGAAATAAATGCATTCAAGACAATTCTATAGTTTTTTATTTAAGTTATTCAAATATCTTCAACATTAAAAATAGAACTTGTTTAAATTTAATTTACTATTTTAAAATAAGAAGGATCATTAGTTTGGATCTTTTTATAGTAATTGACTCAATTTTATTCTGTTCAAGTTATCCTCTTCACTCCTGAAAAAAAACATATATTCTTTACATAAACATGCTTTTCAAGATTCTGATTTTTCAATATTTCAAAGTATGTTTTGCAAGTAATTTTGTAAAAATTATCGTCTGAACATTTGTTGACAGTCACATCAATTTTGTGGAATTTGAGGTTTTGAGTGGTAAAAATGCATGTTTTTTTGTTTTATAAATAAACAAACAAGCTCTATCAGTAACCTAGTGATCAATAGTCCTTTCTAACTCTTGTTAGCTTCCATACTACGTTTATAACGTAAAAAGTGAAAGGTATTATAATCGTTCAGTCCGTCTGTCAGTCACTCACTTTCATAGCCCAAACTACACATGCTACAGGCAAGTGCGATATGTCAAAAAATTCAGCGCATCAAAATTAGAAGACATTGAAAATCTGAGAAAAAATTCGAATTACTTAAATTATTTAAAAAAAACCCTGTGTAATTTAATGCTCATTGAAAAAGCATAAGAAGCAATTTTTATTAGAATTAAATCACCATTGCCATTCGCAACAATCACTCGAGAAACTTTAATTCTTTTAAAAAATAAATTAAAAGAAAATTATTTTTGCAACATCAATCAGTTTGAAATGACGTCAGATATATTTCACTAAGATATTCTTTGTTTGTATGCTGATATGAATTGTTTTGGTTCTATTTAAAAGAGAGGAATATTGCATATTTATTCTTTGAAATATAGATAAATTTTTGCAAATGATAATAATTATTGAAGAAATAATAATTTAATTTTCGAAATAAAATAAATGAAACTACCCAAATTTAGTGTGAAAATGTTTATAATAGAATTAATATATATTGTATTTGGCTACTTTTTTCCTTTTAAACACAAATATTGCTTGGAAGCGGGCTGAGGTACAGATTCTGTTACAAACCTACTTGTTTTAATCCAAAATGACTTATAAATTTACCGCTGATAAAAAATGATGTCGTAAAATGAATTCTCGAAAGTTCCACATATTTGTTGGGAGCGAAGAGGTTATATTAAAAATATTTAATTTTCAAATTTAATGCATTGCTTGATAAAAATAAACTTTTCCAGTTCTTCCTGGGCCTTCGACTAAACTTGCTGTCTCAAACATCGGTGCCTTTTCCGTAGTCCTCCAATTCACCCCTGGTTTCGATGGTAACACTTCTATCACCAAATGGGTTGTCGAAGCCCAGACACGTCGCAACGAGTCCTGGGTCAAGACATACGAAGTTTCCGACCCAGAAGCTTCGAACATCAATGTCAAGAATCTTCTACCTTTTACTGAGTACAGGCTCAGGCTTATATCTATAAATGTGGTTGGTTCAAGTGATCCCAGCGAGCCTTCAAAGTTTTTCCAGACAATCCAGGCTCCTCCTTCACACCCGCCATATAATGTAACAGTAAGAGCTGTGAATGCCAAGGCTCTTAGAGTACGCTGGACAGTGAGTAAAATTTTTTTTTTAGTTTGTGTGAATGAGCTGTAATTCGAATGACTTTTAGAATTGAAGCTTCAGGTTAGAGCTGAAAATTAATTTATTTTTGCACCTTTAAAAATTGGTATTTATGTTATTTACTTTAGTAGAAAATATATTTTCCTTTTTGGTGTAAGCTAAATTATTTTTTTTAACTGAGGCATAAAAATAATAGTATGATAGTAACTCCTGTTTTACAAAGAGAAAAAGCCTTCATTTTGTGCAAGTGGATATGAATTGGTTTTTGTATCAGTGATCCTGTTGAATTTAAACCATTGATAATTTTTTGAACTGCTTTATGAATATTGCATAGATTACTTAAAAGCTTATTATTTGCTAGTTTTTGAAATTTAGAAATTAGTAAATAAATATTCTAGGGTTGTAAATATTATTAATCAAAATTTCTGTCAATTTAATTTTATTTTGTATGTTATAAAAATGAAATTGATTATTGCAGATAAAAATATAACATGTTTTTTTAAAAACATTTTTGCCCAAAAATTCTTACAAATTGCAGTTGTAGTTCATTAATTGTTATAGTTAAATGATTGCAAGTGATATTTTTGGTATTAATCCTGTGAAGTCCTGAAGTTTACTTCCAATCTAATTGTTATATATTTTTTCTTTTTAGCCTTTGCAACAAGTAGAATGGTTTGGTATACCTCGAGGATATAATATTCAATACCGACCCATTTTCTTTGAAAATGACATTGAAATGCCAGTAGATAATGATTCATATCGTACTATTATTTTAGAAGACCACAATGCCAATAGTTATGTTCTAAAAAATTTAGAAGAATTTACCGATTATGAGGTAACTGTGCAAGCTTTTAATGATGTTGGCAGCAGTTCTCGTAGTTTGCCTTCTCGTGAAAAAACGAGAGAAGCAGTTCCATCTTCGGGGCCTAGTGATGTGAAAATAAATGCCACTTCTTCAACCACCATCGTAGTGAATTGGAATGAAGTTCCTAAAATTCACCAAAACGGCATCATTGAAGGATATAAAGTTCACTATGGTGCCAAGAATGTGCCCTTCCAGTCCAAAACGATTGAGAGCAATAGTACCTTTACAACAACACTGACTGAGCTTCGTAAGTATTCCTTGTACAGCGTGCAGGTATTGGCCTTTTCTCGAATAGGCGATGGCGTATTGAGTGTTCCGCCCATATCCGTGCGGACATTTGAGGATGTACCAGGTGTTCCGTCCAATATTTCCTTCCCTGATGTCTCCACTACCACTGCTCGCATTTTGTGGGATGTGCCCGAAGAACCTAATGGCGCAATTTTGGCTTACAGAGTGGCTTATAGATTAGAAAATTCTTATGATGAGGAGACTGTAAAGGAACTGGCTCCCACAGAAAGAACCCTCAAAGTGATAAATCTGATGTCAGAGACTTATTACATGTTCTCACTTATTGCTCGAACTAACGAAGGATGGGGCAAGACTGCCCGAGTAAAAGTATACACCACAAACAACAGAGAAGCTCCTCAGGCGCCATCTACGCCACAAATCAGTAATTCTCAGATCCAGGCCAGGCAGATCACTTTCAGTTGGACACCGGGCAGAGATGGCTTTGCACCCCTTCGATTTTACACAGTCCAGATGGCAAAGAGCGACAACTCCTGGAAGACGGTCGCCAACAAAGTGGACCCGACTCTGAACAAGTATACCGTCGTGGGGCTCAAACCTGCCACCTCGTACAAGTTTCGAATACAAGCCACCAATGACATTGGCTCTAGCAGCTGGAGCCAGGAATCCAACATCACTTCAACATTCCCTGCTGCTCCAGAGAGGGCACCGAGGCATGTCATCGCCACTCCCTACACCACAACATCTGTACGCGTGAGCTGGGATGCACTTGCTATTGAGGACTGGAATGGGGATATCCGAACCTCCGGCTATCGTGTCGAATATTGCCAGGTTTCCTCTTACACCATCCCCACTGATTGCCCGGCTGACAAGATCCAAGGCGCCAACGCTTCGATGCTCTCCCTCCATCAACTCGAGAGAGATAGGGTGTACGAAATCAGAGTCTATGCCTACAACAGCCGGGGGGACAGCCTTCCTAGCAACCCGGTACAAGTCTTTGTGGGTGAAGCTGTTCCCACAGGCGAACCCAGAGAAGTCCGAGTGGAAGCCACAAGTTCCACGGAAATGAAAGTGTCGTGGAAACCCCCGCCCCCTGCATTACAAAATGGTGACCTCCTGGGATATAAGATCTTCTACGAGCCTAGGTCGGCAGATGGAGTCGAAGAGATGGAAGCTGTACCCCCAGCAACCGTGTCGTATGTCCTCCTGGATTTGAAGAAGCACACAGAGTACATAATCCAAGTTCTGGCCTTCAATCCTGCCGGAGATGGACCAAGGTCTTCTCCAGAGTACGTGACCACCATGGAGGATATCCCTGGTGTGTCAGGGGCTCTGGTGTTCATCGATGTCACCATGACTTCCCTCAATGTCAGCTGGAATCCGCCAGCTGAACCCAATGGCATCATCACTGGGTATCTGGTTACCTATGAAACTGCTCTTCCCGATATTGGTAAGTGTTTTATTACTTTTAGCTTCCACACTACGTTTATAACGTAAAAAGTGGAAGGTTTTATAATCGTTCAGTCCGTCTGTCTGTCCGTCTGTCTGTCACCCACTTTCACAGAAAGAACCACAAGTCCCACAGACAAGTGGGATACGTCATTTTAAAGCAAAAAATCAGATTAGGCTACATTCCAAATTTCATTAAAAAATTTAAATTAGAAGTTTATTTAAAATTTAAATAACTAAATTTTTTTTAATCTACATTGAAATAACATGCAAATTCTATTTTTATTCATATTTTCACTGTTGTCATCCCCAAGTCCCACAGACAAGTGGGATACGTCATTTTGAAGCAAAAAATCAGATTAGGCTACATGCCAAATTTCATTAAAAAATTTAAACTAGAAGCTTATTTAAAATTTAAATAACTAAAAATTTAATCTACATTGAAATAACATGCAAATTCCATTTTTATTCAATATTTTCACTGTTGCCATTTCGTTAAACGTATGAGAAACTTTTGTTAAAATAAAAATACACTTTTGAAAAAATATTTATTTATGTGATATAATTCGGTTTGGATTGTTGTATTATCACAATAGAGTTCTTTTAATGGTTCTATATAATGTATGTAGAAAGATGCATAGAGAATTCTAACTTAACAAAAAAAAAATATGCTAAGTTTCGCTTTTATTTTTAAAGCATCAATTGTACAAATTATAAATTTTTTGAACTGTAAATTAATTTAACAAATTATAAATAAGTGAATTTTCGAAAGAAATGTAAATGGGAAATTGTGGCGACAAAAATATTTATTAAAAAAGATTACATCATTATTCTTCGAACTTCAAACAAATTTAGCAAACGATAAAGTCTAATTATTAAATCTGAGAAAGAAGATTAATGAAAATAGTTAATTTTGGCGTTTAAAAGTTTGAATTACAAATAGCTAAAGGCCCTGTTTTTATTAGAATTGCATCACATTTGCCATTCGCAACAATCGCTCGAGAAACTTTAATTCTTTTAGACAATAAATTAAAATAAATTTATTTTTGCAACATCGATCAGTTTGAAATGACGTCAAATATATTTCACTACGGAATCCTTGTATGGTGATATGAAATGTTTTCATTCTATTTAAAAGCGAGGAATATGACATATTTATTCTTTAAAATATAAATTAATTTTTGCAAACGATAAGTAATAATTATTGAATTTTCGAAATAAAATAAATGAAACTAGCCAAATTTAGCTTGTAAATGTTAAATATAGAATTAATGTTGTGTTTGGCGCGTTTTATCCTGTTAAACACAAATATGTGGAAGTGAGTTAAGTGACAGATTCTGTTACAAACCTACTTGTTTTACTTGAGAATGTTTTAGTTGCATTAGTTTTTTTTTATCTAATTAAAATTCTTTAAAGACCATATAATTTTTTATAAAGTATCAATTTGTATTGCACTGTTAAAATTTACAAAAAAATCCACGTTAGTTTAAAATAATTAGATATTTCGCTGTTGTGTATATAATACAGTACTGTTTTTTACCTTGTGAGGACTGAAGTTCTGTTTTTCAAATTTTTAAAAGACATAATTTATGTAGCAGATGATTAGAACTGACTCTTCCAACTTTGAATTTTAAAATTTTGTAAAATTATAACATTTATAATTAAAAAAAATTAAATTATGTCTGGAAACAGTTTTTTTACGTCTGTATTAATTACATATATGTTATGACTTTATTAAGCTTTAATTTTAATTTATCATTGAAAAGAATATAATAGTATATAGAATGTTAAAGGATATGGCTTCTAAACATGTTTTTTTATTGACTAATTTCAGACTTCAGTAAACAAGTGAAACAGAAGGTGACTTCCACATCTTTGAGCGTTCATGGATTGGCAGAAGCTGTCACCTACACATTTAGAGTGAGGGCTGAAACATTTGATTATGGACCTGAGTCTGTTGGAAATATAACTACTGGACCACAAGAAGGTACAGTACCAATTACTTCACAATTGTCCTTGCTTTTGATATTGATACTATGCAAGTTTTGTTTTTATTTGAAAACGTAGTTTTCATTTATAGAAGATAATATATATTTCAATCCTAAAATGTATGGGATTAATTTTGGCATTGTACTTGTACTATTGTGGATTGTTTCCCTTATAATTTGATATTTCATTTGAAATACAATACAAAGATAGTGCAGAAATTCAGTGTTTTGTTTCTCTGAATTGTTAATATTCAAAGACTTCTCAACTTCTGACATCTTTAGAAGATTATATACTGCTTCTAATAAATTGGATTATATTTTCAAATCTTAATTTATTATATATTTTTTCATAAATGATGTTAAAAACTGGTCTAAAGCATTTATTTTGTTATAGTATAGTAAGTAAAAAAGAATATAGAGATTACAAACATCTGCAACTATTAAATGGAAATTAATTTATTGTAAGATTAACACAGAATCCAGACCGAACTTCAAAATTTCTTTACATAATGCCTAGTGTAGCGGAAACCCATGCTCAAGTGAGTTGAAACTTTGCAACGACTGGACACCTGTTTGTTGCGAGCATCTCATTGTTTTCAATGGTAAGTTCTTCACAGAAAAGGCATATATGTGGCATAAATTAGACTGCCACATAAATATTGTCTGTGTGATCAAAGGAAGACACAGGGATCATCTCTGGCATATGTATAAAAAAAATTTGAAGTTCCGTCTATGTTTTGTGTTAATCTCATTTATAATTTTTGCTCCATTATATAGTTGTAGCTGTTTGTAATTGCTATAGTATTTTTTACTGATTAGCATTCATAAATATATATTTAAAATATCTTTATTCAGTTTATCTGCATTTGTATAGTTTGAAATAAATTTATACTTAATCTTGAAGTAATAGTAATTTCTGAAAATTGCAACTATCACCATCATTTATTAAAATTTACTGTGTTTTAATTATATTTTTTGTAGTCTTTCTCTTGAAACATTCTAAATGTATGTAATTATTGTAATTTCTCTATATAGGATCCCCATCAGCACCAGAAGATGTGACGTTGAAACACACCCACACTCAGCTGACCATGGGATGGAAAAATGGACCTCAAGGATCCTCACCTATAATTGGATATCTAATTGAGTACAAGGAAGTTGGTAGGTTAAATATTTTTTTTATCAAAAATCGTTATGAAACTAGTTAAACATCATTAAAATTTTTTTCATCATTAAAAAATATGTAGTAAAACTAACCACCTCATTTTCATATTCCAACCCTCTGTGGAATACTCAATTTGGCTGAAGTGTGATCTTCATGAACATGAGATTAAAATTTTAACTAAACATTTTATTTCTTTACCCATTGCTTTAAATTTGTTTTTATTTCTTTAGCAGATGATTATAAATCACTATCCATACTTTAAATTTAAAAATTAAGTTAAATTATAAATTTTTTAAAGTTAAAAAAGTTGTATGTTGCTGAAAAAGTTCACAGTCAGGTGATGGGTTTATTTGTCTGTATCCCAGAGATTTGTTATCATTAATTAACTGTAACTGTATATTGATTAAAGAAATGCCATTAATAAAAATTTAATATAAATACAAAAATTCTTGATAAAAAAAGATTTTGTTCATATTTAATGTCATAGATAGTGCCAATGAATAGACTAAAAGAAGAGTTCTATTTTCATTATAGATTGTGTACAACTTTTGATTCTATTGAAATAAGAATTCAATGTTTTTTTCAGATGGACATGAAGAGTGGCAAACATTAGTTCTGATGAATAATGGTCCCCAGACTTCTTATGCTATCAGCTTTAGAAATCTGAAAACATCCACTTCATATCAATTCCGTCTCTTTGCTCGAAACTCTTTCGGAATCAGTTTTCCTGCCATGGCACCACAGCCATTTGCTACTCCAAGTTAGTACTGTTAACAAATTATTTTAAATTCAGTTGTCTTATCATTATTGTAATTTATAAAAGAAAACTATTAAAATCATTTGAGTTCTTATAGATTTCATGTAGTCTTTGAAGTATATCTGTAAGGGAGATTACCACATTATTGTGACCGTTCAAGAGATTGTGTAAAAATGCATAGGTTCGGTGGCATCAGTTTTTTGTAGAAAATGGAAATGATTAGATTTTGGAATTTGTGAGTTTGCAAAAGTGGAGTTCGTTCTTTTAAAATAAAGTAGTTAATGAAAAGAAATGTATTTTTTGAAGTTTATTGAATCCCAATATTGGTCACTACAGTATCCTTATGATCAACTTGCATCATTAACTATTGTCATGCAACAAGTTAAAAATCAACCCAATAATAATGTGTTTCGAAAATTCGTCGATCCAACTTTACAAATCTTATGTTAAAAATTAACCAACACAGATTCAAGTTTTGGTTAGGGGTTTTGTGTCTCCAATCTTACACTAATTTTTTTTATTAATTACAGTAATTGGGAGGGCAAGCCAGTTAAGCAATAATTCGGGTAAACATGAGAAGTTAAATTATGGTTCAGTTCAGATGTATATTTGATTGCATGTTTATACATTGAGGATATTTGCATTATAAATAAACATACAGTTAAAGTAATGCACCATTTTATTCAATATATTCAAATAATATTACAAGTTACATTTCATTAAAAATCCATAACATTTCTTTTTGATGCATGAAAAATTGAAACTTGCCACATAGTTTTGCATTTTTTTATCATATGGATGAAGGATCGATAATAAAAGAAGTCATTTTTAGCTAATTAAATTTCTTCATTTAATGATAAAAATAATTTGGCCATTTTAAGCTGAGATCCAATTAAACAAAGGCCGGTTTCGAGGGAGCTCACTGTTCTCAGTTTTATAAAAAATATTATTTATTTTGGCTTGCAAATTCTTTAAGTAAACTAATTGTGAAATATGTCTTACAGGCAAACTTTACTTGGAATATCGCCATAAGTTACCTTTTTACCGTGAAGTCTGGTTTCTGGTGATGTTGGCTTCCATCAGCATTGTTATTATAATTCTCGTAGTTGCTGTACTCTGTGTCAAGAGCAAAGTGTACAAGTACAAAAGTAAGTATAGATTCAATTTATATGACTGCAATCAGATATCTTAAGAAGAGTTTACTATCTGGACAATTAATGTGTTTACTTTCAATTATCTGATATGAAAAAATAAAGGTAAGGTAAAGAAAAATAAAAGTAAAGAAAGTTTTGTGATGGGGTCAAAAATCTGAAATGGAGAGTGGTTTTTGAACATTTTTCCGACTGAGAAAATATTTTCCTTGCAAAAGTGAA